>JASDDO010000006.1:184008186-184608186 GCA_030015575.1 Agapanthus africanus | reverse complement strand
ACTACCATTGCACACTGCTATCCACCACGACAAATCCGCAACATCACAGCACAACACAGAACATCAACGCGAATGTCACGTTCGCAAACCCGTCTAAAAGAACTATAGCAATCAGACGCGGTTTACCGATCAAATGACATTCCCGGTCGGAGATATAATGTAAGCACTGTAAACTAACATGTTTAAATTTCGATCGACCAAATATCACAAAGTGGGCCCCACGACTTACTGGTGAACAGTAACAAAACCTGGGCCCAAAAGATATATACCAAAAACCCCAAAATCCAACAGAGAACCAACTGTACAAATTTGGGAGCATGAGCTCACCAAGTGGCCACGGTTGCGCGGCCAAATCATGGTTTAGCCGCGTTTCCGCGGCGGTTTGGTGGAGTCACGTGCCCAAATTTGGTCGTGGTTCTTAGAAAAGCCTGCACAGATTTTTAAGACATGTAGAAAAATTTTAGGAAGCCATTTAAAATTGACAGAAACTGTGAGCTTGGAAAAATGCGGTTTTTGATTTCCGGTTCGATCGATCTTTTAAACGCGTTAGCACAAGTTAGTATAGAAAAATGGTGAGGCTCTAATACCACTGTAAGTCTACGCTAGCGCCCCGGCCGTCTACAGATGCCAAATGCGGAATAAAAACTTTTTATCTGGCGCTATCGTATACTTTAACTCGGATCTTCCATTATTGCTAAACTAACAAACTGTACAGAGTGTAGAAAGGTTATACCGAACGATCCGAGTCCTTCGTTCTTCAACCATCATCCCAAGCTCCGTTGCGGCTGCTCCGATCTCGTCGATCTCCGATATCCTCGTCGAGGTGGCACCACGTCGACGATTCTTTAAACGGGCTCCCGCCTCTGACTTGAGGCAACTCGATCGTCAAGTTTTCTAAAAAAGACGACCAAGAATGATGTAGAGAACGAGTAGATGACTTTGTCTCACTTCGTCCAAATCCGTGGACGATCGGTTAATGAAGTTGCCGAGGGAATTGGGTGATGGAATGAAATGAACTGTAAAATTCCATGCACCCCAAATACTATCATATCTTTTACAACCATATGCAAACATCAAGTGAGAGAGTGTGTAGAGGGGAAGGGGAAGGCCAGCCACTCATATAGAGGAGGGAGGTGATGGTAGGAGGAGGGAGGTGACCATTAGAAATAATATCATGAACAAAAGATCTTAACCAAAACAAAATGCTTTAATGTTAAAGCATGAGTCATAAACCTAGTCATCATGCATTAATGAACCATTAAATGCATCCAATGAAAACTCAACACCAATTAATCCTAATCACCTCATCTAGATTCTTCTAGAACACTGACTCACCTCAACTGAAGAAAAGATAAATCCGTCTTTAACTGAATGTTAAAAGACGGCTGATAGAAAACTGGAAACTGGCAACTTCCAAAAGTGATCCTGAAACGACTTTCAGGACAACCCCGAAACTGTATAAATATACCCGCATTTGTATTACGACCGAATAAAAATGCAACTGAGACAAAGATATTATATCTACTCAATATAATACTCGGATCCGGCTTAAACCAAAGCCGAACAGTATCATCTGCCCGAAAAATAACACGTGCGTAAACGCACGTGCATTTTCCGAACCCTGCCATAAAACCATACGGCCTCTACAACGTTTCGCCCGAACTTGGGAAACTGTCTGTGGGGGACTCTAATGACTCGTCAGTACCCTGGCAGTGGGTTTAACCACAAACCGTCAGCGGCACTAGCAATGCGTAACGGCTGCCCATGGACTGACCTCAAGGGAGGCTGATGAGCGAACTCATCCAGAAACCCTACTGAGCCAAACAGTGACAATGTATATACAGTCCGGTCCGTTCTTCTATGAGTATCGCATATCTGCCTAGGGGGCTAGCAACGTCAGACCCCCAATAGCAGTATAAGTCGTGTCGGAGTGAAGCCCAATAACACCCTGAGATACTACTGGAGTACCTACCAGTAAATCTCCTGCCACGGCCGTGGGCTTTGTGTAATGGCTCTCCTAGACACAGCACGATCTCGCCCCCAATATCGGGAGAGACGAATCCCCTGCCGATCCGCTCACGTGCCTCTATATGGCTCGGGACTGTACCCAAAACCTACCTATTTGCACGACTCCTTTGAGCCGTGGTAGGGTAGAAATCAAAGCACAGTGGGAACTCACACGAGACAAATGACGACCTCCGGTCGATGAACTAACCTGTACACATGTCACCAGGGAACTGCTATCTGACGATAGATATAGTACTAACTAGCAGATTCCCGGCGAGTCCTGTCCGGTGTACTCATAACCCAATGAGCACCTGTATACATCTTAGGTGATCCAACTGACACCAGTGGCTTGTGAGACCGGCCACCGCCCCTCGTCGGGGTCTCGACTGTACACACTAGTCTACTCCGGAGTATCGATGCCCTGTCTCGAAACTCCCACGACTAGGGACCACAATTAAGAATATGCGTATAAACCACCCAACTCTCACGTATATGATCGCCATCATACTGTTGGTGGTAAAGCAAGATCCTAAGGGCTCTATCAAAGTGTAACATGTAATCAGTCACCTGAACATGCACACGACTGATAAAGGCAAACCAGATAGCATACTATCATCTCGAGTAAGACTGTCATACCAGTATAGGTCCTCCGCAATCATTGCAATCACGTACCTGCGATCCAATAATTGACTATGAGGGCACTATCTCCAACAAATATTGCATGACAAATGAATATATAAACATGCATTGGTATCTAATAAAGAATGCAATATCTAAACTAGCACAGTAATGATATATAGAACTATCAGCTAACAAGCGATATCAATAAAATAACATTCTCTAAAGTGTACGTGACATGGCAATTACCGATGATGATGTGTGTGAGCCGGCAAGAAAGTGATTGTGAACATACGCATCATCGGTAATGGTGCTAGTGTCCTGATATCATGGGCTCATAATAAACAAGAATCACAAGTAAAAACATGCAATGAGATAATAACAACATGAATCTATAGAAAATGAATAGTAAACGCAGCAAATAAGAATATACGTTTCTAAATACGAGTCATACAAATTTGGCATTTGAAATAACACGAATCGTGGTGTTTAGAAAATAGGGCTACGATGTTTTTAAGAAGAGGTACATCTTTTGAAATATCTGTAGTTTCCCTTGGCCTGTCTTTGAAATACTCACGATTCGTTAGTTTTAGAAATAGGTATGAATCGAGCCCAGTCTAACATCTACTAAGTGAACTACAGGACTAAACTAATAGGCTAATCGAAAGGGTAAGGAAAAACCACCTAATTCTGAGTCGATATATGTATATATAGTAGTCGGTGATCTCGCCTCAATAGTATGACGTACGATACAATATATAATATGACATCCTCGAGTCAAGAGTGCGGATCTATCATCATCATTATCTCGTACGATAAATCCATTGTACGGCATCCCAAATCTGGGTACGGGTCGAATACCAAATTTATCTCATTATTCATCTGGTATCATTATCATCATTTCCTGAATAGGTGTACTTATCTAAAGTTTAGTACATTCCGATACCATCAACATATATATATATATATGCCTGTGTATGAAAACACATCGCCTAAAGACCCACTATAATATCATGTCGTATCTCATAATACGAACCAAGTCACATCACCGATCTCGTAGCATCATGCCCAATCACATCGACTCATCTCCAAGTACCATATACTATCCTCATATCCATGTATATGTATACATATATATACATATATATATGTATATATATATATACTCACATACATATATGTGCATATATATATACCCATATACGCACAAGTAAATCAAAAGTATGCGTGTGTGTGTGTGAAAAACTTTACTCTAGGGTTTCGCGACTAAGAAGCTAAACTAAGTTACTTCTAATTACACTAAAACTAACCAATGAACACCTAAAACCTATCTTGATAATCATGGTCTCACAATACACATAATACACACACACACACACACACACACACACACACACACACACACACACGCGCACGCACACAAATTCGTATACTACACTACGAAACTGCAGGGGTGCTATATGCCATCCACCTGACTTCCCCCGCAGATATATATCTACTCACCTTGATCTTTTCTAGCCGCACACACACAGATTCGTATACTACACTACGAAACTGCAGGGGTGCTATATGCCATCCACCTGACTTCCCCCGTAGATATATATCTACTCACCTTGATCTTTTCTAGCCGAAGTCGATGTCGCCATGCCCCTGCTTGTCATCCCGAAGTTCACGTGGAGGTACCTACATATTATAACATATCGTGTCGCATTAAAATCCCATCCAAATCCAAAACGACACGCGAGGTGCCTATAGGTTAGAACCTATTGCCTACGCATGCAAAAGAACCAAATAACACCCGATATCGACGTACAAACGTCAAGTGACCGATACAAAACACAAATATCAAAACTCCAATTCAAAAACATCGAGGAATACAAGGCAACAACTCATGAAAATGGTCCCAGATTGTGGTTTAGGTGAAATTGGGGTAAGCAAACAATACTGGGGTGTTATATAGGAGGTATATGAGCTATAGACCAAACCTAGACCCCATCCTTCACAACTTGGCCGGCCACATCCATGCAAAATCTGGCCTTCTCTGCCAAGTTGCTTTTGTTTGGGCCCGTACTCTCAGAGTGGTCTCCTCGTATCCAATCTAGGTCTCTGGCGTTGTTTGTTTTTCTAGTAATGGCCTCGGATCACTCCAGATTCTCTGCACCCACTAATTATTCACAACCCGACATATCGATATCTAATTCCCAACGCATGGGTCTAGGTTCTGTTTGGTCCAGGTTTTTAGCACTATGGGGGTTTGTAGTCACTAATACAACTCAATTACACCATCACAACTCAAGGATCCCTAAACTTCCTCTAGAAATTTTCAAACACCACAAAACTTCAGTAAAACACTACTAAACATGTAAAGATGCTAATGTGAATGAAATACAATGCTAGGGGTGAAGGAAATACCTCATTTGGCAACTCAAGAAATTTCTTGAGTTGCCACAAGTGCTCAAAATCCTCGCTTTCTTGGTCCAAAGTGCTTGTAGTGAGCTTGTGCATGTTTTTAATGAAAGGAATGAAGTGTTTTGAGGTGTTTTTGATGGTGTTGTAAGAGGGTAGTGGTGGTGGGAGGAAGACGGCATCCATGGAGATGAGGGGAAAAGAAATGATGAAGATGACGAAGAGATAACAATGAGCCAAGGTCCAATTGACCCCTCACCCTCTCTTTCTCCTAAGTCCATCCTCTCTCGTCTCCCCATGCCTCATTATTTAACATTTTCTTTTCCTTTTATTCTTTTATTTCCTTTTCCTTCTCATATAATTTTTAAAAAAAACCATGCATGAAAAATATAGGAAAAGCCATTGTAGAAAAATGTAACAATGTGTAATATGACGTGGTGCATGTCATGTGCACAAAACAAGTTTCATGCACGATTAGTGATATTTAATCACGATTAGCATTAAAATGAAATATAATTAATCATAAGGAATTTATAATTTGCTTAAATCATAAAAAACACCCTCATTTCAGTAATTCCTATAATTTTCAAAAAATTTCCCAATTTATCGGTAATTAATTATACCGCATTATCAAAATATTCATAATATTTATTATTTAATTATATAAATTTCCAAAAATAATATTTTATTTTTCTGAAATGTTACAAAAATCCTAACTTTCTTGGTTCCCCATACTTGTAGTGAGCTTGTGCACATTTTTTGTGAAAGGAATAGGCGTTTTGAGGTGTTTTTGGGGTTGATATGAGGTGCTGTAAGTGGTGGAGGGAGGAGGGCAGCCATGGTGTGAAGAGAAGAAGAAAATGGTGAAGATGATGAGGTGAAACACAATGAGCCATGGTCAAGTTGACCCCTCACTCTCTCTCTCTCTCTCTCTTGCCCATGCTTCCTTGTCTCCTTATGCCACATTTCTTTATTCTTTTCTTTTTCTTTTCTTTTTCCTTCTCAATTTAAACACAATAAAACCAAGTTATGAAAGAAATGAAGCATGGCTTTGATAAAAAAAGAAATGTAACAAGTATTATGCAAAATATCATGTTGCATATCATGCGCATATCACACTTAATGAAAAATTAGTAAACACTAATCGAGTTTAGTAATATCCCATACACAATTAATTGTATAAATTTTTATAAAGTGTCTAAATCATATAATATTCTTTCAAAATTAACATTCAAATGTATTTTCTAATATTTCCCAATTTATCGGTATTTAATTATACCATATCATTTAAAACTTATCTCCCCAGATTAAAATATTCATAATATTTATTATTCAATTATATAAATTCCCCAAAATAATATTTTATTTTTCTGAAATGTTACAGTCTTTCCCCCTTAAATAAATTCGGTCCCCGAATTTAAATTTAAATCCCTCAAATACTAAAACATTTCAGTAAAATGATCAAGTCGTCGGGGCTCCGAAATCATATATACATAAAACATATCGTAGCGCAATGCATGCGCATGAATAACGAGTATATAACTCAAAATCAAAACTCCGTCAAGCATCACACAATCATCGGAGTTATGGTGAAGATACCAATGTCAAGGTCCAATACGAAAACCAACATGATATATATCAAAACTATAACACGTACATAGTACGCATCGTTGTAAACTCGTCAAAATATCTGAAAGAAATGCATGCCAAACCTTTTTCAAGTTCTGTGCGATGCGTGTATCACAGCACAAGTAGCGGACGTTTAGTGTACGAAAATAACTATATATATCCTTTGTTTAACTTACACGTCCCGCCGTTTTGAAAATAATTTAGAAGGGTTTCCTTTGTAAAAATGTTTCGTGTCAGCTCAGACACATAGGTAAATACTTAGACTATAGCTCCTTTTTAGAAATCCCTTCGGTAAATATCGATGCATGCAAAAATATGTCCAAGTACTGTCCTCTGACTAGTCCTGCTCAGCTACTATACCAAATAGTAAATATCATAAAACATACGGCTCCAAAAGAAATCAATCCCAAAATGTGTATAAGAATGCCGCGTGCGTCTGGTGCGCACAGAAATCGAAATCCATGAATGTGCCATGCATGTGCACAGAAACAAAATCTATGTGCAACGGTGTGCACGAAAACACCTATCAAGGGCAACGGTGTGCCTGACAACAATATCAGGTGCATCTGATATGCACGAAGAATCCCAATTTAGTGCATCTGGTGTGCACAAAAACCGCATCAAGCGCGCCAAGTATGCACAAGAATCCAAATCATATGCACAAGGGGCACGAAAACAAATATCGAATATCAAAATCGAAATCGATGGTATACAACATATCTCAATCCAAATCAGGTATACCGTGGTATATAATCACAACCACGTGCATCAGTATGCACAAAATCGAATCAAGTACTAAAGGTGCATGAAAAATACGCCGAAGGCACAAGTCAAATCACATATATACCGTAGACATGAAATCAATTCAAACATCTCGAACGACATCCAATCGAAATCGAGTGCAACTGTGATGCACGAAAACTCAATCATGCAAATAAATCACCTAAAATACTGAAATCCAAAATGACGGATACGTGATATTCTGTCACGACCCAAAATATTAGCTCGCGACCAGCAATTAAATCACGCATCGTCTACAGGCGTAACGTAATTCAAGTAAGCTGAAACCCAGAAATCTAAACCTTTTTAAGAAATAAAGATACAATAAATCATGTTTTGTCTTTTGAAAAAAAATTGGGCAGCACCTCCTTTGTAAAAAATAACCCCGAAAACGGGTACAACACAGAATATAATAAAGCATCCCCAAACGGGAGCAAATCACGCCCAACAGCGGAAACAAACACCACAAGTAAAAACAAGTATACGACACCCAACGGCGAAGATCCACATAAGGAAAAGTAAAGCAAGACATCAACCCTAAAAGCGAACATAAAACCCATCGCTCAAGTCTCGCAACTACAAGTCTTCTAAGTCTGCAACAAATACAATTACTAGTTTCTGATTTGATGGAGTGACTAGATACAATATGAATAATGAATACAAGAGGGGCACGATCCAACATGTACCACCTACCAAAGCAGAACACCCGAAAGCAAGTTGTGTGCCCGCGATGTCGCTACTGATCCAAGTGGTCAACCTGCAAGAACTGTGGCACAACGGGGGTGAGTTGCCAACTCGTAAATAGAAAAGATCACCAGGTAGAAATCGAAATAAACAACGATTCCTAGGTCAACTATATCATAAAGGTAATACTATGATATCTAGGGTGACCGTATCTACATATGTGCCAACACACAAATAACTGCCTAACAGCAAGTGGATATCATCCAACAATATAATCAATGCATGTATGCAGGTGGATCTCGTCCAAAAATATAATCAATGCATGTACGCAGGTGGATTTCGTCCAACAATATAATCAATGCATGTATGCAGTGGATCTTGTCCACGTGTCAACCACTGACACAAAAACTCATGCATGTAAATATCATAAAATCATATGCAGGTAAATATGTGGATATGAAACAACGTGTGTCCTTCGCGACACAACAAAATCATGGAACCGGAGTGTCCACATCGACACTCGAAACATCATGAAACCCATGTCTAGCATCGACACGTAAATCCTCATCTGTTAGGCACCGTCACCATGACCGGCCCTGATGTCAGTACATCTCATGGAACCCGAGTGTCCACATCGACACCCGCAATCCACGTAGCATGTCTGAACATGACTCTGGTCGCTATCCCCAAGATATCCACTGAGTCCAAATACTGTCACCGGTAGGTAGTGGTCCCTCTGCCAGGCTCATCGTCTACACTACGAAATCATCTCTCGCCCCGGGTATCATACCGGGTCCACCATGTACCCGCAGATGGTGCCTCCCGCTTCTCGAATCGGGTTTCACATGCCAATTTCAGAACCGAGAAAACACATGGTGGAAGCACTGAAATATCATATAAAGAGAAACCGGGTTTTCAAACAATACATAAATTTCTTGAAAACACTCCCACGGTTCTCAAATCCATAAATCATATGAAATCCATATCTCAATGCGAAAATCCATGAAAAACTGATATATGCAACATAAAACAGCAATATGAGTATATTAAGGGAAACCCGCTCTTTTAAATGAATCCAGTTTAAAATATATCATGCGGTTCCCAAATCCTCCGAAATCAAGTGCAGCATCATATGAGGTGTACATGTAACGATAGAAATATAATTGTATCTACATCTAAGCAGGTATGAATGATGCATCTTATAAGCACAATAGCACAATAAGCAACGTCTCAATATCACATGTCAAAACAATACCACTTAGGGGTATATGCAGCTATAGCAAGATATGTGGGTGTACATGTCAGTATGTATGCATGATGTACATATGGCTGTAGCAAGGTATGCAACATATAACAGGATGTAAGCATGTCCATATATCTCATGCAACGTGGAACAGTGATATGAACATAGCAAATATATCATGGCATGATGTAAAAATTCTATTGTGTAGTGACATGGCAGTTATCAATGATGAAGGTGTGTGAACCGGCAAATCTGTGTAAGTGTAACATACGCATCATCGATAATGGTGTAGGTGTACTAGCACAGGTATATTTAATGCAATGAGAATAACATGATCGTAGCATAAAGTACATTATCAGCTAAAAGCTATAAGGTATACGTGTCTACAATATATTCGAGTCGGCGAATCCATCAATCGACATCCAGCCTCACAACATCACGTACTGTACAAACTATCGTACGACATCCTCTAAACAAGGGTATGGATAAATCAACAGGTAAAACTCATGGCGTACGGTAATCCACGTACGGCGGCATTAAACAAATAGGAATTCTATCAACCTATACAACATCGGGGTATGGATCTAAGTCTCGTACGGCCTATCACTCAAAATGCAAAACATTATCCATATAAATATACCTATCTCTCAGGTCACATCCATGTCCATCTCGTATCAGGGGGACCTACAAAGGTATCAACAATCTCATATCGACTCGAATCCATAAAATGACATATCACACTAAGTCATCGCATCACATCTTATACTCGTTCATCACATTAATATCTCGCATCACATTATATAAACGTCACACTTGATCTCTTTCAATTTGTAGCCATCATGATTCACTTATCATTCCATAATCTCACATGTCCATATGTCCATTAGCATCAATTTCTATCATATTATCGTTTGTAAATCCTACAATCAAGTCCGTCGCATATCATTTATCAGGATAAAATAATCAAACGATATTCCATATCAATGTCTGCGGGGGTGCTATACGCCATCCACCCGACTTCCCCCGTTGATATAAATCTACTCACCTGCTAGACTCCTCGCTTAGCCGTAGTCGATGCGCTTCGTCGTCTTGAAATCCACGCGAAGGTACCTACAATCAATATGAATTCGCAAATCTATTAACATCAAATTCCGAAATCCAAATAGGGCACGCGGTGCGCTCATAGGTTAGAACCTATAGCCTACGCATGCAAAACAACCAAACAACCCTCGTCATTGACGTAAAAACATCCAACGCCCAAATACAATATCCAGTCGCAAAACCAAGAAATCCAAATACCGGAAAACATAACTAAAACCCTCACTAGGGTCGCTATACATGAAAACTGCCACGACAAAAATCCAATCGCACCAATACTCATTCACAACACATATAATTATCGTAGATAAAAATATAAACATCATCACCATGTCCATTAAAACACAAGTCTAATTTTTACCAAAAATCTAGTAAGCAGTTTATATCATTTTAGCTCATTTTAACACAAAGCTGGATGTTTTAAACAATCTAGTGATCACAAACATCACAAAGCGGCTTAATTAAGTCATCCAAACCTTTACTGCCATTTTAATCACACCCAAAACATGTTTAAGTAAAACCTAGTTTTCTAATTATCTCAATTAGACAAATAGGAAATTAACAAATATCATTCTCACAAAATGATTAGGTTATCTAAGTCTACACTTCAAGATTAACCACTTAAACACATCAAAACCCTAACTTGAAATTCATAAAGCTTATCATGAAAATTCAAAACATGAAATTGAAGCTATATTAAACATTTAAATAGCTAGCTTAAAGAATTAAGCAACAATAAAGGATTAGGGTTAGGATTTATACCTCACAAACATGCTATCAAACTTGCAAATTGAATTCCAAAATAGCCTCCCAAAATGCTAACTTTAATGAAGAACTAAGCTAGTTTAGGCTAAAGATTAAGAAGTATGGATTTTTATTTGAGTTTGTGTGAATATTTCATGATTTTTGATCTTTTATTTGAGCATGAAGAAGATGAAATTGAGCAAGGGAGCAAGGAGGGCAGCAAGGGAAAAGAGTTTGGCCATGGCAAGAATGAGGGGGTTTTGTGAAAAAGGAATGGAAAAATCTAGCTAAAATGCAATAAATTTTCATTAATGAACTAAAATATCTTATCCACCTCATTTCTTTTCTTTTAATAATTCAATTTAAATCATAAATATCTAGATATTTTTCTATGGTTGGATTAAGCTAAATCTAGTGATTAGATTAGCATAGATTCACATTAGAAGTAATTAACCCAAACCTAAATTGTAATTACAACTAATTAACAACTTAAAATAATAATTTAGTTAGGGAAAAAATCAAAGTGAACCAAAACATTCAAATGACCACTAAAACCCGCAAACTAGCACTATTCTAGTTAAACTAGGTGTAGTCAAGTCTATACTGGAAAAAAATGTTCACTTCCGGGTTTTTATGGAAAACACCGGCTATGTTACCCTAAAACGGAAAAATTTGCAAAACGATTTCAGAAACGTTACATATTCGAATCACCAAATCACAAATCATAAACAATGTCTTCGATATGTCCTTCCTTCAAAGTCGAGAAGGTGCCATTGCATCCAAAGCTGGCAGAGCAAGATATCTACTTGCCTCCTGTCCATGGTCTGGCACCTTGTGCCCTTAGGCTCTCATCTCTCACTGCGAATTTCCAGTTACATAACTCCTCGGCTCAACGGCCCAATATTGAAATGGCGACGAAAACGGTTCGGCTCTGGCACATCCTCTAATAATCTTTGGCCAACTATCATGGTCACTCATAACATGTGTCGTCGATGATGCCAAACTCTGGCCTACTGGTGCGCATGATACGACCGATCCTGGGTCCAATTCTCCTCGTGTAGTATTCCAGAAAAATTCTGTCGGGGTTTCTCCTAAATGTCATTCCTGCCGAACTGCCCGGAAGTTATCACCCTTTACTAAATCTTTTTCTTGTTCCGGAACGGCTGCATACTCATCACGACTCCTTCTGGAAGATATATCCACATTCAACGCCTCTGCATGCGAATCGCATCTCTGATTTCAATGGAGTGGAACGTCATCTCATCAAAATCTCGTACGAACCTCTTACTCCACTTTTCTCTAATGTCGACTGATTCGGACTCGTCTCTTCGTAGCTGTATGGACTGCGCTACAACGGCTATACCCATACCTAGAGTCTCCCAAGTATTGTATCCCATCACAAGATATCCGGACGACGTCGAACTTTTCGATCGATTCATCAAAGTCCCATAACTCCCCGAGAGCTCAACTCTTAAGCACGGTTTAATAATATCCAGTACATACCACAGTACCTATGGACCAGCCGTAGAAAGGCAAACCCAAGCCTCATTAATGGCACCGTGGAACTGCCGCAAACCCTATGGTTCAAAAGCGTTTCCGTGGTCATTATGTCAAGTTAGGGTTTCATTCTTCTAGAGGGTTCACAAAATTACTTGCATGTTTTTCCGAATACCTTAAACATGGAAAAATGGGTTTCTGACATTCGTTCGTTTTCTATCGACTCCCAACGTATCTGCGTGAAGTCTTCTCTAGCTAAAATCAATCAATCTGATGACCTCACATCGGAGTATGCAAACGAACCACATGTCCTAGTCATTCATCCTTGGGTGACTAGCGATCTTCTATCTTATCTCTAAGTACAACTCGTGCTTCATTAGCTTCAAACATCTGGGGTGATATCTTGTCATTCAACAAATGGCTCATTCGTCTGCAAGCTGAACAGTACCTCAATCCTCAAGAATAAACGATACATTAACGGTCATCACATTCTAGCCGGCCTCTAGCAGTGGCCCAATCCTCTGGTGTTGATCTGTACGTTCGAGAAATTTTAGTAAAAGCAATCCATCAAAACGCTCATGGCACGAAAAACACAATAAAACGACACATCTATGCAATCGTGTGTCACCGGAATCATGCCCTGGTCAGTCCTCGTCCATGACGAGCTCATGCTGACCGCAACTCTAGCCGCAGCTCTCTCTGCCCGTGCAATCGTGGTAACACAAACCACAAACAGATATCGATGAGGATAGATCATAGGAATGAATAGAATACTGTGCAAAGTAATGTACATCCCAAGGCTTCTTAAGCGGAGTAGCGTATCGTAAGTATGCCGCGGAACATACACATGGTACGTCACTCTACTTAAGTCACCTATTCTATCAAGCAAGGTCAACCTATGCAACGAAAGTTCGGGTCTAATACCCCCTCGACCAAGTCTATGTTCCGTAAGGTCAAGCCTAGGTTCCGAATATATATATATATATATATATATATATATATATATATATATATATATATATATATACGCCCTAGACTCCGCATAGTCAAATATAGACTCGAACCAAGTTTAAACCTAGCGCTCTGATACCAACTTTGTCACGCCCCGAAATGGTACGTGACTGCCACCTGAATCATATGAAGTCTATAGGACCCCATCTAATTCAAGTAAGCTAAAATCACAGAAATATAAACCGTTTAAAAGAAGAAGTGAAGGAAAACTTATTTTTAAGGCAAGTGGTTTAATCAAAATAAGCCGCAGTAAGCATTTTTAAAACATCAAGTCTTTTCTAAAAATTTCGGCAGAGTTTCCTTTGTAAATACTGGCCCCAAACGGGTACAAACATGAATAATATACATAATGAATAAAGGCATCCCCAAGCGGGAGCTAGCTCTTCGCCAATCGGCGGAGACAACCACGCAATTCAATATAATATACAACGCTGAAGGGCTAGGATCAAAACTCAGAATGAAAACCATCATCATCAAGAAAACCAGAGAAAACTATCATAATAAAGCGCGCGACTCTAAGGCCGAAAAAATAAACATACTGGTCTTCTAAGTCTTTAAATATACAAGTCTGGTTGATGGAGTTACTAGATACAGCTCAAATAATACAAGTACAATAGTGGTCACGATATGAGTGAACCCACCTACTAAACAATCACCCGGAAGGAAGCAGTATGCCAGCAAGCCGCAACGAAACCTGTACGGTAAAACCTGCAAGAAACTGTGCCACAACGGGGGTGAGCTGCCAACTCGTGAGTAGAAAACATCACCGAGAAGAAATCACATGTATGACTCAATCTTAGGTCATACGATAATATATCCTCAATATATAACCTGAAGCATCTAAACATAAGTGTAATATCAAGTGCTCGTGTCAGTGTAATACCCCAGGTGGAGTTGGGGATGAATACCACCTACCCTGTGAGAAGTGTGATGTTATCCGGTATCTAGGTGGGGATGTAACCGATACGGATGCACACGAGGACCCACCAGAACAATGGGGAGTATCGAATTCTATTCCGAATAAGGGCACGATCTGAACTATAAATGAAATGATACCACTCCTATAACACAGAGGCGCATTTTGTATCAATCGGAATTCCGGAGTTTGAAGAACTCCGTAGTTAAGCGTGCTTGAGCTAGGGAAATTTTGGGATGGGTGACCTACTGGGAAGTAGCCCCTTTCTTGAGTCTGGTTCATTCAAATAGACAAAACTGTGTGGTTTCGGCCAAAGCGGACAATACCATCTGTGTTTGGGGGGTGTCGTGATAAATATGGTATCAGAGCCGGTCCCTCAAAAATAGGTCTGTGGTTCGAGGACGGACCATTGTTCTAAGTGGGGGGAATGTAGTACCCCAGGTGGTGTTGGGGCTGAATACCACCTACCCCGTGAGAAGTGTGATGTTATCCGGTATCGAGGTGGGGATGTAACCGATACGGATGCACACGGGGACCCACCAGAACAATGGGGAGTATCGAATTCCATTTCGAAAGAGGGCACGATCTGAACTATAAATGAAATGATACCACTCCTATAACACATAGGCGCCTTTTGGATGAATCGGAACTCCGGAGTTTGAAGAGCTCCGTAGTTAAGCGTGCTTGAGCTAGGGAAATTCTGGGATTGGTGACCTACTGGGATGTAGCCCCTTTCTTGAGTCTGGTTCATTCAAAAGGACAAAACTGTGTGGTTTCGGCCAAAGCGGACAATACCATCTGTGTTTAGGGGTGTGTCGTGACAGTCAGTGCCTCAGGTAACAACATATCACAATATGATGTACGAATGCATTAAGAATGAAAACAGAATACATCTTGCATGAGAAACTGTTTTCTTATCTTAGTGAGATTTTTTTTATAAAAACTGAAGTATCATCAATGAATCAACAGAGAATCCGTGTCAGGCATCGACACAAAACATATATCTCGATATCTCGGGCTCCAGCAATCCGGACTGGTCCATATCATAAAATCTCAATATCTCAATATCTCGGGCTCCGGCAATCCGGACTGGCCCCGGGCTCTGGCAATTCAAACTGGCCCAAATCATATCTCACGACTATGTCGGTATCCTCCGGATATCCGTCGTGTCATAAATAACCGGTCGGTAGTGCTCCCCTGTCAGGCTCAACGCCATCAACTGCGACCATCTTGCCCCGGGGTACCGCACCGGGTCCACCATGCACCAGCAGACGGTTCCTCTTCCTCCTCGAATCGGGTGTATGATATCGCTCAAGTGTCGAGAAAACTCATGGTGGACACCTCTCAAATTATATCACGAGAAAACCGCAACTTTTATCTTTTGAAATGAAAATGAGTTTATAAAATTGTTGCGGTTTCTCCAAATCCAGAAATCTCATGGAAAATCCGAAATCCCAATATCGAGAGTCAATAAACAATAAATTACCGGCATAAAGCCCCATAATATCGCATGATAAATGAATACATATATGATTGATCGTTTATGTTGTGTTTTGAAAAGTAATCATAATCAAAGAATTTATAACCGCAATCAATAACGGTGTCGATGTAATTTCGTTAATAAGAACGGATCGTCCACTGAGATGTGTGTACTTATTTGATCTTGCTTTAAATGAGTCGAAATAAAAATGTAAAAGAAAACGATTCAAGATTCAATTGAGTTTATCATTTTCAAGAAACATCAAGAAAAATTTCAAGAATCAAGAAGTTGTCCGAATCAATTTAGTTATCAAGAATAAGAAGAATACCTTGTAGGAATCGATCAAATTAGTAGTAATGATGAATACTAAAAATGACTAATCTTATCTATTGATGGATTGTGTCTAGATCGATGACGATGAATGAAGATTAAGGATCTATTGAAGAAACCAGGGTTTCTCCTTCACTATCCCTTATCTTTTCATTGATCATCATTCAAATCTAGCCTCTAGCAAAGAGTGTCATCAATCATTTGATCCCTAATTTGCAACGAAATTATCAAGAATGGTGATCTCGCTCCAAATTAGGTCATTGACGATTCTTTTTCCTAATGTTCACAATTCTCATAAGACTTAAGATTAGTTTTAGGATTTCATCAGCATTTGATCTACCGATTCTCTCGAATCCTTTACAAGCGGAGATTTCACTCACGCATCTTGAAAATTAAAGAATCAAGAATGAGAAATTTCATAATGCAAGAATGTAAAGAAAACGAGTATTAACAATTTATCACCTTTATTAAATCTTCTTCAAATTACACCTCTCAATTTGAGATTACAATACTAGCTCTCGATCTCTCTTTTGAAAGGGATTTGTCGTCGATCTTTGCGTGGCTCGATCGCCGTGAGTCGTGGATCTGATGCGGATCTCGTGATCTTGATGACGATCGGCGTTGTGATAAAGGATTTTCGATTGCTCGCTTGATTTTGCTCTCAATGGATCTTGATTTGATTGGATTTGGATTGGTTCTCAAGTTGTGTCACCCAACTTGAATTGAATTGAATTGTGGCTCAATTGTGTAACAATTAACAACCCCAAAAATTAAGATCTAGATCCCCTTTTATAGCCCCCAAATCAAGCTTCTTTCATAAGCTTGGTTGTTATGCAGAGCCTTCTTGAAGAAGCTAGACGGTTACAGAGCGTCTTGAGGAAGCTAGGAGGTTGAAGAGAAGGTTCTGGAGAAGTATAGACCGCTGACGAGCCAAGTCGGTCGTGGATCCGCGGCGGATCGGGCTGGATCGGCCGCGGTTCCGCTGCTGTATGATGAGATCTCTGGATAAATTTCATAGGGTCTTCTGGTGTTGGTATTTGGGTCTTCATGTGTCATCTGGAATCTTATTATCCTTTCTGTATCTCTACCAGATTTAATTTTTTGACTTGCTTCCTTTTATCGGCAATTTTGCGATTCCAGTTCTTTGACCTGAATAATTTTCTGCATAAAATCTCAATAAAAAGTGTTGAGATATACAATATCATGCGTGAAGTAATAAACACACAATTTCCTATAAAGAATGTTGATTATAACTATAACACATGGTAATTGGTATTTTCCAGATGAATTTGTAATCGGTGTTATATTTATAATAAACACCCTTAGATGATTAGAATAATAAGGAAATTGTTGTGTTACAGATTGCATTATTTTCGACTAAATAAATTCCCCCAAACTTGATTTTGATCGTTTCGAGCAAACTTTTTTTATTTAAGAGAAGGAGAAAATATAAGAAAAAGAAAAACTAACTAGCACACTTTCGTAGGCAACACGATTGCACTGAGTACGTGCAACAAGCCTTTAAACCTGTAGGTGTCCCAAGTAGGAGGAGTGTTTTCTCCTGAGGGTTTTCAGCGGATTGCACCCACAAAATCCTATAATAAAAAAAAGACTGTGAAAGTTACATATAAAGATAAGAATTGTAAGAGAAACACTTTGAAAATCAGAGTTTTTAACTACACGAGCTTTTCAGTTGCTATGAGCCCTATCTTAATAGTCATGAAAAAATGTTAGAAATCACATTATCCCTCAATAAAACATCGTCTTTATTCTTTATTCCTACCTTTCTTCCAAACACCGATCATATACCCCTACGTGTGTGTAAAAGACATCCATACACTCGGAGAATTCAATTCAAGCGATCATACTCTTGTCCATCTACCTCAGTACTTGTTAATCGGTGAATATTTAGATGGAATTGCTCACACATTTTTTCATGCGACCGTTAATACTTCTTGAGGTACTAACCGACCGATTACTCGTGTGCTTGATGATTAGGCGTAAATAGTATTTTCTTCGTCTTGCAACACCTAAGGCTTAGCAGTGACTCCCAAACCAGTTGGTCTAAGGCACTAGGTGATGAAGCACCCTCGCTATATTTTTTTATGCTTCCTTGGTGATTACAAAAAAAGTGTTCATTTTTCTACACGATTTTATACTTTTATGCTTCATTTTATTTTCTTCATACTTTGGCTTTTAGACAAGAGCATTTCAAGGTATCCTCTACTATACCGAGTTTCAAGACGTGTGTAAGTGCGTATAGTAGGGTATCAACATTCAAATGTGTGGCTTCCAGAATAAGAACTATTTTTCATACTTATTTTTATCCTCAGATTAGTGACTTCTTTCATCTTACTAACCCTTGGGACAACGGCTCATAACCACTTATTACTAGTTCCGTTTAAGAAAACATCTAAATTTCTTGGTTTTCTTAAACTTTTCCAATCTTTTAGATGTAATTTTTCACTTTCTAATCTTTTATTATAAAATTAAATATTAAATATTTTTTTATATATATGTTTTGTGCTTATGCAAAGTATGATGCAAAGTGATGCGTAAATAAGCACAAACCTCCCCCAAACATGTTTACAACAGTGTCTTCACTGTTGCCATTTGTTAAATCTCAGAAACCTGTAAACTTGGGAGGAAAAATTTATTAATGGGGACATGAAATGTGATCATGAAAATCTCCCCCAAACTTATTCTTTTATTACTCACCTCCATTCTAAAGATGATACAGTAGTTTTCAAGACATGGAGGTGAGACGGAGGAATTTTAGTCAAGATAAAGCGGCTCCTGTAAAAACAGGAACTCCTCCGTGGGGTTAGTGGAAAAATACGGTTTTAATCTATGTCCATTCACTTTGAAAATTGTACCATTTTCAACATGTTCAACCTCAACTACCCCGTACGGGTATATATACCGCACAACAAATGGTCCTTTCCACCGAGATTTTAGCTTACCCGCATGAAGATGGAGACGTGAATCATAAAGAAGGACTTGTTGACCTGGGGTAAAAGTTTTTCTCAAAATGTTTTTATCGTGGAATACCTTAGTCCGATTCTTTACAATTACAGCATTATCGTGTGCTTCATCGCGGAGTTCGCTTAGCTCGATTAATTGCAGCTTCCGAAAGTTGCAGGCTTGATTTAAGTCAAAGTCCAGTTCTTTAATGGCCCACATTGCTTTGTGCTCAATCTCGACCGGAAGGTGGCAAGCCTTACCAAACACTAGACGATAAGGAGACATAACGAGATCAGTTTTCTAAGCAGTACGGAATGCACAAAGAGCATCCTTCAATTTGGTTGACCAATCTTTTCGGTTTTTAGAAACTGTTTTCTCCAAAATTTGTTTGATTTGTCGGTTGGAAACCTCAGCTTCCCACTCGTTTGGGGATGATAGGGTGTCGAAAGTTTGTGGTTGATTGCATATTTCTGCATCAAAGTCTCGAAAGACCGATTACAGAAATGCGTCCCGTTGTCGCTAATGATAGCACGAGGGTGTCCAAATCGTGAAAAGATATTCTCTTTAAGGAACTTAATGACAACCTTGTTGTCATTAGTACGACAAGGAATAACTTCCACCCATTTCGAGACATAATCAACTGCTAACAATATGTACAAATTCCCAAAATAGTTAGGAAAAGGACCCATAAAATCAATACCCCAAACGTCGAAAATTTCTATAACTAAGATCGGTTGAAGAGGCATCTCATTTCTTTTGGAAATCTGACCCGTGTGTTGACACTGTGGACAGGTTTTGCAATGATCAAATGCATCTTTGAATAATGTCGACCAGTAAAAACCGTATTGTAAAACCTTCTCCGCCGTCTTTCGTGGACCAAAGTGACCTCCACATGCCTGATCATGATAGAAAGATAGAACGCTCTTGAATTCATCATTGGGAACACATCTGCGAATGATCTGGTCAGGACAATTGTTTGTTATAGAAAATTGCATTTCAATACCGCTCATTCATTATCTGATTTGTTATATATCGGTACTATTAAGCAGTGTCTGCACAGTAATTACAGATTACAGGTATCCGTAACAAAATACTGGAAATACACTTAAAATCATGGATATATTGCAGGTTCTCGGCTCTGAACGGTGAAATTCATGAAAAAAACACGACAAAACCCGGGTTCCTGCCATTCACAGATAAAACACGGATCTCCGCTCTTTATCCGTCTGTTTCCACACACCAGTTTAAGAGACAAAATGGCAAATCAATGTCATTTTCATGCACAAGGCTCAAAGGAAACACAAGATCCAAGAAATCTACGAGGAGCTCGAGACAATCATGGCAAAAGATCCGCATCAAATCATCTTTTTGATCAACAAAAATTCTGGAAGAAATATGGAAAGATTATCAGAAAAGACATATGCCAAACTACAGACAAAAAAGGACCAGGGAAGCACAGAAAACCGGAGGGCCTAACACTCCTATATGGCCGCGGAACCGCGGCCAATAGGGGGTCTAGGCCGCGGTTCCGCGGCCGTTTAGGCTTGTCAGAAGAAAAGATTTTAGGGGCTCTTTGGTCTTTTCATTTGTGTTCTGGTGGTTGCCCTATATTTTCAGTTTCCTGCCTATAAATAGTCCAGAACTTGTGAAGCCAAGGGGGTGCATAATCTTGTATTTTTCTAGGTTTAGAATACTTGTTTCTTCTTCCTCTTCTCATCACTTCTCCATTAAAAATCTTGTAGTGAGCTTTTGTGAGTGAAGAATGATAAATAAAGAAGATCCTTTTACTTATCATGCTTGTCTTGTTCTTTTATAATTGCTTGTAATTTTAATTTGTTAACTTAGTTGTTGTTATTTCTTGTTGTTTCTTTATTTTCTCTTTTTCTTTATCATTAAAACAACCATGATGCTTACGCTTGATCCTTGCCAAGGTGAGGTCGCAAATAGCTAGTTGTTATCTTCTAATCTCCTTCTTTCTATCTTCCTCTTTTGTTTTGTTTTCTTTTCATTATGATGTGTGAGTAGTTTCATACTTGTTAGGGTAGGATAAGGGAAGTTTGAGAGAAGGAAATCTCTCTCACTCTTTCCTTGCCCAACATCTTAAAATCGACTCCCGTTAATTGAACCACAATCCGCTCCTTACGGCACCCTATCCTACATGATAGCGGTGATTCCGTAGTGAGACCGGTTGTGGTTGAATTAACCGGAGGTTATGGCTAAGAGCCTAGAACGGACGGAAAAACACCAAAAGGAAGAACTTATGCGTTGGAAAGCCTAGCTTATACTCGCAAGTTTCTTCCTAGTCGTGCTAATCCCCGTTGTTGCCGATTACCGTAACACCGATATTAAGAGTGGCAACGAAAGAGGTGAGCGACTCCTAACTCAAACTAACCTAATCCTAACCCTAACAAGCTCTCTTTACACTCATTTTAACACTTAGTTAATAACAAACAAATCTGGACCTTCGGACTTAACTCGTTAAAACACATAGAAAAAGATTCCCATCTCCCTGCGGACGACCCATACTCAACCGGCTAGCTACAAGCGAAACCGTCTTGATTGCGGTAATTAACTAAACTTGAACACGCAGAATCTCTACCAATCAAATGGCGCCGTTGCCGGGGAGACGGTAGTTTATTTTTTTGTGTAATTTCGGGTTAACTTGTGAATATAAATATAACAAAAAAAAATATACTTTGTAAAAAAAAATCATCTTGTTATTTTTGATTAGTTTTTGTGCAAGTGTGCAGGATAATACAGAGTTCGAGTTCAGTGCCAAAGACGTGGGAAGATAGACCCACATTTCGCGGCTACACCGTGACGGATCAAAACGAAGTAACGGTCTACTTTAAAAATCTGGAGCAGTTCCAGTGAGCAAATCAAGATTCAAAACATCCAGACAAGCAGAAGACTCCCAGACCAGCACACAGGAAAAAATTTGAAGCCCAACCTCTCCGTTCCGCCGCGGAACCGCGGCATAAGCAAGCTTAGGCCGCAGAACCGCGGCCATTTGGCTTCTTCAGGGTGCCATTTTCTCTGTGAGTCTTTCTCTTCTTTCTCCCACTCCTCTGGACTCCAATAAACTGTGTTTTCTGCAGCATTCTTTGCGCAAACTCTCTTCCCCCTTCCAATAAACTGTTCTTGTGCAGGATTCTTTGCGCCGCGCTAAAAATAAAAATTGTTTGCAGTTGATTTGTTATCGCTTTGCATTCATTAATACGGACTTAAGGGGCTTGAAACCAATTCAGATTGGGTGGGGATTTCATCACCCTTCCCAGGACCCCAAAAATCACAAAAAGCATATGCATTGACCATTGTTAAAATTAAAAAATACTAGACTCAGCCCTAAGGACTTCGCGCTCAATAGGACAGAGGACTAGTTACAGGCATCGGCCGTTTATCCTATCTGACTTTTGCGGTGCCTAGGCAAGTGTGACGAAGGCAAGTGGTTATTTAATTAAGGAACTTTGCGAAAGCGTTGGATAACCTCCCACTTACCTGGCACTTATCGGGCAGCATTAGACGGAGAAGAGGCGGTTTGAGGTCCTTTTTCTAGCCCTCTGGAACAGTTAGGAGCAGGTCTAGCAGACCTAGGTGACCCTAGATCTAGGTGAGATTGTGCATATCTTATTTGTGATTGCTTAAAGCCGTAAGTCCGTACATATTTCTGTAAAGCTCTTTCTAAAAAAAAAAGGAAAAAAATCAAAAACTTTTATAAAAACTTGCCCTTTGTCGCCAAATCCATTTTTCACCCTCCACCCATCGTTTTTCTCCATTGACGTTTTCTTACCCTCACCTTCTCCGCTTTGACTATACTAAACTCGTTTAGTGTATGTCCGCTTGGACTCGGGACACTAGCGCCCGCCTAGTCCGTGTTACGTTAGTCGCTACCGACTACGCGATCGACTCAGACGTCGAAACTCCGTCCACTTCTCTTTCACCCCTTCCTTTGCTGGCCAACTCCGACGTTGACCGGAATTCTGTTCATACATCTTCACCTTCACCTTCACCAACCTCTTCTTCCGCGATGTCGGGATTTAATCCGAACATCTCTTTGACTACCCCTGGATTGGCTCCACCTCCTACGGAGACCAATGACCCACCACCACCGCCTGTTGTAGCGCCGCAGCGAATCGCGCTCCAGGATCGTTTCTATCCCACCCGTTCTGCACTCCCCACCTGCCTTTCTCTTCCACCGGCCAATGGGGATAACTTTGAAATTAAGCCCCACTTCATCAACATGCTTCCACGATTTCATGGGCTTGAATCTGAAGATGCTTATATCTTCATCAATAAATTTCAAAACGTCTGTGCCATGATGAAAACCACCCAGCTGTCGGACGATGCTATACATTTACGGATCATTCCGTTCACTTTATGCGATCTTGCTGAAAAATGGCTGTATAGCACCGCTTCCCACTCAATAACCAGCTGGGACGAGTTTGTTAAAGCGTTTCTAAAAAAATTCTATCCGAATCATAAAACCGCAAGGATTCGAAATGAAATCAACCAATTCTCTCAGCTTCCTTCTGAACCCTTCTGGAAGTGCTTTGACCGGTACAAAGACCTTCTTGTTCAGTGTCCTCACCACGGTATAGAGAAATGGCAACTTTGCCAAACCTTATACGAGGGCCTGAACCCAGCAACGAAGCAGTTGTTGGAAACCATCTGTCAGGGCCACTTCCTATCGAAATCTGACGAGGAAGCGTGGCAGTTCTTTGACGACCTTGCGGAGCAAACGCTACAATGGGAGAGCACCAGACCGACTTCTTCTTCTTCTACCTCCACTTCTACCGGTCAGTCTAGGGTAGGAATTCACCAACTTGATGTCTCTATTGCGATGAAAGCTGAAATGGCTGCAATAACAAGAAAGCTTGAAGCGATAGAGAGCAAATTTTCTTCTCCTGCTCCTGCCCCTGTTCTCCCCCATCGTACCATTTGCGCTTGTTGTTCCGATCCTTCTCACTTGACCGAAGAGTGTCCTTACAATCCACCATCGCAAGGACAGGATCAGGTTAATGCTGCATTTCAGGGTAATGATCCATACTCTTCTACCTACAATCCCGGTTGGAGGAACCATCCCAATTTCGCCTGGAATCAGAATCAGAATCAATTCCAAGGCAACAATTTCCAAAGGGCCCCTCCGCCGCAACAACAAGCGCAACAACAAACTCAGTTTCAGCAGCCCTTCCAACCCCAACCTTTCCAAAATCAGACGAACAACTTTGCACCCAACAATTCTTTTCCACCAAACAACTTTGTTCCGTCACACAACGATAAGGTTTTCTCGCTCGAACGAAGTCTGGAGGCGTTCGTTAAACAATCGACTGAGTCCACCGCCAACATCCATTCTTCCATTCAGTCCTTAGTGCAACACACTGCCGCCCACGGGCAAAGCATCAAGACCATCGAGGCCCAAATTGCACAGCTGAATGCGGCCTTAAGCGAGCGAGAAAAGGGGAAGCTCCCGTCCCAGCCACTCCCAAATCCAGGTCACCCACATAATGCACATGTTGCTCTTGAACAACAGAACCATAATGTGAGTGCCGTGACCACATTGAGATCGGGAAGGATGCTGCAAAACAACATTGGCACACGGATCAACGATGACACCCCGGCCGCTTCTTCTTCTTCTTCTTCTCCTGCTTCTTCGTCTTCTGAGCCTATTCTCCGCTCCTCAACAGGCTCTCCTTCCTCTTCTTCTGCTCCGAATGGACCCACTTCTCACTCCACGAAAACACCTATTCTGGGATCCGTTCTAATTCCACAATCTCCTCCTCCAGCATTAGACTCAACCAATTTTAAAAATGTTCCATTTCCAAACCGGTTGAGGTCTAATAAACAAAATCCTCAAATGGAGAAGATTCTGGAGTTATTTAAGCAAGTTAACATTAACATTCCTCTTTTAGATGCTGTCCAACAAGTCCCGTCCTACGCGAAAATCTTAAAGGACTTGTGCACGAAAAAGAGGAAGTCTCAGGTACCCAAGAAAGTTTTCTTGGCTAGTGCTGTGAGTGATGCCCTTACCCAATCTTTACCACAAAAACGGAAGGACCCTGGCTGTCCTACGATTTCTATTACTATTGGGGATAAGAACATCAACCGCGCACTATTAGATCTTGGTGCCAGTGCTAACCTGCTTCCGTATTCAGTATACGAGCAATTAGGCGTCGGCGAGCTGAAACCCACGCACTGCACTCTCCAAATGGCCGACCGATCGATCACCCATCCTAGGGGTGAGCTAGAGGATGTGTTAATAAAATTCGGGGACTTCATATTCCCCGTTGACTTCATTGTATTAGACACACAGCCTGTAGCTAACCCCCGGAATCAAATTCCGGTGATACTCAGTCGCCCATTTCTTGCAACCTCAAATGCTGTGATCAATTGTCGCAATGGTTCGATGAACCTCTCTTTTGGAAACATGACGATTGAAGTCAACATTTTTAGGTTGGGGAATCAGCCCGCCGAACCTAATGCTCATATACTGGACGTCTGCTCGATCCAGGAGATCACCCCAGAAGAATGTGAATTCGAGGAGTTTCTGTTCGAACACGATAATCTTGACGCCACTAGTGCGTTCCTCCTCGAACCTGCTGCTGTTTCTGCGCCCGACAATGACTATGAGTATTTTACGTTCTCGAACGATCTTAACCGCGCACAACCCGAGTTTGAATCTTTCGAATTTTCGGATGAGTTACCTGAACCATCCGACTCGGTCGCCTACACTCGCTTTGAACCTTTGCTGGAGTCCTTTGAGTTCGAGACCTCTGCACCAATCTTGCCTTCAATCGTTTCACCTCCAGCGCTCGAACTCAAGCCTTTGCCGTCTCACCTTAAGTACGCTTACTTAGGTGAGAACGAGACCCTCCCTGTCATCATTTCGGCTTCTCTAGCTCCAGAGCAAGAGAAAGCCCTTCTCGCGGTCTTGCACAGCAATAGGAAAGCTTTTGGCTGGTCCATGGCGGACATCAAGGGGATTAGTCCCCTTATCGTTGAGCATCACATTCATCTGATGGATGATGCCAAACCAGCCCGGGATCCACAAAGACGTCTCAATCCAGTCATGAAAGAGGCTGTGAAGAAGGAGATCGTAAAATGTCTAGAAAGTGGTATCATTTACCCTATCTCTGATAGCCAGTGGGTTAGCCCCATCCACGTTGTCCCTAAGAAATCTGGTATAACGGTCATCACTAACGAGGCGAACGAGTTAATCCCTACTCGCACCCAAACTGGGTGGCGAGTGTGCATTGATTACAGAAAACTCAACGCCGCAACGCGGAAAGACCACTTTCCGCTACCTTTCATTGACCAAATGCTTGAACGATTGGCCGGACACGAGTACTACTGCTTTCTCAATGGCTACTCCGTCTATAATCAGATTCCCATCGCCGAAAAAGACCAGGACAAGACCACATTCACTTGTCCTTTCGGCACATTCGCATATCGTCGCATGCCCTTTGGGTTATGCAATGCGCCCGCTACCTTCCAGCGGTGTATGATGGGAATCTTCTCAGACATGGTGGAAAAATTTCTAGAGATTTTCATGGATGATTTCTCCATCTTCGGCGATTCCTTCAACGAGTGTTTGCTGCATCTTGACGCTGTCCTTACCCGATGTAAGGACAAGAATCTCACTTTGAATTGGGAAAAATGCCAACACATGGTGCGCGAAGGTATTGTCTTAGGACATATCATCTCGCAAAATGGCATAGAGGTTGACAAAACAAAGATTGAGGTCATTTCCAATCTCCCTCCTCCCCGATGCGTCAGAGATATCCGAGCCTTCCTTGGCCATGCCGGTTTCTATAGACGGTTTATCAAGGACTTAGCAAGATTGCTAGGCCCTTGACTCTTTTGCTGGCTAAGGATATGCCATTCGACTTCAACTCGAGCTGTGTGACTGCATTCGAGTCATTAAAACGCTCACTCACTTCTGCTCCCGTTCTTTCTTCACCTGACTGGACGCACCCATTTGAGATTATGTGCGATGCATCCGACTTTGCCATTGGTGCTGTCTTTGGACAACACATCAACAAGATGCCGCACGTAATCTATTATGCGAGCCGAACCCTGAACGACGCACAACTCAATTATAAAACAACTGAGAAGGAATTCTTGGCTGTTGTATTTGCTTTAGAAAAGTTCAGGCCCTACCTCATCGGCTCTCCAGTCATTGTCTACACAAACCATTCTGCTCTGCGCCATCTTTTTGCAAAGAAAGATGCAAAATCTCGGTTAATACGTTGGATCCTCTTGCTTCAAGAGTTTGACCTTGTCATTAAGGACAAACGAGGATGTGAAAACGTAGTTGCCGACCATCTCTCACGACTTCCTTCTTCGCCTTCGCTTCCAATTCCGATCAACGACGTTTTCCCGGATGAACAGCTCTTGACAGTATCTTGTAAACCCTGGTTCGCAGATATTCTAAACTATTTGGCCACGGGATTACTACCGACTGAATGGTCAAGTCAGGACAGACTTCGCTTCTTATCCCAAGTAAAACACATTTACTGGGACGAACCCTATCTGTTCAAGTACTGTCCCGACCAGATTATTCGTCGGTGTGTCCCTAACGAGGAATTCAAGAGTGTGCTGTCATTTTGCCACGATCAAGGGTGTGGCGGGCATTTTGGCCCCAGAAAGACAGCTGAGAAGATCTTGCAATGTGGTTTCTACTGGCCACAACTCTTCAAAGACGCTCTTGACTATTGCAAGACTTGCTCCCGGTGCCAACACTTGGGCCTGATATCCCGGAGGAACGAGATGCCGCTCCAACCAATCTTGGTTATGGAGATTTTCGATGTTTGTGGGATAGATTTCATGGGGCCGTTTCCCAGCTCTTTTGGGAACTTGTACATCCTTCTCGCTGTTGATTACGTCTCTAAATGGGTCGAGGCTGTGCCCAGCCGGACTAACGACAACAAGGTTGTCGTTAGGTTCCTTAAAGAAAACATTTTCTCCCGGTTTGGGCACCCCCGAGCGATCATTAGCGACAATGGAAGTCATTTCTGCAATAAGACTTTCGAGGCCTTGATGCGGAAATATTCCATTAATCATAAGCTATCCACGCCCTACCACCCCCAAACCTGCGGGCAGGCCGAAGTTTCAAATCGGCAAATCAAGCAGATACTGGAGAAGACGGTTTCCAAGAACCGTAAGGATTGGTCGCTGAAACTCACTGATGCCCTTTGGGCCTTTCGAACCGCTTATAAGACCGACCTTGGCATGTCTCCCTATCGTCTTGTGTACGGAAAAGCCTGCCACCTACCTGTCGAAATAGAGCATCGCGCATTTTGGGCGATAAAGGAACTGAATCTGTCTCTTGAAGATGCGGGCAGCCATCGGAAGCTGCAGTTGAATGAATTGAGCGAGCTTAGGGATGAGGCTTACGATAACGCGGTTGTCGTTAAGAATCGAACGAAGGTGTTTCACGATAAACACCTTTTGCGCAAAACCTTCGTACCTGGTCAACAGGTACTGCTTTACGACACCAGACTTCACTTCCATCCAGGAAAGCTCAGATCTCGCTGGAAAGGGCCGTATTTTGTGCGGAATGTATATCCGCAGGGCGCCGTGGATTTGGAAAATCCAAAGGACGGTTCATTTTTCAAAGTAAACGGACACCGATGCAAACCGTACCATAGCGCCGAACCAACAGAGGAGCTCCTGTTCTTACAGGAGCCGGTTTACCCTGCCTGATCTTCCTCTGCCTACCTCCAAACTTCGGTTATCCAGCCAAGAACAGTGGACACTGTTCCAAATAAGTTTGGGGGTATGTATAGAGCCTTATGTATATATTTGTGGATATTCTTTTCCATTCTTTTTCTTTTTCTTTTCTTTAAAAACCAAAAAAAAATTGTGTATCGCTAACCGACAATTTTGACCCTTCAAATGATCTCTTCATGCAATGACAGTGAGGACACTGTCCAGTTTAAGTTTGGGGGTACGCTCGGTATGCATTTCTAACCTTCGCATTCATATGTATATTTTGCATCTGCATATTAAAATCCATAAAATCCATAAAAATCTAAAAATTTTCTAAAAACATAAAAACTTTTCTGTCAAGTTAGCTAGTGGGAGAACTCTTATTCAACATTTCGACGGTTTTGTTTGATAAAATAAGAATAACTAAATCTTATGTTTAGATTTTGAAAACCTGAAAGATAACTCTCCTTTGAAGTTAACTATAGCTGATATACGTCTTTACATCACACTACACGTGTCGTGAGTTTTTGGAAATTAGATGACAAGTCTTTTATGTTTAAAAACTTTTAAACAGATAAATGATTTTCTGAGGATCAAATAGGTTTGTTCTGAAATAAGTAATGTCAAGAATAGTTTATGAAGTAAAGCGAATATGAAGGAATGTTATTGATGCCGTAATTGGAACTAAGTCTGAAAAATAACCCATCTGGAACTTGATTGGAATGATTACACACCAAACCCACTAAACACGTCTTTTATCCAAAAAATAACTGAACTGCCGGTTATATCTCCGTTCGTATTAAATCATCTGATTTTCACGCCAAACTGTCTTTTGTTTTTGGACCTGGGTAACTTGAGTAATTAAGTCCGCTGGGGTGTTTCTACACCTAATGCCCTAAGACCAACTGGTTTGGGAGCATTGGCCCAAAGCTCGCTAAGAAGCCTAGAAAGTCCAGGTTAAAAAAAAATCAAGCAAGTGTTCTCTCCGAGTTAAAATTCCTAACGGTTCTTTGTGTGAGAATAATCTTGATAAAAGACAGGCTTTTATAAAAAAAAATTAGCGGAGATATGAAGGTTTTATTCTATGATAAAGACTATTGCACGTTCACAGAGGTGTGTATGAAATGAAAACAAGAAAAAGTTGGAGTGAAAAATAAGACCTAGTTTCCTGTTACGGAAGATAGAAATTCTGAAGTTGAAACCTTACTGGAAAACGAAACTTGAAAAATGCTTAACTCTTTATAAAACTTATGTGATCCTTTTAAAATTGTTATCTGGGCTTTATTGTGTGACATGATGACTTTAATCGATCCTTCTGGAACTTAACGACACTATTAGCACTGCACGTAAAGACATATAAAATCTGTAGTTAAATAAGAAGCGAGGTGTGAAAAATAAAGGTTCGATAGTCTAGACTTAGGATAATAGAATTGTTATTTTCTGAAACAAAACTTTAGGGTTTGAATTTTAGTTATTTTACAAAACTAGCTTGACCGGATTTTGTGGGTAGTATCCGCTGAAAACCCTCAGGAGACAACACTCCTCCTACTAGGGACACCTAGAGGTTTAACGGCTTGTTGCACATGGTCAGTGCAATCGCGTTCCCTGCGAAAGTGAGGTTATGAAATTTTTTGTGAATAAATTGGCTTTGCTCGGGACGAGCAAATGATAAGTTTGGGGGTATTTGTTCATATCAGATTTTTGCATTTTCATACCGCCCAATTTTTATCACATTGCATATCGGTAGGTACTCTTGAGCCGTGTTTGCTAGTCAATTGCAGGATACAGGTTCTCGGCTCTGAACGGTGAAATTCATGAAAAGACACGACAAAACCCGGGTTCCTGCCATTCACAGTTAAAACACGGATCTCCGCTCTTTATCCGTCTGTTTCCACACACCAGTTTAAGAGAAAAAATGGCAAATCAATGTCATTTTCATGCACAAGGCTCAAAGGAAACACAAGATCCAAGAAATCTACGCGGAGCTCGAGACAATCATGGCAAAAGATCCACATCAAATCATCTTTTTGATCAACAAAAATTCTGGAAGAAATGTGGAATGATTATCAGAAAATACATGTACCAGACAAAAGGGGACAGCAGACCAGGGCAGCACACAAAAGCCGACATGCCAACTCACCCATAGGGCGGCGAAACCACGGCAAAAGGGGGGTATAGGCGGCGGTTCCGCGGCTGTACGGCCTCCTCAGGCTGTCAACCTTCAGGGGTACTTTGGACATTTCATGTGGAATCAGAATGTTGCCCTAGATTTTCATCTCCCTGCCTATAAATAGCCCAGAACCTTGTGAAGCCATGGGTGCATAATCTTGTATTTTTCTAGGTTTAGAATACTTGTTTCTTCTTCCTCTTCTCATCTCTTCTCCATTAAAAATCTTGTAGTGAGCTTTTGTGAGTGAAGAATGATGAATAAAGAAGATCCTTTTACTTATCATGCTTGTCTTGTTCTTTTATAATTGCTTGTAATTTTAATTTGTTAACTTAGTTGTTGTTATTTCTTGTTGTTTCTTTCTTTTCTCTTTTCCTTTATCATTAAAACAACCATGATGCTTACGCTTGATCCTTGCCAAGGTGAGGTCGCAAATAGCTAGTTGTTATCTTCTAATCTCCTTCTTTCTATCTTCCTCTTTTGTTTTGTTTTCTTTTCATTATGATGTGTGAGTAGTTTCATACTTGTTAGGGTAGGATAAGAAAAGTTTGAGAGAAGGAAATCTCTCTCACTCTTTCCTTGCCCAACATCTTAAAATCGACTCCCGTTAATTGAACCACAATCCGCTCCTTACGGCACCCTATCCTACATGATAGCGGTGATTCCGTAGTGAGACCGGTTGTGGTTGAATTAACCGGAGGTTATGGATAAGAGCCAAGAACGGACGGACAAGCACCAAAAGGAAGAACTTATGCGTTGGAAAGCCTAGCTTATACTCGCAAGTTTCTTCCTAATCGTGCTAATCCCCGTTGTTGCCGATTACCGTAACACCGATATTAAGAGTGGCAACGAAAGAGGTGAGCGACTCCTAACTCAAACTAACCTAATCCTAACCCTAACAAGCTCTCTTTACACTCATTTTAACACTTAGTTAATCACAAACAAATCTGGACCTTCGGACTTAACTCGTTAAAACACATAGAAAAAGATTCCCATCTCCCTGCGGACGACCCGTACTCAACCGGCTAGCTACAAGCGAAACCGTCTTGATTGCGGTAATTAACTAAACTTGAACACACAGAATCTCTAACAATCAAGCCGATACTGCAAACATAACATAAAACTGATCATTGTCCAAAGAGTTCTTTTTGCAAATAGATGTGTGCACACAATTTTGGTCCAACACAATGCAATTGTGCACATGGACCATGGTGGGGCTACCTAGGCTACATGACATGATGAAATGGTGCAAGTAGGGGACATGTGCATTAAATGCTAAAAAAGGTGATGTGATGTGCATTAAATGCTAAAGAGGTGATGCGATGTGCATTAAATGCTAAAGCGGTGATGTGATGTGCATTAAATGCTAAAAGAGGTGATGTGATTTAAAACATCATAATTTCCCTCCAAAAGCTACTAAGAAACCCATGTTGCCTATAAATACCAAGTCATGGGCAAGGAGAGAACATATTTTCTCTTTAGTTTTTTTTAGAACTCTTGTAATTTGTAACTTGTTTTTCTTTGAACGCTTGAGTTCTTTGCCTTCTCTTGATCTTGCAATCTCTTCATTGAGCTTGCAAGTTTAAGTTTTGGTTATTGATCTCAAGGGTTGTATCTTCATTTGGAATCAATAAAGCTTTCTTTTTGCCTTCATTTGCCTTGTGTTCTTAGCCTTCGCTTGATCTTGCAAGCCCTTCATTGAGCTTGCAAGTTTAAGTTTAGGCTATTGAACCCATGGTTTGTAATGTGTTCTCTGGTTCCTAGTATCTTTATTTCTTGCTTTACTTTCTTGCAATTTATTTCCATGCTTTACTTATGTCACGACCCGAAATAGCCCGTGACTGGTACTTGAATCATATGAAGCCTATAGGACCCTATCTAATTCAAGTAAGCCAAAAGCCCAGAAATCTAAAACCATTTTAAGGAGTAAATAAGAAAACTAGTTTTTAAGAAGTAAAGAAAACATGTTTTAGAAACAAGGTTTTTAAATAAGTAAGCCGAATATGCATTTTTAAAATCTATATCCTTTTCTAAAAATTTCGGCAGAGTTTCCTTTGTAAATAATGGCCCCGAACGGGGTACAACCAGAATAATATATGCTTAATGATAAAAGGCATCCCCAAGCGGGAGCTGGCTCTTCGTCAATCGACGGTCACAACCACGCAAACAGTATAATATACAACGCTGAATGGCGAGGATCAAAACTCAAAGGAAAACTCAAATCAGCTTGAAAACCATAATACTACAAGCGCGACTCCAAGGTCGAAATAATACATAACTAGTTTTCTAAGTCTGAAACAATATACAAGTTTGGTTGATGGAATTTCTAGATACAACTGAATAATACATATACAATGGTGGTTCTGATGCAAAAGAATCCACCTAACAAAGCAAGTCACCCGAAAGGGAAGTAGTGTGCCAGAAAAGCCGCAAAGAAACCTGTACGGTAAAACCTGCAAGAACTGTGGCACAACGAGGGTGAGTTGCCAACTCGTGAATAGAAAACATCACAGAGCAGAAATCGTATACATGACACAATCCTAGGTCAATAAGATCAATATATATATAAACCTTAAATGCATAAGTTTGAAGCATGATAAGGTGGCAATGTAACATCTATACATGAGTGTAGTGCCAAGTGCTCGTGCCAGTGCCTCAGGTAATAACATATCATAAGTATGAGGTATGATCAATGTCGACTATATCATGAAGTCTATGAATATGTGGATATCATCCAACTATGTGATCAATGTCATCAATGTCAATATATGTATGTGGAAATCGTCCACGTGTCACCCAATGACAATAAGCATCATGCATGTAAATATCATAACGTATGCATGGAAGTATGAGAATGTAAATCAACATGTGTCGCTCACGACATATCAAAATCATGGAACCTGAGTGTCCAGCATCGACACTCGAGAACATCATGAAACCTGTGCCTAGCATCGGCATGTAAATCCTCATATATATAGGGCCCCGTCCGTCCGGATCGGCCTATATCATCTCTCAACTCCGGTCGGTATCCCCCAGATATCCGCCGAGCTCAAATACAATCACCGGTAGGTAGTACTCCGCTACCGGGCTCACCGTCTAACATATACGAGTCTTCTTGCCCTGGGGTACCTCACCGGGTCCACCATGTACCCGCAGACGGTGCCTACCGCTCCTCGAATCGGGTTTCACATGCCACTCTCAGAACCGAGAAAACACATGGTCGACGCACTGAAATAATATATCAAGGGTAACCGGGTTTTTCAAACAATATATACTTTCTTTGGAAATACCCACGGTTCCCAAATCCAGAAATATCATGGAAACAACATATCTCAATGCGTATAATCAGAAAGCATGATGTATGCGACATATAAAAGGAATGTAAGCATATCAGTGTATCATGCAACATGAAATAGTAATATGCACATATTGAGGGAAACCGCTCTTTTAAAAGGAATCAGTTTTAAAGAGTATCTTGCGGTTCCCAAATCTCCAAATCCAGCGAGAATCGTCTATGTATGTGCGAATATGTATGTATGCTCGTATGGGTGTACAATAGGTATGTACACAAGTATGCCATGCAAGGGATCATATCTTGAATGCAACAGTACTACAATGTAGTGACATGGCAATTATCGATGATGAAGTGTGTGAGCCGGCAAGCAAGTGTACGTGGAACATACGCATCATCGATAATGGTGCCGGTGTCCTAACAGCATGGGTTAATATACAATAAACGCATTTACACATGCAATGCGATGTGAATAGCATGAATATGCGGAAATCGAATAATCAACGCAACAGTGAAGAATCTACAACAATATGTAAATGTCATGCCGTTTTGCTATTTTGAAATAAGACGAATCGGGGTTTTTAGTAAAATAAGGGCTACGGTGTTTTTAAGAAAAGATGCGTCTTTTGAAAATATCCGTAGAATCCCTTTCCCTATCATTGAAATACTCCCGATTCGTTAGTTTTGAAATAGGTATAACATCGGCCTAGTCTAACATCTACCAAGCAACTACAGATCTAGCAAATACGCTAATCGGGAGGGGTATGGAAACCACCTACATCTGAGTCGATATATATATATATATATATATATATATATATATATATATATATATATATATATATATAATAGTCGGTGATCCCGCCTCAATAGTATCACGTACGATACAGTATATCATATGATGTCCTCGAGTCATGAGTGTGGATCTATCATCAAGATAAAGCTCGTACGGTAAATCATCGCACGGCATCCCAATAGCTGGGTATGGGTCAATATCACATTCATCTCATCAATTATCGGGTATCCTTATCATCATATCACATAATCTGAGGTACTGATCTGAGTCTAGTACAATCGATACCATCTATATAAATATGAATGCGTGTGTAAAACACACGTCCAAAGGCCCGCTAAAAATCTCATGTCGTATCCCAAATACCAATCACATCATATCACCGATATCATGGCACTATGCCCAATCTCATCGACTCATCTCCAAATATCGTCCGCAATCCTCATCATCTCGGTATAACCGTAACAAATAAGCATGTGTGTGCGTGTCGGTGTAAACCTATTCTAGGGTTCGCAACTAGGAACTATACTAGTTTACAACTAAACCCTATTCTAACCATAGTACACCTAATCTCATCTCAATTATCCATATCGCACCTAATGCTATCAAACACATATATAGTATAAATATAGTATACTAAACCTCGAACTGCGGGGGTGCTATACGCCATCCACCCGACTTCCCCCGTAGATATAATCTACTCACCTTGCATCCTGCGTGTCGGTGTCGATGTCTCCTTCATCTTCATCATCGTATGGAATCCACATGATGGTACCTATATAGATAACATAATCGGAACGCATATTAAAATCACATCGGGAATACCCAAAACGACACGCTAATGCCTATAGGTTAGAACCTATAGACTAAGCTTTCAAAACCATCAAACGACCCTCGATCTCGTCGTACAAACGTCAAGTGATCGAGGTAAAATACAATACGAAAATCCAGAATTTAAAATACGAGAAATGAAACACGAATCCAAAACAGCAACTACAGAAAAGGGTCCCAGATTTCACCCTAGGTCAAATTGGATAATTTTGCATATGCCAGGGGTCTATTTTACAGATTAGGGGACCACAGATCAAACACGAATGAAATAGGACCATATTTGCGGCCAGACAGAATAAAGCTGCGGCCAAGTTGGGGAAATATGGGCTAGGGTTTTGGTGGTAGTTTCCTGGGTGCCTGCATGTATCACTGTCCAAGCAAAATAATTTTCAGAGTCTTCTAATGATAGCAGATTTCAATTAACTCTCACAGATTCCAGAATTCTTCCGATATCGGTTTCTAAATCCGTATTCCGGGTTTCTAATCTCTGCTTTGGGTCTTTATTCTAGCACTAGGGGGTTTGTATGGCGTCTACTGAGCTTAATTGCTCACCACAACTCTCAATTTCCAATAACCCTAACTAGAGTTTTCAAACTTCATCCAAACCACACGATATCGGTTCTAATCTAACATAGGGGTATAAGTAAAGGAAACACTAAGCTTATGGTTCAGAAATTACCTTATTTGGCAACTCAAGAAAATTCTTGAGTTGCCCCAAGTGGCCAAAATCCTTGCTTTCTTGGTCCAATGTGTTTCCCTTCAGCTTGTGCATCTTTTTCGTGAAATGGAATGAGGTTTCGGAGTAATATTCATGGTGTTTTGGGGGATTTTATGAAGAGGGAGAGAGGGTGCAGCAGCAGCAGCAACAACAACAAAGGAGGGGAGAGAAATGAGAGGGAGAAATGAAGGAGAGAATGCCCAAGGTCAAAGTGAACCCCTTTCTTTCTCTCTCTCACCCATGCCTACATATTCTAATCCTTTTCTTTTCTTTTCTTTTCTTATTCCCTTCTCACATCAATAGTAACCCCAAAATAACAAGACATGCACCCAAGACATGTAGGAAAATGCAACATGTGAGAAGAACTTAAAAAGGATTAGTTGTTAGGATTAAACGGCAGCATGTTTTGCACAAAATACGCTTAAAGCGTGATTAGCGATTTTTAATCGCGATTAGCACTAAATTAGCATATAATTAATCATAAAAACTTAAAAATTGCATAATTCACATAAAACACCCTCTTTCAGAAATTTCTATAATTTTTCCAAATTTTTCCCCATTTATCGGTATTTAATTATACCGAGATATTAAAATATTCCTTAAAATTAATATTAAATTATAAAAATTCCCAAAAAAATAATATTTTATTTTTTTGAAATGTTACAACTTACTTGCAATTTTATTACCATGTCATTTACTTTCTTACAATGCTATTTTCTTTTCTTTGTTTATCTTTTCTTTGCTCTTTTTGTTTATTGTTGTGATTAGTTGTGAATATGTTGATGTTAGGAAAGAAACCGATATTGTAAATTAATATTTCCTTTCTCATTTTCTTTTCCCGATCTTTTCCATTAAACTTCACCCAAACCTTACGCAAGCGCTCCGTTAGGCACCCTACCCTACCAAGGTATCGGTGATTCCTAACCGTGACCGGTTGCGTTCGAATTGGCCGGAGGCAAAAGCAAGCGACAAGAACGGACGGACAAGGATCAATAAGCCGGATTTCATAATACCGTGCTTAAGCACCCTAATCCACGTTGTTGTCGATTACTCTAGCTTTAGTGGTCAAGCTCGGCTCAAAGGATTGAGTATGGATTTCCTTAACTTACACTATCCTATCTAATCCTAACAACTTATTCTTTTGCATATATACACATAGGGTAGATACGAACATTTCCGCCACGCGCATTAACTCGTTACGACAAGAACTTAAAATGCTCCGTCTCCCTATGGATCGACCCGTACTCATCACGGCTAGCTGCAAAGCGACACCGTCTTGATTGCGGTAACTAAAAATCTTTCAATAAAATGGCGCCGTTGCCGGGAAGACGGTAACGTTTTTATTCTTGTTATTTCGGGTTAATCATTGTACATCTCATTTATACAACTAACCTTATTTTCAAAACAAACTAAAAATTTCGAAAAAACCAAAACCAAAACAAAAATTAACACATCTAACCATTTTTGTTCTATGGATTTCATACCTGCTAGCACTCTGGATCTGAACTAAAAAATCAAACAATATCAGTGAGACACTAGTGGAGCACTGTGAACACAGAAGAAAGTTGGAGCCCATCTACCACAAGTTGACCGGCGACATCACCTCCAAGTCCGACGTCACCGGCCTTACCACCTCCTTTTGCCTCCAAATTCTCCTCTGTGCTCAAATGTTCTGTTTTTGTCCAATTTTTATTGTTTGTTTTTTTTATAATTTTTAGTGTGCAGTTATTTGGGCATTCATATCGCTTTTTCGCACCAACATCCGTTTTTCCGACATTTCACATTTTTGCGGATTTGCGAACTGCGATTGTGGGGAGCAAAATGTACATTCCAAGCTAAGGTGATTGCGAAGTACAATGCTAAAGATCCGGGTAGTTTGACCCGCGCAAGCGAACTTTTCAATCTTACCGGATTTGATTCAACGGGGGTTTCTTAACTCGAAAACTTATCGGTACACATTTTACTAACACTTTCTCAAATCCGACGCATCCAATTTTCTATCTTTGCAGGATTCTTTGCAAGTTCGCTGTAAAACGCTAAAACTTGACTAACTCGTATTTGTTGCAGTGCCGAGCTAAAACGAAAAACGATTTTTTGATTCTTTGAATATTTTTTTATTGAATTGCGCATTGCATCCATTAATATGGACTTAAGGGCAAGCGAACCCCACTACATACGGTAAAGGATTTCATCACCTTTTTTGTAGCCCACAAATAACGAACATAAGCATAACGATCACCCGCACAAATTTTAAAAGAAACTAGACTTTAAGCCTTAAGGACTTCGCGCTCACTAGGTGAAGTTAACTTTGTTTAGAACACCGCTTAACGGTATATTGTTTACGGGGTGTCTAGGAAAGTGTTAACGGTGAAACCGCCAAAAGAGAAAGGTTTATTTAATTAAGGACCTTCGCGAAAGCGTAGGAAAACCTCCCCTTATCTCTGCACTTACCTGGCCTCGTGATCAATATATCTTAAGCATGTTTCTTGACACAGTCTTACTTCGACAATCAAGTTCTTGAGCAGGTCTAGTTGACCTAGGTGAACCCTAGACCGATTAGGTGCGTGGTATTTTTGTGTCGTGATTGTTTTTGTCCAGATTCTTTTTGTGTGTATATTTCATTCTTTTGTTAATAACTAACTAAAAATAAAAAAAACACATTCTTTTTTCTCTTATTCTTCTTCCTCTCTTCATATCATGGGTACCCCATCTCGAAAAACTCTTGCCGAACTTTGGTACCCACAACCAGACATAACTTCCTACGGTTCTTTCTTTGGCCGAACGTCGAACGATCCATCCATGCCAAAAATTTCTTTGAAAGATCGGATAGACGCGTCTAGGACGAACAACTGGACCCTGCAATCCACCTTGTATCAACCATTTCAACCTTCACCACCTTCTTACGTTGATACCCCTTTTGAGAGTCCAGTTGTAACTCCAAGACCTATGTCTCTTGCTGAACGTATTGAACAATCTCGTAGCCGATCTTTCACTCCTATCACCACTGCAAATTCTTGGGATCAAAAATTCCATTCACCTTTTTATCCAAATGTTGATCCTACTCCTGTCCAACCAATTCAATTCCTATCCATCCTACCCAACTTTTGCACCTTCCCTAGACATTGCTTCTACACAGCCATTTAGGAGTTTCCAGTATCAAAACAACTTTGAATCTTTAACTCAAACCCCTTCACAACCCATGTCTAGTCTGGAACAGTCGTTGGAAGACTTTAGGATAGCGTCATACCAACAGAAGATGAATTTGAATGCGTCCATGGCCCCCCTCATACAACCTAGTGACCCGGTAGCTAGTTTTCAACTAGCTCCACATTTTCCAATGTATGAAGTGGCGGTAGGATAGGATGAGAATTTGAGTGGAGAGAGTGAACTGTACACCCGTCCAAATCAAACCTACCCATTGCAAATTGAAACCCACAACTCCGGTTTTGAAAGTCTATCGAGTGTCCCAAATGATTTATCAATTGAAGATAGAATGATTAATGAGTTGTGCGACTTTGTAGTGTTTGATTTGCCCGATTGTGAAGGGTCCCTTTCGAGTGAAACCAATTCCCAACCTTTTGACCTCTACACCACTATCTTAGAACCAGAATTGATTGAAATCCATGCTTTTGATGAGGTGTCTGAGAATATTGGATTTCACTTGATTGGAGATATTGACGCTGGGGATATTTTGGATGATGAACCCGCAGATTTGGATGAGTTTTTCTCTCCAATTCATCATCCCGAGTCATTAACTGTTTTTCCCGAATTTCATATGCGTCTTGATATTGATGATAAATTCATGGATGAGCTGAATATTGAGGAGAATTTTGAGGATATTTTTTAGGATGAACCGGTTTTGCTTGATGAGTCGGATTTTCCAATTCATCATATTCCTTCCACTGACTGTGTAAACCTTCCTGAACCTTTACCCAAAACCCTTCCTCGATCACTTCCCTCCATCATTTCCGTCGTTCCGACCTTACAAGACACCTTATCACTTTCATATCTTGTGTCTGATTTACCAAATTCGGCGTACCCATGTTTTCTCACGAATCTTGAAGGATTTGACCCTATTTCTCGACGGGTTGATAGATTAACGCAATCGCTTTTTACACATCGGTCATTACAAATTGTGCTAATTTATTTTCACCCTCAAGTTCGTATTCCACTTCTTTCTCCCCTCCTCCATTCGTCTCCTCATATACCGAGACCGTATACTGCTTCTATCCCCATACGGTCTTGCGTATTCTCCATTTCTTTCCTCTCCGCATTCTTTCACCAACCTGCACATTATAGAGATAGAATTTTTGAATGGTTGGTGCTCACTTTTGGCCTGTGTAAGGCCTTCTGTAGTTTGAAACTGTTCTCTTTTCTCCCCTAATCCTAAACTTCACCGCTTAAGCAGTGGAAATACTGTTTCACTTAAGTTTGGGGGGAACCTTTTTGTTTATATATTTTTATTTTTCTTTTTTATTTGTATATATTTTCTTTTAGGAAGCACCGAAAATTTTGACCCTCTTGGTGTAGCCTAACAGTGAGGGCACTGTCAAGTTTAAGTTTGGGGGTGTGCTCGGTAAGCTTTCTACCTTCGCATTCATTTGTATATTTTGCAATTGCATACTTATTTTTAAACCCACAAAAATCAGAAAATTTTTACAAAAATATAAAAACTTTGTCGTCAAGTTAGCTATTAGGGTAACTTAGATTTTATTCCGAAAGTTTAGTTGATACATTAGAAATAACTAAATCCTAGGTTTAGGAATTGAAAACCCTAAAAATAACCCTCATTCTGTTTATCCTTGGTGATTATACTTCCTTACATTTTTTTTGAGAAATATGTAATCTTGAGTTCAGTTCTTTAGTTAAGTCGAGATGAAGGGAAAGTATTGATGCTTTACTGAAGGATAACTCTAAAAAATAGTTTCTATTCTTGAGTTCAAATTTAGAAAGTATTACCCTACAAACTGCACATACACGTACCTTGAAACTTGGGATAGTAGAGGATACCTAGAAATACTCTTGCCTGAAAACCTAGTTTGAAAGAAAAAACAGTATTTAAAGCTAAACACCAAAAAGGGCATCATTGAAAAATATATCCGGTCTTAAAAAAGAAAAAAAAAAGAAATAAATTCAAGACCTGGAAACTGCTGTTTGTAGGGTTCCTAGGCACACCCATGAGGTTCTACAACTGATCAATCATGTCCAATTCAAAAATTTCATGAACCAAAGAACCCTAAACTAGATCGTTACTATAGGTAAAGGCGAAACTACAAGCAAGTTAACAACTTAACTAAAAAGTGAAAGGGACTACAACCTCTGTAGATCCGGTCCTCCACTTCCTTAGCTCCGTGACGATGTCCCTTCGCTGCGATCATCGGATCCCGGACTCTTGCGATGGTTTCGTCAGAGAAATGATCGGGCTAGGTGTAGGGTTCCTAGGCACACTAATGAAGTCTCACAACAGATCAAACATGCCCAATTCTAATTTTTCCTTGTGCCTACAAACCCTAATACGGATCGTTAACTAGATGTATAGACGATGCGATGCAAGTAAACAACTTTAACTTAAAAGGAAAGAGGCTACAACCTTTGTAGATCCGGTCCTCCACCTCCTAGGCTCCGTGATGACGTCCCTCCGCTGTCCATATCGAATCCCGGACTCTAGCATCGGCTTCATCGGAGAAAAGGGCGGGCTAGGTCGTCGACTTCGATGCCGAAGATGATCTACGTCGAGGCAACTCAAGATCAAACTCCAACTTCACCAAGTCATGAAACTTGTGAAGAAAACACCCTATACGACTTGGCAAGTGGTAGAGGATGAAGAAATAGGAGGTGGGTTCACTTTAGAATTGGATTTCTCACTCTTTTTCTCAAGTTCCCATTGATGAAGGCAAGGTTTTCTTCTTGTTGAAGATGAAGAAGAAGAAGAAGAAGAATATGATAAGTATATTTTAAAATAGAAAACAATATGATACTTATCATAATCTCAACCTTAGTTAGGTGTAGAGAATTGACTAAGGTTAGGTTGAATGGTTAGGGTTAAGCATGAGACAAGAATGGTGGACTTGTTCAAAGCTTCATGAAGCTTCAACAAACAAACAAAGAAAGCCACCATGATTTATTTATCTTTCCAAAATGAAAAATAAATAAATGAATAAGAAAAATGTAAACCCTAACCACTAACTTAACCATGGTTTAATTCTTTACACAAACCCAAGTGAGCATGTATCATCAAACATGATACAAATAAGTGCACAAAAGTATATCGCATATACAACTTGTGCATTTCAAGTGAGAAAATCCATTTAAAGTGAACCGATACTAGTTAATGCAAAGTAATATATCAAATATATAATTATGCATTAAATCATTAAATCAACACTTGATTTATCGATCCGGTCATATCGCATATAACCGACTAATATCCAATGTATCGGCTTATCGAATCAATCCTTGATTCGATAACTAGGTTATATCGCATACAACCAATCGATACATTCATCGTGAGAATGGAATACGGTATCACATACACGCATTATTCTCGGCCCCGCACATCTCATATGCACTCCTATTTCGTTTCGCTTGAGCCAGGAAACCTCTGTGTAGGACTCTAAAGACTCGTCAATACGCCGGCAGCAGATGATGATCATATCAAGAACCCACAAGCCGCAAGCAGTCTGCTAAACGTAACGGCCACCCGGGTATTGAGCGATCAGAAGATCGACGAGCAAGCCCGCTCACACTCCTGTGAATCCAACCAGTAACACTTACCGTACAGTCCGGTATGTTCGTCTGATATGTCGCATATCTCGCCTAGGGGTGGTAAATGTCAGACCCCAGTAGCTTGATAAGTTATGCCGACGTAGGGTCCATAACATTCATGAAACTACTGATAACACTTACCAGTAGATCATTGCAACCCTGGCCAGGGATTTCCTGTTATGGCCAGTCGTGCATAGCGCAATATCAACCCCCAATACCGGGAGAGACGAATCCCTTCCTATCGCTCATTGCATCCATGTGAATCGGGACTGTACCCAAAAACCACCTGTTTGCATGACTCAGTAGAGCCGTGGTAGGGTGGAAATCAAAGCACAGTGGGAGACACACAAGACTCTATGACGATCTCGGGTCAACAGACTAAGCTGCACCAGTGTCACCAGAGAACTGCCATCTACCGTGAGGTATAATACCAACTGGGAGTTCTCGGCGAGTCCGTTCAGTGTACCCAGTCTCCACTGAGCACCCGCATACCATCTCTGATGTCAAACACCAATGGATATGGGATCATCCATCGCCCATCACATGGGTCGAGAAGATATACGCTAGTCTACTCTGGAATATCGATGCCCCGTCTCGAAATTCCCACGACTAGGAACATTGAAGGATGTACTCATGGACTACCCAAGCCCCACTAGTATGATCTGCATCATAGTCCTGGAAGTCGAGTACACATCCTAAGGGCTTTATCAAAATGTAATCAGAGAGACAGAAAGTATACATGTTAAGACAAAGAGCAACCAGACAGCGTACTATCATGTCGAGCAAGAAAGTCCTACCTATATATGTCCCAGCATCCACTACAATATACATCCAATGTACAGTAATGGCCTCTAGGGCATACATATAACTAACAATCTCCCACTTGCACTAGGGCCATCTGTAGCAGTAGTTGTAGTATCTAATACTCAACCATCCCCAAAAAGTCTCTCTTTGGGAAAAGGCCTTCGTGAGTGGATCCGCCGTGTTGTCCTCTGAGTCTACTCTCCTAACCTCGATCAACCTGAAGATCAACTATCTCCATGATCAGGTGATGCTGCCTCAGAATATGTCTGGGTCGCTGATGGGACCGGGGTTCCTGGGCCAAAGCCACACTTCCATTGTCATACAATGATAGGAACCTAGTTCATCTCATGAACCAATATACACCCAAACTGCCTCTTTGGTAGTATCTTTAATAGAGATGTTACCAGCCTTTATCGTCTAGTTTGCCACGGTATCTAGCTTGGAACTCTTCCAACATACCTTCCCTTTACTAAGGGTATAGACAATGCCTACGACTGACATTCAGTCATCCTTATCACCCTGGAACCTTTCCAGTGATTCTCTCTAGGATCGATTGATACTATCTTACTATAACTAGTGAGAATCCTAACATCCATTTGGATTTAGGAGGTATCACTTTGATCCTATTGGAGAATCCATGTGATAAGAGGAGATCGACCGATCGTAGTATAGGAAACTCTCTTCCTATTAAGAGTATGTTGTCCACGTACAATACGAGGATGACTACCTTACTCTCTACTACCGTTTTGTATATACAAAGTTCATCTATTATTTTTGATGAAGTCAAACACTTTAACTATCACATCAAAACAGACGTTCCAACTCCGCGATGCCTGCTTTATCCTGTAAAGCAACCTGCACACGTTTCCGCTGCTCCCACTGTTTACGAAGCCCTCTGGCTGTGTTCTTATAGACGTTCTCTTCTAAATCATTATTTAGAAAAGTAGTCATGGCACCCAACCACCAGATATCGTAGTCATGGTATGTAGCAATGGCAAGTAGGATCTGGATGGACTTAAGCATAGTCCCTAGAAAAGGTTTCATCATCATCCACACCTGGTTGATGACTAAAACCTTTGACAAGTCTAGCTTTGATAGTCTCAACTTTTCCATCTACACCAAGTAATCTTCTCAAGATATACTTGCTCCTGATGGGAATTTAACCCTTCAGATATAGCAGCCAAAGTCCATACTTTGCTGGTGTACATGGATTCCAGGTCAGATCGCTAAGCATCCAGCTATTCTTACAGAGTCCCTACTCTTGATGGCCTGTTCGAAACTAATTGGGTCATCATCTCATGATGCATTCCTCGCTCCCACTGTCATCGAGAAACCGAGGTATCTCTCAGGCGGATGAGGAACCTTACTAGATCGGCGGAGAGGCTTGAGGTTCGTTGGGGACTATAGAATCCTTTGGTCCAGTCAAATCAGCTGCAGTTTTGTATAGCTGGAACCTTTCCAGTTCTACAGAACTGACCTTGCCTCGATTTTGTCCGGATTTTGCTTTAGACATAAGCCGGACAACCCCAAATCTTAACTTACTTAAGAGATAAGCTCTTCCCATACCATATCTCATATGGAGTGGTAGGCACTGATTTGATTCGAACCCAATTCAATAGGTATGCAGCCTCTCAAGTGCACAACCCCAAAAGGAAATAGGTAACTCAGTAATACTCATCATAGAGCACACCATATTTAATATTGTGCGATTGCTCCACCCCGATACACCGTTGTGCTGTGGTGTATTCAGAGGAGTAATACTGAGAGAGAATCTCATTTTCCTTTAGAATAGTCCAAGGATTCCATGCACAAGTATTCTCCTCCCTGATCTTATCATAGGACATAATACTTATACCCGTATTTTGGTTCTCTACTTCTCGCTTATATTCTGTGAATATCTCAAATGGTTCGGACTCATGTTTCAACAGGAACATATGACTGAATCTTGAGAGATCATCAGAGAACGTAATGAAGTATAAAGAACCAGTCCTGGCATGTGTAGACAGGAGACCTTACATACATCATCATGTATCAGTCCCAAGAGTTCATTAACTCTTTCTCTGTTTCCTGTAAACGGAGCTATGGTCATCTAATCTTTGTGACATGACTGGCAAGTTTCACAAGATGTAAATTCAAACTGATTTAAGTATGCATCTAAAATGTAACTTCAGCCAGTCGGGTCGCATTGATGTGACCTAGTCTACAATGCCTCAAGAAGGATTCGTTCATTTCTGAACTCCTCTTCTTGTTTGTGTTCTGTATACTAGGAACTGTAGTTTGATTTAGAACGTCAATGCTTTTAGATAACGTGCCTGAACCGATCAACTTTTGATATAGGAAATGTTCAAAACATTATCCAACAATACAAAATTATATCCTTTCTTTACTAATAAAGAGACTGATATGATTTTGTATATCAGGTTCGGTATCTAATAGCATTTGTTCAGAATCAATGTATAGGTAATACAGGGTGACAGTGACCAACAGACTTGGCTGCAACACTTTCCCCGTTTTCTATGTCATGAAACTTATCACCCGTTCTCAGTTTTTCTACCTTTTTGTAGCCCTATGTAACAGATTACATATCTGGGATCCTGATCCGGTATCAAATACCCAGGATGCAGAGGATACTGAGAAACAGTTCTGTGTAACGAACACACCCGAAAAAGATGCATCATATGCACTTTCTTCGTTTGGGCGGCATAGGAATTCTGGTATTCCCCTATTTCCTGCTCTGTCTTATAACAATTATATGTTGGAGCGGGACCAACGTTCCACAGCTCAGTATAACAAGCGGGTTCGGTCAATACATCCATATTATTATCTTGATTAAGGCGTGATATGGTCGCTACCTGGAGAGAGAGAGAGAAGAAAACACTCAGCGTGCGCCATTGCAAGATCAGACTGGTTATATATTTTATCTAATCAGGATGGCTCCCACTGTTTTTGTCAAATCTTCCTTCAAACCTTAAAAGGAAAGACTAGCCGGGATTAATTACACTCTACAAGTTCGCCAATCTTTCAGCCAGGCCAGTGTCGGTACTTTGTGGGAGGTTCCCCGTGCTTTCGCACGGACCTAATTACAGTAAACCTCGTTTTCCCAGAGGCGTAACCCCGTTGACACCTTTCTAGACACCTACTTGATCGGCTAATTGCAAAGTGCAAAACTCTCCCAGGAGTAACAATTACTCGTAGTGGGTATCGGGATTCAACTATCATATAGAAGGTATGCAATCTCGTTGCAAATTTCAACACTTGAAACACCCGATAAAGGTTTTTACCCCTAGCACTTATTGTTAGTTATATGTATGCCCTAGAGGCCATTACTGTACATAGGATGTATATTGTAGTGGATGCTGGGACATATATAGGGAGGACTTTCTTGCTCGACATGATAGTATGCTATCTGGTTACTCTTTCCCTTAACGTGTACATTGATTGTCTCTCTGTTACATGTTGGTAAAGCCCTTAGGATGTGTACTTGACTACCTGGACTATGATGCGGATCATACTAGTGGGGACATGGTAGTCCATAGGTACATCCTTGAAAGTCCCTAGTCGTGGGTGTATCGAGATGGGGCATCGATATACCAGAGTAGACTAGCGTATACCTTCTCGACCCATACAGATGGGCGATGGATGATCCCATATCCATTGGTGTTTGACATCAGAGATGATATACGGGTGCTCAGTAGAGACTGGGTACACTGGACGGACTCGCCGAGAACTCCCAGATGGTATTATACCTCACGTCAGATGGCAATTCTCTGGTGACACTGGTACAGAGTAGTCTGTTGACCCGAGATCGTCATAGAGTCTTGTGTGGTTCCCACTGTTCTTTGATTTCCACCTTACCGCGTCCAAGAGGGCATGCAAAACGGTGGTTTTTGGGTACAGTCCCGAGTCACATGGAGGCAATGAGCGATAGGAGGGGATTCGTCTCTCCCGGTATAGGGAGTTGATGTTGCGCTGTGTTCGATTGGCTATAACCGGAAATCCCTGGCCATGGTTGCTGAGATTTACTGGTAAGTATTACCAGTAGTTTCTCGAACTGTTATAGACCTCATATCGACACGACTTATCGAGCTATTGGGGTCTGACGTTTACCACCCCTAGGCGAGATATGCGACATATCAAACGGACAAACCGGACTGTACGGTAGTGTTACTGGTTCGATTCACTGGAGTGTGAGCGGGCTTGCTCGTCGATCTTCTTATCGCTCAATACCCGGGTGACCGTTACGTTTAGCAGACCGCTTGCGGCTTGTGGGTGTTTGATATGATCATCATCTGCTGCCGGCGTATTGACGAGTCTTTAGAGTCCTACACAGAGGTTTCCTGGCTCAAGCGAAACGAAATAGGAGCGCATATGAGATATGTGCGGGACCGAGAATAATGCGTGTATGTAATACCGTATTTCATTCTCGCGATGAATGTATCGAATGGTTGTATGCGATATAACCTAGTTATCGATTCAAGCGTTGATTCGATAAGCCGATACATTGTATACTAGTCGGTTGTGTGCGACATGACCGGATCATTGAATCAAGTGTTGATTTAATGAATAATTATATATTTGATATATTACTTTGCACTAACTAGTATTGGTTCACTTTAAATGGATTTTCTCACTCGGGATGTGCACATTGTATATGTGATATACTTTTGTACACATGATTGTATCATGTTTGATGATACATGTTTACTTGGTTAAGTGTAAAGAATTAAACCATGGTTAAACATATAATTAGGGTTTTATTTTTCCATTACTTATTTATTCATTTATTTATTTGTTTATACATTTTGGGAAATAAATGGAAAAGAGAAAAGAATGGTGGCTTTATTTGTTGTTTAGTTGAAGCTTCATGAAGCTTTGACTTAGTCCACCATTCTTATCTCATCCTTAACCCTAACCATTACTTTAACCTTGGTCAATTCTCTACACATAACCATAGTTAGAATTATGATAAGAATTGATTTTCTATTCTATTCTAATAATTCTTATCATAACATAATTCTTCTTCTTCTTCCTTTCTTCACTTGAAGAAAGCAAGCTCCATCAATGGTGATTGATGGAAATGAGTGAGAAATCCAATTCTAATGTCTACCCACTTTCTATTTCTTCATCCTCTACCTCTTGCTAAGTAGTAGAGTGTGTTTCCTTCACAAGTTTTCATGACTTGGTGATGGTGGAGCTTGATTTAGCGATGCCTCGACGTAGATCATCTTCGGCATGGACATCGACGACCTAGCTCGCCATTTCTCCGACGAAGCCGACGCTAGAGCCCGGGATCCGTCTTGGACACCGAGGAGACTTCATTGCGGAGCCGTGGAGGTGGAACACCGGATCTACAAAGGTTGTATTTCCGCATTCTTTTAGTTAAGTGTTAACTAGTTAGCTTTTTTGCCTAGAAATCTAGCCGACGATCCGTAGTCTAGGGTTTCTCGGCACCATATTTTTGAAATTGGCATGGTCGATGCCTTGTGAGACCTCTCGTGTGTGCCTAGGAACCCTACACAGTGGTATCAGAGCCTAGCTAGAGCCTTAGGCGAAGTCCCGACGGAGTTAGAAGTCCGATCGACCCAAAACACGACTTGAAAAATGCTCTCTGGACATTTCTGTAAAATGTGGATTTTTTGGAATTAAAAATATGCAGAGAAATGTGCAGGAAATTCTAAGAAAAACTGGAGAAAACGACAACCTAATTCAACAGTACGACCGCGGAACCGCGGCGTTGACCCCCCTTTTACGGCGGTTCCGCAGCCGTCTGTGATGATCAGGATGTGTGTTTTCTTCAGTTGTTTCTGTTGGTGTTTCTTGTGTGTTCTGGATGTTTTTAATATTTATTCCAGAGTTGTATTTTCTGGGTTGTATTGGGGACTCGGTGTATTCGATCGGACTGTCTAATTTTTGTCGGTGTGGTTTTCCGGATAAATTTTAGAATATGTTAAAAAGTTCGACCGGATATAAATACCCAATTTTTTCCCTGTCGGGAAATTTCCAAGTGTTGGATTTTTCCGTAGTTTAACGGCGTTCTAAGTAGTGCAAGTAACGCAATGGACCCTCTAGAAGACAACAAACCTTAACTCGATTATGTGACCGTCTTGAACTGCCCTTTGAACCTTCGGGTTTGGGGCAGTACGGAGTGCCACATGTGAGGCGTTGGCTTGACCCTTCTACGGCTGGACCGTTGGTACTGAGGCACGAACTGAATGTTGTTAGACTTATTTCATGTGTTGAGCTGTATCGGGAAAACTTGGGTGTTCGAATGTTCGATCGGAAAGTTTAACATTTTCTGTTTATTCGGAATGTGATACAACAATTGGAATTCACAAAAGTTATGTGATAACTGAATGAATGTTATAAACATAGCACTTTAGTCTCACTTGATGGGTTGCCACGGAATTTTGATGTGATCAAAACTCCGTCGCAATCACGTAGCGTACGCGGATATTCGCCGGATAAACTTAATAGACAGCCTCGCTCCATAGCTCCGACCAAGTGACTGAAGGAGAACCCCGTCGCCGAAAGCATCCGTAAGGGTGCTCGCGGTAGCGGTGTTCCGCCTTGGTGCACTTCGTCGACGGTATCAGGGATGCGGCCGTCTACTGAAGTTTGCGACGAGCATTCGATCAGGGTGTCGGGAATCTTGTTGAATTGCCCGACTTGATATTGAAAAGAGTTTTCGATAATGAGACTAAAATGCGGGGTTTATAATTGTTAGGCATGCGATGTCTAAGTAATTCATTTGATTAGGCATGTGATGTCTAAGGAGGATGCGGATTCCAACTGTTGTAGTTTTACACTTTCTTTTCTGTGACCGTAAGTGTAATATGTGATATCGCCGGTTTCGTTGCTATATGTCAACGACAATTGGGATGCGCATGTTTACTTACGTTGATGACATGTGATGTTATGTGTTGCTGGATATGTTATATTGGATCGTCGTGTTTGAATAGCCGGGGGTTTTTATGTGAGATGAGTGTTTTTCATTTTCATTCATGTAAAAACTTGTATGTAATATTCTTTTATTGGAGCACTTCCAGGTTGCGGAAGTAGTCACCTTTGTATATTATTTACTTTTCCGCACTAGGATAGACCCAAGGAGGAGGGCACAAGTAACCGCGTTCTGGAGTCCAGTGGGAGACCAACTCGAGGAGTCGAGTCAGGGTCTCCTAACTCTAGAATTGGTAGGGTTGCTTGCCGCTCTCGTAGGGGTCTAGGGGTGTGGGTTTGGCTATTCATCGCGACCGTGGAATCCGTGTTTTATACTGGCTCGTATTGAAAACACGGACGTCCTAGTATATCCAATATTTCATATGATTCTTCTGCTGCGATATCTGTGATGTGATCATGTGATGTTCTGTGATAGATACAGTATATAGTATATATGATATATTATATAGACGTTACTTATGTTTTACACCCGTGCTAGCCCTGCCCCGCTCTGCCATTAGTTACCTAACCTAACGGTGCACGAGGGGACATCGAGGCGAATGCGGATGGCATAAGTGTACGTCGTATTTATCTGTGATGTTTAGGTAATTTAAATGATGGGACTTCATTAATGTGATTAATGAAAGAAAAGAAACCTAAGATGTTGTAGAATCGAATTTCAAAATAAAACAGGTAGCTACAGTTCTTGCTTTGCACAGCGGTATATGTGATATATCCTGCACCTTATTCGATGAGGAAAGGACCGAGATCCCTTCACCGGGAGTGACTCCTTTAGCAATAACTGGCAGATGCTACACACTCGGTATGTCTTTTGATTGCTTCTATAGTTTCTGCTTTGCACAGTGATATATATGATATATCCCGCACCTCATTCGACGAGGAAAGGGCCGACGATCCCTTCACCGTGAGTGACCCCTTTAGCAAAACTAGAAAAGCCTAAAAAACACTCCATTTTAAAATCATTTGATTCTACAACGATATCAAGTTCATTACGCAATAGGTTTTCAGAAAACCTGTCGTAGCCCTCCGTCATTTCAGATAAGTACTAGTTAGTATTCGTGCTGCGGTTGTTTGGCCTCCGTCAAGGCGTAGTGTATGGTAGCTAACTAGTGCTTATCTACTAGCATATGACGCGATTGGATTAGGGTATTCGTACGGCGTTGTTTGGCCTCCGTCAAGGGTCGTGCGGGTGGGTTTAATTCAATCAAGAAATGACGGGTTGAACTTGACTAGCGGACTATGGGTTGTTTGGCCTCCGTCAAGGTCATAGGACGCTAGGGGCAAAATATTATCGGGAATTTCAAGTGTTGAAATTTGCAATGAGATTGCATACCTTCTATGAGATAGTTGGATCCCGATACCCGCTGCGAGTAATTGTTACTCTTGGGAGAGTTTTACACATTACAATTAGCCGATCAAGTAGGTGTCTAGAAAGGTGTTAACGAGGTTACGCCTCTGGGAAAACGAGGTTTACATTAATTAGGTCCGTGCGAAAGCACGGGGCACCTCCCTCAAAGTACCGACACTGGCCTGGCTGAAAGATTGGCGAACTTGTAGTGTATAATTAATCCCGGCTAGTCTTTCCTTTTAGGGTTTGAAGGAAGATTTGATAAAAAGCAGTGGGAGCCATCCTGATTAGATAAAATAATAACCAATCTATTCTTGACAGAGCGCACGCTGAGTGTTTTCTTCTCTCTCTCTCTCCTGGTAGCGACCATATCACGCCTTAATCAAGATAATAATACGGATTATTGACCGAACCCGCTTGTTATACTGAGATGGGGAATGTTGGTCCCGCTCCCACTTATAAATGTTATAAGACAGAGCAGGAAATTGGGGAATACCAGATTTCCCGTGCCGCCCAAACGAAGAGAATGCATGCTGATGCATCATCTTCGGGTATGTTCATTATACAGAACTGTTTCTCAGTATCCTCTGCATCCTTGGTATATGATACCGGATCAGGATCCCAGATATGTAATCTGTTACATAGGGCTACAAAAAGGTAGAAAAACTGAGAACGGGTGATAAGTTTCATGAGACAGAAAACGGGGCAAGAGTTGCAGCCAAGTCTGTTGGTCACTGTCACCCTGTATTACCAGAATACATTGATTCTGAACGTATGTTATTAGATACCGAACCTGATATACAAAATCATATCACTCTCTTTATTAGTAAAGAAATGATAAAATTTTGTATTGTTGGATAATGTTTTGAACATTTCCTATATCAAAAGTTGATCGGTTCAGGCACGTTATCTAAAAGCATTGATGTTCTAAATCAAAATACAGTTCTTAGTATACTGAACACACACAAGAGGAAGAGTTCAGAAATGAACGAATTCTTCTTGAGGTATTGTAGACTAGGTCATATCAATGCGACCCGACTAGCTGGAGTTACATGTAGATGCATATTCAAATCAGTTTGAATTTACATCTTGTGAAACTCGCCAGTCATGTCACAAAGATAAGATGACCTCAGCCATGTTTATTGGAAACAGAGAAAGAGTTAGTGAACTCTTGGGATGATACATGTTGATGTATGTGGGTCCCCTGTCTACACATTCCAAGACCGGTTCTTTGTACTTCATTACATTCTCTGATAATCTTTCGAGATTCAGACCTATGTTCCTGTTGAAACACAAGTCCGAACCTTTTGAGATATTCGCGGAATATAAGTTAGAAGTAGAGAACCAAAATACGGGTATAAGTATTATGTCCTATGATGAGATCGAGGAGGTAAATACTTGAGCACGGAAATTCCTGGACTATTCTAAAGGAGAATGAGATTCTCTCTCGGCATTACTCCTCCGAATACACCATAGCAAAATGGTATATCGGGGCGGAGCAATCACACCCTATATGATATGGTGTGCTCTATGATGAGTACTACTGAGTAACCTATTTCCTTTTGGGAGTTATGCGCTTGAGAAGCTGCATACCTATTGAATAGGGTCACGATCAAATCAGTTGCCTACCACTTCATATGTGATATGGAACGGGAAGAGCCCATATCTTAAGTTAGTTAAGATTTGGGGTTGTCCGGCCTATGTCTAAAAGCAAAATCCGGACAAGCTCGAGGCAAATACTGTTATGTAGAACTGGAAATGTTCCAGCTATACAAACTGCAGCAGATGATTTAATAGAACCAAAGGATTCAGTAGATTCCAACGAACCTCGGCCTCTCCGCCGATCTGTAGGGTTCCTCACCCACCTGAGAGTTACTTCGGTTTCTCTATGACAGTGGGAGCGAGGATTGCATTATGAGATGATGACCCAACTAGTTTCGAGCTGGCCATCAGGAGTGTGACTCTGTAAGAATGGCTGGATGCTTAGTGATCTGAGATGGAATCCATGTACACCAGCAAAGTATGGACTTTGGCTTCTATATCTAAAGGGTTAAATCCCCGTCAGGAGCAAGTATATCTTGAGAAGATTACTTGGTGTAGATGGAAAAGTTGAGACTTTCAAAGCTAGACTTGTTAAAGGTTTTCGTCATTGACCAGGCGTGGATAATGATCAAACCTTTTCCAGTACCTATGCTTAAGTCCATCCAGATACTACTTGCCACGGCTACATACCATGACTACGATATCTGGTGGTTGGGTGTCATGACAGCTCTTCTAAAATGATGATTTAGAAGAGAGCGTCTATAAGTACACAGCCAGAGGGCCTCGTAAACAGTGGGAGCAGCGGAAACGAGTGCAAGATGCTTTATAGGATAAAGCAGACATCGCGGAGATGGAACGTCTGTTTTGATGTGTCAGTCAAAGAGTTTGACTTCATCAAAATGGTAGATGAACCTTGTATAAACAAAAAGGTAGTAGGGAGTATGGTGGTGATCCTCGTAGAGTACGTGGATGACATACTCTTGATAAGAAAGGAGTTTCTTATGCTACGCTCGATCAATCTCCGTTTATCACAAAGATTCTCAGTATAGGATCAAAGTGATACCTACTAAATCCTGGATTTTGGATCTATGAGATAGATCTAATTGTATGTTAGGATACTCACTAGCTGTAGTGAGATGGTATCAATCGATCCTGGGGAGAATCACTGGAAAGGTTCCAGGGTGATAAAGACGACTGAATGTCAGTCGCAGGCATTGTCTTTACCCTCAGTAAAGGGACGGTATGTTGGAAGAGTTCCAAGCTAGATACCGAGACATACTAGACGATAAAGGCTGGATACATCGCTACTCAAGATGCTACCAAAGAGGATGTTTGGGTGTATATTAATTCATGAGATGAACTACGTTCCTACCATTGTGAGACAATGGAGTTGTGGCTTATGCCAAGGAACGCCGGTCCCATCAGTGATCCAGATATATTCTAAGGCAGTATCACCTGATCATGGAGATGGTTGATCTCCAGGGTGATCGAGGCAAGGAGAGCAGACTTAGAGGATAACGCAGCGGATCCACTCACGAAGGCCTATTCCCAGAGAGAGACTTTCATGGGATGGTTGAGTATGAGATACTACGACCACTGCTACAGATGGCCCTAGTGCAAGTGGGAGATTGTTAGTTATATGTATGCCCTAGAGGCCATTACTGTACATAGGATGTATATTGTAGTGGATGCTGGGACATATATCGAGAGGACTTTCTTGCTCGACATGATAGTATGCTATCTGGTTACTCTTTACCTTAACGTGTACATTGATTGTCTCTCTGTTACATGTTGGTAAAGCCCTTAGGATGTGTACTTGACTACCTGGACTATGATGCGGATCATACTAGTGGGGACATGTAATCCATAGGTACATCCTTGAAAGTCCCTAGTCGTGGGTGTATCGAGATGGGGCATCGATATACCAGAGTAGACTAGCGTATACCTTCTCGACCCATACAGATGGGCGATGGATGATCCCATATCCATTGGTGTTTGACATCAGAGATGATATACGGGTGCTCAGTAGAGACTGGGTACACTGGACGGACTCGCCGAGAACTCCCAGATGGTATTATACCTCACGTCAGATGGCAGTTCTCTGGTGACACTGGTACAGAGTAGTCTGTTGACTCGAGATCGTCATAGAGTCTTGTGTGGTTCCCACTGTGCTTTGATTTCCACCTTACCGCGTCCAAGAGGGCGTGCAAAACGGTGGTTTTTGGGTACAGTCCCGAGTCACATGGAGGCAATGAGCGATAGGAGGGGATTCGTCTCTCCCGGTATAGGGAGTTGATGTTGCGCTGTGTTCGATTGGCTATAACCGGAAATCCCTGCCCAGGGTTGCTGAGATTTACTGGTAAGTGTTACCAGTAGTTTCTCGAACTGTTATAGACCTCATATCGACACGACTTATCGAGCTATTGGGGTCTGACGTTTACCACCCCTAGGCGAGATATGCGACATATCAGACGGACAGACCGGACTGTACGATAGTGTTACTGGTTGGATTCACTGGAGTGTGAGCGGGCTTGCTCGTCGATCTTCTGATCGCTCAATACCCGGGTGGCTTTTACGTTTAGCAGACCGCTTGCGGCTTGTGGGTGTTTGATATGATCATCATCTGCTGCCGGTGTATTGACGAGTCTTTAGAGTCCTATACAGAGGTTTCCAGGCTCAAGAGAAACGAAATAGAAGCGCATATGAGATATGTGCGGGACCGAGAATAATGCGTGTATGTGATACCGTATTTCATTCTCACGATGAATGTATCGAATGGTTGTATGCGATATAACCTAGTTATCGATTCAAGCGTTGATTCGATAAGCCGATACATTGTATACTAGTCGGTTGTGTGCGACATGACCGGATCATTGAATCAAGTGTTGATTTAATGATTTAATGCATAATTATATATTTGTTATATTACTTTGCACTAACTAGTATTGGTTCACTTTAAATGGATTTTCTCACTCGGGATGTGCACATTGTATATGTGATATACTTTTGTACACATGATTGTATCATGTTTGATGATACATGTTTACTTGGTTAAGTGTAAAGAATTAAACCATGGTTAAACATATAATTAGGGTTTTATTTTTCCATTACTTATTTATTCATTTATTTATTTGTTTATACATTTTGGAAAATAAATGGAAAAGAGAAAAGAATGGTGGCTTTATTTGTTGTTTAGTTGAAGCTTCATGAAGCTTTGACTTAATCCACCATTCTTATCTCATCCTTAACCCTAACCATTACTTTAACCTTGGTCAATTCTCTACACATAACCATAGTTAGAATTATGATAAGAATTGATTTTCTATTCTATTCTAATAATTCTTATCATAACATAATTCTTCTTCTTCTTCCTTTCTTCACTTGAAGAAAGCAAGCTCCATCAATGGTGATTGATGGAAATGAGTGAGAAATCCAATTCTAATGTCTACCCACTTCCTATTTCTTCATCCTCTACCTCTTGCCAAGTAGTAGAGTGTGTTTTCTTCACAAGTTTTCATGACTTGGTGAAGGTGGAGCTTGATTTAGCGATGCCTCGACGTAGATCATCTTCGGCATGGACATCGACGACCTAGCTCGCCATTTCTCCGACGAAGCCGATGCTAGAGCCCGGGATCCGTCTTGGACAGCGAGGAGACTTCATTGCGGAGCCGTGGAGGTGGAACACCGGATCTACAAAGGTTGTATTTCCGCATTCTTTTAGTTAAGTGTTAACTAGTTAGCTTTTTTGCCTAGAAATCTAGCCGACGATCCGTAGTCTAGGGTTTCTCGGCACCATATTTTTGAAATTGGCTTGGTCGATACCTTGTGAGACCTCTCGTGTGTGCCTAGGAACCCTACACTTATGACCTTAACTATGGTCAACAAATCATAAGCACTAGTCAAGTTCTACCCGTCATTTCGTGATTAATTAGACCCACCCACATGACCCTTAACTAAGGTCAATAAAGTCACGCGACTGTCCTAACTAATCGCATCATATGCGGTGTAGGAAGACATCACTTAGCTACCGTACACTGTGCCTTGACTATGGTCAACAAACACAGCACGAATACTAAGTACTCTACTTCCTAAAATGATAGAGGGTTGCGAATGGTTTTTATGAAAACCTTTAACGCTTTGAACTTGATCTCGTTGCGGAATCAAATGGTTTTTAAATGGAATGTTTTTGAAGCTTTTCTAGTTTTGCTAAAGGGGTCACTCCCGGTGAAGGGATCGTCGGCCCTTTCCTCGTCGAATGAGGTGCGGGATATATCATATATATCACTGTGCAAAGCAGAAACTATAGAAGCGATCAAAAGACAAACCGAGTGTGTAGCATCTGCCAGTTATTGCTAAAGGAGTCACTCCCGGTGAAGGGATCTCAGTCCTTTCCTCATCGAATAAGGTGCAGGATGTTCTTTAAATGAACAACGCGATGCAAAGCAAGAACTGAAGCTACCTGTTTTATTTTGAAATTCGATTCCACAACATCAATTAGGTTTATTTTCTTTCATTAATCTCATTAATGAATGTCCCATCAATTAAGTCCACCTAAACATCACAGATAAATATAACGTACGCTTATGCCATCCGCATTCGCCTCGATGTCCCGTCTGCACCGTTAGGTTAGGTAACTAACGCCAGAACGAGGCAGGGCTAGCGCGGGTGTAAAACATAAGCAACGTCTATATAATATATCATATATACTATATATAGTATCTATCTGAACAAATCACATGATCACATCACAGATAACGCAGCAGAAAATATCATATGAAATATTGGATATACTAGGACGTCCGTGTTTTCAATACGAGCCAGTATAAAACACGGATTCCACGGTCGTGATGAATAGCCAATCCCACACCCCTAGACCCCTACGAGAGCGGCAAGCAACCCTACCAATTCTAGGGTTAGGAGACCCGGACTCGACTCCTCGAGTTTGTCTCCCACTGGACCCCAGAACCCGGTTACTTGTGCTCCCCTCCTTGGGTCTATCCTAATGCGGAAAAGTAAATAATATACAAATGGTGACAACATCCGCAACCTGGAAGTGCCCCAATAAAAGAATATTACATACAAGTTTTTTACATGAATGAAAATAAAAAAAACACTCATCTCACATAAAAAAAAACCCCGGCTATTCAACCACGACGATCCAATATAACATATCCAGCAACACATAACATCATATATCATCAACGTAAGTAAATATGCATATCCCAATTGTCGTTGACATATAGCAACGAAACCGGCGATATCACATATTACACTTACGGTCACAAAAAACAAAGTGTAAAACTACAACAGTTGGAATCCGCAATCTCTTTAGACATCGCATGCCTAATCAAATGAAATACTTAGACATAGCATGCCTAACAATTATAAACCCCGCATTTTAGTCTCATTATCGAAAACACTTTTAAATATCATGTCGGGCAATTCAACAGGATTCCCGACATTCTGATCGAATGCTCATCGCAAACTTTAGTAGGCGGCCGCACCCCTGATACCGTCGACGAAGTGCACCAAGGCGGAACACCGCTGCCGCGAGCACCCAAACGGATGCTTTCGGCGACGGGGTTCTCCTACAGTCACTTGGTCGGGGCTATGGAGAGAGGCTGTCTATTAAGTTTACCCGGCGAGTATCCGCGTACGCTACGTGATTGCGACGGACTTTTGATCACATCAAAATTCCGTGGCAACCGATCAAGTGAGACTAAACTGCTATGTTTATAACATTCATTCAGTTATCTCATAACTGCTTGTGAATTCCAATTATTGTATCACATTCCAGATAAATAGAAAATGTTAAACTTTCCGATCGAACATTCGAACACCCAAGTTTTCCCGAAACAGCTCAACACATGAAATAAGTTTAAAAACATTCACTTCATGCCTCAGTACCAACGGTCCAGCCGTAGAAGGGTCAAGCCAACGCCTTACATGTGGCACGCCGTACTGCCCCAAACCCTAAGGTTCAAAGGGCAGTTCAAGACGGTCACATAATCGAGTTAAGGTTTGTTGTCTTCTAGAGGGACCATCGCGTTACTTGCACTACTTAGAACGTCGTTAAACTACGGAAAAATCCAGCAATTGGAGATTCCCCGGCAGGGGAAAAATTGGGTATTTATATCCGGTCGAACTTTTTAACATATTCTAAAACTATCCGGAAAAACACATAGACAAAGTTTGACAATCCGATCGAATCTACGAACTCCCAATACAACCCAGAATACTCAACTCTGGAGTAAGATTTAAAAAATCCCAGAAAATCCAGAACCAAAATATAAGAATTATTGTGCAAACATTATTGGGAGAGGCGACCGTACGGCCGCGGAACCGCCCCACGAGCCATGCTCGTGCCGCGGAACCGCGGCGGTTTAGATGAATCAGGATCTCGTTTTGCACCATAATTCTTAGATCTTCCTGCTGAAGTTTTTAAGAATTTTTAATCTGGAAAAACCCAGTTTTTGAAAAATGTCCAGAGAGCAAATTTGAATTAGGGTTTCGGTTCGATCGGACTTCTAACTCCGTCTACGCATCGCCTAAGGCTCTAGCTAGGCTCTGATACCACTGTAGGGTTTCTAGGCACACTAATGAAGTCTCACAATAGATCAAACATGCCCAATTCTAATTTTTCCTTGTGCCTACAAACCCTAATACGGATCGTTAACTAGATGTATAGACGATGCGATGCAAGTAAACAACTTTAACTTAAAAGGAAAGAGGCTACAACCTTTGTAGATCTGGTCCTCCACCTCCTAGGCTCTGTGATGACGTCCCTCCGCTGTCCATATCGAATCCCGGACTCTAGCATCGGCTTCATCGGAGAAAAGGGCGGGCTAGGTCGTCGACTTCGATACCGAAGATGATCTACGTCGAGGCAACTCAAGATCAAACTCCAACTTCACCAAGTCATGAAACTTGTGAAGAAAACACCCTATACTACTTGGCAAGTGGTAGAGGATGAAGAAATAGGAGGTGGGTTCACTTTAGAATTGGATTTCTCACTCTTTTTCTCAAGTTCCCATTGATGAAGGCAAGGTTTTCTTCTTGTTGAAGATGAAGAAGAAGAAGAAAAAGAATATGATAAGTATATTTTAAAATAGAAAACAATATGATACTTATCATAATCTCAACCTTAGTTAGGTGTAGAGAATTGACTAAGGTTAGGTTGAATGGTTAGGGTTAAGCATGAGACAAGAATGGTGGACTTGTTCAAAGCTTCATGAAGCTTCAACAAACAAACAAAGAAAGCCACCATGATTTATTTATCTTTCCAAAATGAAAAATAAATAAATGAATAAGAAAAATGTAAACCCTAACCACTAACTTAACCATGGTTTAATTCTTTACACAAACCCAAGTGAGCATGTATCATCAAACATGATACAAACAAGTGCACAAAAGTATATCACATATACAACTTGTGCATTTCAAGTGAGAAAATCCATTTAAAGTGAACCGATACTAGTTAATGCAAAGTAATATATCAAATATATAATTATGCATTAAATCATTAAATCAACACTTGATTTATCGATCCGGTCATATCGCATATAACCGACTAATATCCAATGTATCGGCTTATCGAATCAATCCTTGATTCGATAACTAGGTTATATCGCATACAACCAATCGATACATTCATCGCGAGAATGGAATACGGTATCACATACACGCATTATTCTCGGTCCCGCACATATCTCATATGCGCTCCTATTTCGTTTCGCTTGAGCCAGGAAACCTCTGTGTAGGACTCTAAAGACTCGTCAATACGCCGGCAGCAGATGATGATCATATCAAGCACCCACAAGCCGCAAGCGGTCTGCTAAACGTAACGGCCACCCGAGTATTGAGCGATCAGAATATCGACGAGCAAGCCCGCTCACACTCCTGTGAATCCAACCAGTAACACTTACCGTACAGTCCGGTATGTTCGTCTGATATGTCGCATATCTCGCCTAGGGGTGGTAAACGTCAGACCCCAGTAGCTTGATAAGTCATGCCGACGTAGGGTCCATAACATTCGTGAAACTACTGATAACACTTACCAGCAGATCACTGCAACCCTGGCCAGGGATTTCGTGTTATGGCCAGTCGTGCATAGCGCAACATCAACCCCCAATACCGGGAGAGACGAATCCCCTCCTATCGCTCATTGCCTCCATGTGAATTGGGACTGTACCCAAAAACCACCTGTTTGCACGACTAAGTAGAGCCGTGGTAGGGTGGAAATCAAAGCACAGTGGGAGACACACAAGACTCTATGACGATCTCGGGTCAACAGACTAAGCTGCACCAGTGTCACCAGAGAACTGCCATCTGACATGTGGTATAATACCAACTGGGAGTTCTCGGCGAGTCCGTTCAGTGTACCCAGTCTCCACTGAGCACCCGCATACCATCTCCGATGTCAAACACCAATGGATATGGGATCATCCATCGCCCATCACATGGGTCGAGAAGATATACGCTAGTCTACTCTGGAATATCGATGCCCCGTCTCGATATTCCCACGACTAGGAACATTGAAGGATGTACTCATGGACTACCCAGGCCCCACTAGTATGATCTGCATCATAGTCCTGGAAGTCGAGTACACATCCTAAGGGCTTTATCAAAATGTAATCAGAGAGACAGAAAGTATACATGTTAAGACAAAGAGCAACCAGACAGCGTACTATCATGTCGAGCAAGAAAGTCCTACCTATATATGTCCCAGCATCCACTACAATATACATCCAATGTACTGTAATGGCCTCTAGGGCATACATATAACTAACACTAGGTCGTCGACTTCGATGCCGAAGATGATCTACGTCGAGGCAACTCAAGATCAAGCTTCATCTTCACTTGGTCATAGAACTTGTGAAGATAACACTCTTTACTACATGGCAAGTGGTAGAGGATGAAGAAATAGGAAGTGGGTTCACTTTAGATTTGGATTTCTCACTCTTTTTATTATGGCACCATTGGAGGTAGCAAGGTTTCTTCTTCTTGAAGAAGAAGAAGAAGAAAAGAATATAATAAGCATAATAAAATCAATTGATTAATAATAATAAATCAAGTGATCTTATCATATAGCAACCATGGGTTAGTGTAACTAGTGTAGATACTAAACTAGGGTTTAAGTGAATGGTTAGGTTAAGGAAAAAACAAAATGGTAGATGAAGCTAAGAAGCTTCATGAAGCTTAAGCAAGAAACAAAGTTAGCCACCATTTCATTTTTGCCAAAAGGAATAAAGAAAATAAATAAAATGAATAAGTGAATAATTTAAAACCCTAACCATTAACCTAAACATGGTGTATAGCATACACTCACCCAAGTTTGCATGTATCATCAAATATGATACAAACTAGTGCATAAAACTATATCATATATACAATGTGCATATCAAGTGAGAAAATCCATCTTAAGTGAACTAAAAGTAGTTAATGTAAAGTAATATATCAAATATATAATTATACATTAAATCATTAAATCAACACTTGATTTAATGATCCGGTCATACTGCATATAACCGACTAATATCAAGTGTATCAATGTATCGAATCAACACTTGATTCGGTAACCCGGCTATATCATATATAACGGTCCAATGATACAAATCACGAGAATGGAATACAGTATCACATACTAGTATTATTCTCGGTCCCGCACATATCTCATATGCGCTCCTATTTCGTTTTGCTTGAGCCAGGAAACCTCTGTGTAGGACTCTAAAGACTCGTCAATACGCCGGCAGCAGGTGATGATCATATCAAACACACACAAGCCGCAAGCGGTCTGCTAAACGTAACGGCCGCCCGGGTATTGAGCGATCAGAATATCGACGAGCAAGCCCGCTCACACTCCTGTGAATCCAACCAGCAACACTTACCGTACAGTCCGGTCTGATCGTCTGATATGTCGCATAGCTCGCCTAGGGGTGGTAAACGTTAGACCCCAATAGCTTGATAAGTCATGCCGATGTAAGGTCCATAACAATCATGAAACTACTGATAACTCTTACCAGTAAATCACAGCAACCCTGGCCAGGGATTTCCAGTTATGGCCAGTCGAGCATAGCGCAGCATCAACCCCCAATACCGGGAGAGACGAATCCCCTCCTATCGCTCATTGCCTCCATATGAATCGGGACTGAACCCAAAAACCACCCGTTTGCACGACTCAGTAGAGCCGTGGTAGGGTGGAAATCAAAGCACAGTGGGAGACACACAAGACTCTATGACGATCTCGGGTCAACAGACTAAGCTGTACCAGTGTCACCAGAGAACTGCCATCTGACGTGAGGTATAATACCATCTGGGAGTTCTCGGCGAGTCCGTTCAGTGTACCCAGTCTCCACTGAGCACCCTCATACCATCTCTGATGTCAAACACCAATGGATATGGGATCATCCATCGCCCATCACATGGATCGAGAAGATATACGCTAGTCTACTCTGGAATATCGATGCCCCGTCTCGACATTCCCACGACTAGGAACAATGAAGGATGTACTCATTGACTACCCAGGCCCCACTAGTACGATCTGCATCACAGTCCTAGAAGTCGAGCACACATCCTAAGGGCTTTATCAACATGCAACAGAGAGACAGAAAGTATACATGTTAAGATAAAGAGAAACCAGATAGCGTACTATCATGTCGAGCAAGAAAGTCCTACCTATATATGTCCCAGCATCCACTACAATATACATCCAATGTACAGTAATGGCCTCTAGGGCATACATATAACTAACAATCTCCCACTTGCACTAGGGCCATCTGTAGCAGTGGTTGCAGTATCTAATACTCAACCATCCCATATAAGTCTCTCTCTGGGAAAAGGCCTTTGTGAGTGGATCCGCCGTGTTGTCCTCTGAGTCTACTCTCCTAACCTCGATCACCCTGGAGATCAACTATCTCCATGATCAGGTGATGCTGCCTCAGAATATGTCTGGGTCACTGATGGGATCGGGGTTCCTGGGCCAAAGCCACACTTCCATTGTCATACAATGGTAGGAACCTAGTTCATCTTATGAACCAATATACACTCAAACTGCCTCTTTGGTAGTATCTTTAATAGTGATGTTACCAGCCTTTATCGTCTAGTTTGCCACGGTATCTAGCTTGGAACTCTTCCAATATACCGTCCCTTCACTGAGGGTAAAGACAATGCCTGTGACTGACATTCAGTCGTCCTTATCACCCTGGAACCTTTCCAGTGATTCTCCCCAGGATCGATTGATACTATCTTACTACAGCTAATGAAAATCCTAACATCCATTTAGATCTATCTCATAGACCCAAATCCCAGGATTTAGGAGGTATAACCTTTATCCTATTGGAGAATCCTTATGATAAGCGGAGATTGACCGAGCGTAGCATAGGAAAATCCTTCCCTATCAAGAGTATGTCATCCACGTACTCTACGAGGATCATCACCATACTCCATACTACCTTTTTGTACATACAAGGTTCATCTACCATTTTTATGAAGTCAAACTCTTTGACTACCACATCAAAACAGATGTTCCAACTCCGCGATGCCTGCTTTATCCTGTAAAGCAACTTGCACATGTTTCCGCTGCTCCCACTGTTTACGAAGCCCTCTGGCTGTGTACTTATAGACGTTCTCTTCTAAATCATTATTTAGAAAAGCAGTCATGGCACCCAACCACCAGATATCGTAGTCATGGTATGCAGCAATGTTAAGTAGGATCCGGATGGACTTAAGCATAGTCCCTGGAAAAAGTTTCATCATTATCCACGCCTGGTTGATGACTAAAACCTTTAACAAGTCTAGCTTTGAAAGTTTCAACTTTTCCATCTACACCAAGTAATCTTCTCAAGACATACTTGCTCCTGATGGGGATTTAACCCTTCAGATATAGCAACCAAAGTCCATACTTTGTTGGTGTACATGGATTCCATCTCAGATTGCTAAGCATCCATCCATTCTTACAGAGTCCCTACTCTCAATGGCCCGCTCGAAACTAGTTGGGTCATCATCTCATGATGCATTCCTCGCTCCCACTGTCATCGAGAAACCGAAGTATCTCTCTGGCGGATGAGGAACCCTACCAGATCGGCGGAGAGGCTGAGGTTCGTTGGGGACTATTGAATCCTCTGGTTCTGTCAAATCATTAGCTGTAGTTTGTATAGCTGGAACTTTTCCAGTTCTACAGAACTAACCTTGCCTCGATCTTGTCCGGATTTTGCTTTCGACATAGGCCGGACAATCCCAAATCTTAACTTACTTAAGAGATAGGCTCTTCCCATACCATATCCTATATGGAGTGATAGGCACTGATTTGATTCGAACCTAATTCAATAGGTATGCAGCTTCTCAAGTGCACAACCCCTTAAAAGAAACAGGTAACTCAGTAATTCTCATCATAGAGCACACCATATCTAATATGGTGTGATTGCTCTGCCCCGATACACCGTTGTGCTGTGGTATATTCAGAGGAGTAATACGGAGAGAGAATCTCATTCTCCGTTAGAATAATCCAGGAATTCTATGCACAAGTATTCTCCTCCCTGATCTTATCATAGGACATAATACTTATACCCGGTTTTTGGTTCTCTATTTCTAACTTATATTCTGTGAATATCTCAAAAGGTTCGGACTTATGTTTCAACAGGAACATATGTCTGAATCTTGAGAGATTATCAGAGAATGTAATGAAATACAAAGAACCGGTCTTGGCATGTGTAGACAGGGGATCTACATACATCAACATGTATCATCCCAAGAGTTCACTAACTCTTTCTCTGTTTCCAGTAAATAGAGCTATGGTCATCTTATCTCTGTGGCATGACTGGCAAGTTTCACAAGATGTAAATTCAAACTGATTTAAATATGCATTTTAAATGTAACTTAAGCTAGTCGGGTCACATTGATATGACCTAGTCTATAATACCTCAAGAAGGATCCGTTCATTTCTGAACTCTTCCTCTTGTGTGTGTTCTGTATACTAGGAACTGTAGTTTGATTTAGAATGTCAATGCTTTTAGATAACGTACCTGAACCGATCAACTTTTGAAATAGGAAATGTTCAAAAGATTATCCAACAATACAAAATTTTATCATTTCTTTACTTGTAAAGAGACTGATATGATTTTGTATATCAGGTTCGGTATCTAATAACATTCGTTCAGAATCAATGTACTGGTAATACAGGGTGACAGTGACCAACAGACTTGGCTGCAACACTTGCCCCGTTTTCTGTCTCATGAAACTTATCACCCGTTCTCAGTTCTCTGCCTTTCTGTAGCCCTATGTAACAAATTACATATCTGGGATCCTGATCCGGTATCAGATACCCAGGACGCAGAGGATATTGAGAAACAGTTCTGTGTAACGAACACACCCGAAGAAGATGCATCATATGCACTTTCTTCGTTTGGGCGGCATAGGAATCTTGGTATTCCCCTATTTCCTGCTCGGTCTTATAACAATTATAAGTTGGAGCGGGACCAACGTTCCCCAGCTCTGTATAACAAGCGGGTTCGGTCAATACATCCATATTATTATCTTGATTAAGGCGTGATATGGTCGCTACCTGGAGAGAGAGAGAGAAGAAAACACTCTGCGTGCGCTCTTGCAAGATTAGATTGGTTATTTATTTTATCTAATCAGGATGGCTCCCACTGTTTTTATCAAATCTTTCTTCAAACCTTAAAAGCAAAGACTAGCCGGGATTAATTACACTCTACAAGTTCGCCAATCTTTCAGCCAGGCCAGTGTCGGTACTTTGAGGGAGGTTCCCCGTGCTTTCGCACAGACCTAATTACAGTAAACCTCGTTTTCCCAGAGGCGTAACCCCATTGATACCTTTCTAGACACCTACTTGATCGGCTAATTGCAAAGTGCAAAACTCTCCCAGGAGTAACAATTACTCACAGTGGGTATCGGGATCCAACTATCATATAGAAGGTATGCAATCTCATTGCAAATTTCAACATTTGAAACTCCCGATAAAGGTTTTTATCCCTAGCACTTATGACCAATAAATCATAAGCACTAGTCAAGTTCTACCCGTCATTTCGTGATTAATTAGACCCACCCACATGACCCTTAACTAAGGTCAACAAAGTCACGCGACAGTCCTAACTAATCGCATCATATGCGGTGTAGGAAGACATCACTTAGCTACCGTACACTGTGCCTTGACTTTGGTTAACAAACACAGCACGAATACGAAGTACTCTACTTCCTAAAATGACGGAGGGCTGCGAATGGTTTTTAATAAAACCTTTAACGCATTGAACTTGATCTCGTTACGGAATCAAATGGTTTTTAAATGGAGTGTTTTTTAGGCTTTTCTAGTTTTGCTAAAGGGGTCACTCCCGGTGAAGGGATCGTCGGCCCTTTCCTCATCGAATGAGGTGCAGGATATATCATATATACCGCTGTGCAAAGCGGAAACTATAGAAGCGATCAAAAGACAAACCGAGTGTGTAGCATCTGCCAGTTATTGCTAAAGGAGTCACTCCCGGTGAAGGGATATACGTCCTTTCCTCATCGAATAAGGTGCAGGATGTTCTTCAAATGAACATCGCGATGCAAAGCAAGAACTGAAGCTACCTGTTTTATTTGGAAATTCGATTCCATAACATCAATTAGGTTTATTTTCTTTCATTAATCTCATTAATGAATGTCCCATCAATTAAGTCCACCTAAACATCACAGATAAATATAACGTACGCTTATGCCATCCGCATTCGCCTCGATGTCCCGTCTGCACCGTTAGGTTAGGTAACTAACGCCAGAACGAGGCAGGGCTAGCGCGGGTGTAAAACATAAGCAACGTCTATATAATATATCATATATACTTTATATAGTATCTATCTGAACAAATCACATGATCACATCACAGATAACGCAGCAGAAAATATCATATGAAATATTGGATATACTAGGACGTCCGTGTTTTATATTGAGACTGTATAAAACACGGATTCCACGGTCGTGATGAATAGCCAATCCCATACCCCTAGACCCCTACGAGAGCGGCAAGCAACCCTACCAATTCTCGGGTTAGGAGACCCGGACTCGACTCCTCGAGATGATCTCCCATTGGACCCTAAAACCCGGTTACTTGTGCTCCCCTCCTTGGGTCTATCCTAATGCGGAAAAGTAAATAATATACAAATGGTGACAACATCCGCAACCTGGAAGTGCCCCAATAAAAGAATATTACATACAAGTTTTTACATGAATGAAAATGGAAAAACACTCATCTCACATAAAAACCCCCGGCTATTCAAACACGATGATCCAATATAACATATCCAGCAACACATAACATCACATGTCATCAACGTAAGTAAATATGTGCATCCCAATTGTCGTTGACATATAGCAACGAAACCGGCGATATCACATATTACACTTACGGTCACAGAAAAGAAAGTGTAAAACTACAACAGTTGGAATCCGCAAACGCTTTAGACATCGCATGCCTAAACAAATGAATTCCTTAGACATCGCATGCCTAACAATTAAAAACCCCGCATTTTAGTCTCATTATCGAAAACTCTTTTCAATATCAAGTCGGGCAATTCAACAAGATTCCCGACATCCAAAACGAACGCTCGTCGTAAACTTTAGTAGACGGCCGCACCCCCGATGCCGTCGACGAAGTGCACCAAGGCTGAACACCGCTGCCGCGAGCACCCGAACGGATGCTTTCGGCGACGGGGTTCTCCTACAGTCACTTGGTCGAGGCTAAGGGGTGTAGTCGTCTATTATGTTTACCGGCGAGTATCCGCGTACGCTACGTGATTGCGACGGACTTTTGATCACATCAAAATCCCGTGGCAACCAATCAAGTGAGACTAAAGTGCTATGTTTATAACATCCAAATCAGTTATCTCATAACTACTTGTGGATTCCAAATATTGTATCACATTCCGGATAAATAGAAAATGTTAAACTTTCCCATCGAACATTCAAACACCTAAGTTTTCCTAAACAGCTCAACGCATGAAACAAGTTCAAAAACATCCATTTCATGCCACAGCACCAACTGTCCAGCCGTAGAAGGGTCAAGCCAACGCCTCACATGTGGCACGCCGTACTGCCCCAAACCCTAAGGTTCAAAGGGCAGTTCAAGACGGTCATATAATCGATTTAAGGTTTGTTGTCTTCTAGAGGGTCCATCGCGTTACTTGCACTACTTAGAACGTTATTAAACTATGGAAAAATCCAACAATTGGAAATTTCCCGGCAGGGGGAAAAAGTGGGTATTTATATCCGGTCGAACTTTTTAACATATTCTAAAATTACCCGGAAAAACACATAGACAAAGTTTGACAATCCGATCGAATCTACGAACTCCCAATAGAACCCAGAAAACTCAACTCTTGAGTACAGATTAAAAATTCCCAGAAAAAACATCACTACAATATAGGAATTACTGTGCAAAATTAAATGAAGGATGCTGCCGTACGGCCGCGAAACCGCCGCACGAGCCATGCTCGTGCCGCGGTTCCGCGGCGGTTTGATCGACTTGGGCTTTCGTTTTGCACATTAACTCCTAGAAAACCCTGCTGAATTTTCTGCATATTTTTAATTCACAAAAATCCCAGTTTTGAAAAAATGTACAGAGAAGGGTTTTTGATTAGGGTTTCGGGTTCGATTGGGTTTCTAAATTCGTCTACTCATCGCCTAAGGCTCTAGCTAGGCTTTGATACCACTGTAGGGTTCCTAGGCACACCCATGAGGTTCTACAACTGATCAATCATGTCCAATTCAAAAATTTCATATGCCAAAGAACCCTAAACTAGATCGTTACTAGAGGTAAAGGCGAAACTACAAGCAAGTAAACAACTTAACTAAAATGTGAAAGGGACTACAACCTTTGGGGATCCGGTCCTCCACTTTCTTAGCTCTGTGACGATGTCCCTTTGCTGCGATCATCGGATCCCGGACTCTAGCGATGGTTTCGTCGGAGAAATGATCGGGCTAGGTCGTCGACTTCGATGCCGAAGATGATCTACGTCGAGGCAACTCAAGATCAAGATTCATCTTCACTTGGTCATAGAACTGGTGAAGATAACACACTCTACTACATGGCAAGTGGTAGAGGATGAAGAAATAGGAAGTGGGTTCACTTTAAATTTGGATTTCTCACTCTTTTTATCATGGCACCATTGGAGGTAGCAAGGTTTCTTCTTCTTGAAGAAGAAGAAGAAGAAAAGAATATAATAAGCATAATAAAATCAATTGATTAATAATAATAAATCAAGTGATCTTATCATATAGCAACCATGGGTTAGTGTAACTAGTGTGGAGACTAAACTAGGGTTTAAGTGAATGGTTAGGTTAAGGAAAAAACAAAATGGTAGATAAAGCTAAGAAGCTTCATGAAGCTTAAGCAAGAAACAAAGTTAGCCACCATTTCATTTTTGCCAAAAGGAATAAAGAAAATAAATAAAATGAATAAGTGAATAATTTAAAACCCTAACCATTAACCTAAACATGGTGTATAGCATACACTCACCCAAGTTTGCATGTATCATCAAACATGATACAAACTAGTGCACAAAACTATATCATATATACAATGTGCATATCAAGTGAGAAAATCCATCTTAAGTGAACTAATAGTAGTTAATGTAAAGTAATATATCAAATATATAATTATACATTAAATCATTTAATCAACACTTGATTTAATGATCCGGTCATACTGCATATAACCGACTAATATCAAGTGTATCAATGTATCAAATCAACATTTGATTCGGTAACCCGGCTATATCATATATAACCGTCCAATGATACAAATCGGGAGAATGGAATACAGTATCACATACTGGTATTATTCTCGGTCTCGCACATATCTCATATGCGCTCCTATTTCGTTTTGCATGAGCCAGGAAACCTCTGTGTAGGACTCTAAAGACTCGTCAATGCGCCGGCAGCAGGAGATGATCATATCAAACACCCATAAGCCGCAAGCGGTCTGCTAAACGTAACAGCCACCCGGGTATTGAGCGATCAGAAGATCAACGAGCAAGCCCGCTCACACTCCTGTGAATCCAACCAGCAACACTTACCGTACAGTCCGGTCTGATCGTTTGATATGTCGCAAATCTCGCCTAGGGGTGGTAAACGTCAGACCCCAATAGCTTGATAAGTCATGCCGATGTAAGGTCCAAAACAAGCGTGAAACTACTGATAACTCTTACCAGTAAATCACAGCAACCCTGGCCAGGGATTTCCAGTTATGGCCAGTCGAGCATAGCGCAACATCAACCCCCAATACCGGGAGAGACGAATCCCCTCCTATCGCTCATTGCCTCCATGTGAATCGGGACTGAACCCAAAAACCACCTGTTTGCACGACTCATTAGAGCCGTGGTAGGGTGGAAATCAAAGCACAGTGGGAGACACACAAGACTCTATGACGATCTCGGGTCAACAGACTAAGTTGTACCAGTGTCACCAGAGAACTGCCATCTGACGTGAGGTATAATACCATCTGGGAGTTCTCGGCGAGTCCGTTCAGTGTACCCAGTCTCCACTGAGCACCCGCATACTATCTCTGATGTCAAACACCAATGGATATGGGATCATCCATCGCCCATCACATAGATCGAGAAGATATACGCTAGTCTACTCTGGAATATCGATGCCCCGTCTCGACATTCCCACGACTAGGAACAATGAAGGATGTACTCATTGACTACCCAGGCCCCACCGGTACGATCTGCATCATAGTCCTGGAATTCGAGCACACATCCTAAGGGCTTTATCAACATGCAACAGAGAGACAGAAAGTATACATGTTAAGATAAATAGAAACCAGATAGCGTACTATCATGTCGAGAAAGAAAGTCCTACCTATATATGTCCCAGCATCCACTACAATATACATCCAATGTACAGTAATGGCCTCTAGGGCATACATATAACTAACAGTATTTACGCTTTAAGCTCACACTTTCAGTAATGGGTTGTTTGTGCCTCAAGAAGCATTAATAGTCGCATGAAAGATGTGCGAGCAACACCGACTATCACTTAATGAAAAGAAGTAGTATTAGGTATTAGGGCAAGGGTACTATAGCTTGAATTGAATTCTTGAGTGTAGGGGTGAAAATTACACACACATGGGGTATACAATCGATGTTTGGAGGAAATATAGAAATGAGGAATAAGACGTATGTTTTCCGTAAAACTGATAAAAATCCCTGACTTAAGACCGGACTTTAGAAGGAAAACTCAGGTGATACTGAGATCTTTTTAAACTGTAAAATGTATAGGATCTAGGGTTAAATAAATAGAAGGCGTGAAACATAAGGGTTGAATATTTCTAACTTAGGATAATGGAATTTCTAACCTTGATACTAAGCTGTAAGAGTAGAATCAACGTAAATTTATGAAACTAGCTTGACGGGATTTTATGGGTGTAATCCGCAGAAAATCCTCAGGATACAACACTCTTCCTACTAGGGACACTTAAAGGTTTAACGACTTGTTGCACGAGCTCAGTGCAATCGTGTTCCTGTCACGACCCGCAGGGTACGGAACGTGACTGGCACTTAAGTTTACGAAACGTCTCAAGACGTCCGTAAAATAAGTAAGCCAAAGCCCAGAAAACCAAAACCAAATAAGCAAAAGAGTGAAGAGAACCCAATCAATTGAAAACGAGTTTATCAAATAAGTCATATAAAACCTTTTAAAAAACAATATCAATTTTTCCGAAAATTTCGGCAGAGTCTCCTTTGTAAATACTGGCCCCCAAAATGGGTACAACAAGAATATATATGAATCCAACAAATAAGGCATCCTCAAGCGGGAGCTAGCTCTTCGCCACAAGGAGGTCACAAATCCCACACAATGTAAATCAACAACATGCGAAATAATCATAAGGAACCATGAGAAAAACAGCATGTCGACTCAAGTGAGCTCGACCCCAAAATACAGCATAAAAAGTCCACAAACCTCACAGTCTCATCTTTAGGTCAATATACAACAATACTAGTAGATACAGTAGATGGAGTACACTAGATACAAAGAATACACAAGGTGGTACAAAAATAATGATATAACCCACCTAAGAGAAAAACCTCGAGTCCAGGCAAAGGAGGCAAAAGAAGCAAGTGCGCCCGCCGCTACTGTACTGACGGAGCGGACCTGCAAAAGGCTGTGGCACAACGGGGGTGAGTTGCCAACTCGTGAGTAATAAATAACATCTACACAGGCTATCGCAAGTATGCACACAAGCATCCTAGCATCTATAATACAGGTATGGCAGGATATAATAGCAGGTATGTATGCAATATGATTATACTAGCAAGTATGTATGCAATATAAATATACTCGTGATCCGCATATGTAAGTATAAGAAATCATCTTTTTCCTTTAGGAATCTCCTTTGAAATATCAGCACAATACCAATAGAACCAAACAGAATCCGTGTCCAGCAACGACACCTCAAAACTGTCTCAAATCTCATATCAAGGTATCTCTGGCCTCAGCCGTCCGGCTGACCCATCTCAAATATCAATATCTCATCATCTCGCGGCCACGGTCGGTATCCTCTGGATATCCGCCGTGCCAAAACAGTCACCGGTAGGTAATCCATCCCCTGCCAGGCTCAACGTCAACAACACATTCCTCTTACCCCGGGGTACCTTACCGGGCCCACCATGTACCCGTGACGGTTCCTCCACTCCTCGACACGGATCTCGAAAACCACAGCAAACTCATGGTGGACGACACTTACATCACTAGAAAACCGCAATTTACATATTTTAAAAAAAGTAATAAGTTTAGAAATTTTGAGGCTTTCCCCCAAAATCCAGAAATATCATAAAATCTCAAGAAGTCCTCATAAGTGCATATGTCAATGATAATTAATGCATATGATATCAATAATCAAGTTGCGATGTATGATTAATAGACTAGGCATGAACAAATAATATGATGAGGTACATGCACATGAATAGCAATCCTACGATTTCATTTTAAGGAATTAAAGGCAATAGCACATGTTTAAGTATCAATTATAGTAAAAGGTTTCAATTTAAAGGTTATCTAGTGTGGTGGCATGGCAATTACCAGGGTGTGTGTGTAAGCATGAATAGTGCTCGTGCTGCATATAAAAACCCTGGCAATGGTGCAGGTGTCCTATAGAATGGGTTCGTATATGCATGTCAATATAAGGCATGAATGTAGCAATTAATCATACAAGTATTACACCCCTAATTACTAACATTACTAAGAATCTTTTTAAGCTAATAAAACTATCGGGCGACTTGCGCCATCCAACAATAGTCCCCCGTAGATGTTACATCTACTCACCGGAATCCCTAGCTAGTCACGTCCAATCACCGCTTTCCTCTTTCGAGCCGCGTCTGACGTCTCCGCGACCGAACCTGGAATTACATCAATACCAAACATAAGGTTACATATCAAGAACGACGCAAAACCCAAACGAAGATACTAACGTTCACAAGCTAGGTACAACGTGCACAGGTGCGCGGAACGCACGCGAAAATCGCAAAACAAACTAGAATCGTCGATTTGGTCGCCCGGAAAAACTAAAACCCGAACACTCAAAAATCCGCACTCACACATTCTAACAGTCATAGGATACGCTAAAAATGTCATCAAGACATCGCAATTAATTCATCACAATATTTTATAACACAACTAGTAAGCTAGAATTTGCAATTTGGTGCAAACATCGACAATTAGCGATAAAGTTAACACAATCCAACACAACAATCCAAACTAACCCACTAGATAGCCACTACACTAATTTTAAACCATTAACTATGCTTCAAAACATATTTTCCACAACCAACCCTTCTCTTGATTTTTGCTAAATAGCAAAACAAGGAAAATATCACACAAGATTAACTTGGATTAGCATAACATCAAGCCACTTAAGCAAAGTAACCTTATAGATTGGTTAAGTAAACAACTAGATTAATTAAATAGATTTAATTAACTAAATAATGGTTTCTAAAAACCCTAGTTTAACTCTAACCATAACCTTAAAAAAACTAGATTAGAAACTAACACTAAATTTTAGCCCAATTAGCAAGTTAACCACTTAGATTAAGCTAACAAAATAACTAGATAACAAAATAGCTTAATTAAGCTCTTAATGGTGTTCTAAACCCTAAATTAATTTCAAACCACAAACTTTAAAAAAAAAATAGTATTCAATTAGCACTAAAATTAACACTAAACAACTCAATTAAAGAATTTTAACCATAGGAACTTAAATGAGTAGAAATTATACCTCAAATTTTATAGATCTAGCAAGAAGAATTTGCCTCAATGATGGCCCCATAGCACCATGATTCCAAGCAAGAGAGGCTAAGGAGAATGGGATGAAGGATGGGGTTATTTTGTGAGGTTTAAATTTGGAAATTTTGGAGCAACTTAATGAATTTTTGAAGAAAATGAAAAGAACAAAGATGAAGGGGGCTGCTGCAGCATTCTCGGCCAGAATGAGGGAGAGGGGGATGGTGTGGGGTGTGGGAAAAGTCTTGGTCAACCCACACCAAACAAGTAAAGACCCATACCCAATAAAAAAATCCAAAATCCTTAAAAAAAAACACCTCTTTTCTACACAAGAATGAAGTCAATGAGGCAAGCATTTTTTTTTCTTGGGTTGCTGGAAATGGGCCGGCCTAGGGCTGAGGGAAGAGAGAGAGGGGTTTTACAAAAGAAATTTTATGCAAAAAGACCCTCTACAAGTCCAAAATTGCAAGTTTTAGCTTAAAATTCAATAAATCTCGTTTTCCATAATAAAAATTAGTTAAAATTAAAATAAAATACTAAAAATTTATGTTACAACTAGATTTTAATTAACATGATTTTAAAGCTTAAATTTAGCCCATTTAAATTTGTATTTATCGCTAATTTAATGTATTTTCTTACCGGCTTAAAATAATATTAAAAATTGAAAAATTAGGGAAAATTTTTAAACGACCAGAATTTCATAAATAACTCATTTGCTACCAAAAACTAGCAATTACCTATCCAAATTAGGTATAATTAGTCCTAAACTGCAAAATAACAAAAAGGACGGTTTTCGGAAAAATACCGAATTTTCACCGATATTTCAGGAAAACACCAAAACGACTTTTCAAGGCGTTACAATCTTCCCCCCTTAAAGAAATTCGGTCCCCGAATTTAAAAATATAACTACGCGTACCTTCAAAGAGATGGGGATATTTCTTCCTCATCTCGCCCTCGGTCTCCCAGGTAACCTCCTCGCTGCTCGGGCTACGCCAAAGGACCTTGACGGTTGGTATAATCTTCGATCTCAACTTCTTCACCTGCCGATCCTGGATGGCCACCGGCTGCTCTGCAAACGAAAGGTCGCGCTCTAGCTGGACCGTCGTGTGCTGAATCGCATGCGAAGAGTCGTGAAGGTACTTGCGGAGCATCGAAACATGGAAGATGGGGTGAACATCGGGAAAGCTGGGTGGAAGGGCCAAACGATATGCAACAGCGCCGACACGCTCGAGGATCTCGAAGGGACCTACGAATCTAGGGCTAAGCTTCCCCTTTCGCCCAAAACGCATCACGCCCTTCATCGGAGAGACTCTCAGAAAAACATGGTCGCCAACTGCGAACTTTAATCTGCGACGGCGCCTGTCCGCATATGATTTCTGCCTGCTCTGAGTCGCTCTCATCCGGTCTCGGATCAACTGTATCTTCGCTGTCGTCTCCTCAACAAGCTGCGGCCCCAAAATACTGCTCTCGCTGAGCTCTGTCCAACAGACGGGCGATCTGCATCTCCTCCCATACAATGCCTCAAAAGGTGCCATCTGAATAGTATCCTGGAAGCTGTTGTTGTAGGAGAACTCCACTAGAGGTAAATGACGATCCCAGCTACCGCCGAAGTCTAAAATGCACGCTCGGAGCATGTCCTCAAGAGTCTGAATGGTCCGCTCTGACTGTCCGTCGGTCTGCGGATGAAACGCTGTGCTGAAGCTCAAACGAGTGCCCAAAGCCTCCTGAAGTCTCTGCCAAAGTCGGCTGGTGAACTGGGTGCCTCGATCTGACACGATACAAGTCGGTACGCCATGCAACCGCACGATCTCGTCAATGTACAGCTGAGCATACTGAGCGAAGCTGAAAGTGGTCTTCACTGGTAGGAAGTGAGCCGCTTTCGTCAATCTATCCACGATCACCCAGATGGAGTCGTACCCTCGACTGGTCCTTTGTAGACCCATAACGAAATCCATCGAAATCTGCTCCCATTTCCACTCCGGAATGGGTAATGGCTGTAGCTCTCCTGCGGGCCTCTGGTGCTCGGCCTTGACTTGCTGACAAGTCAGGCATCTCGATACAAACTCCGTAATGTCCCTCTTCATCCCGTCCCACCAGTAGGTCTCTCTCATATCATGGTACATTTTGGTGGAACCGGGGTGGACACTATACACTGATCGGTATGCCTCCTCAAGAATGTCGCGCCGCAATCCATCAGCATCAGGTACGCACAGTCTAGATCCATAGCGTAAAATCCCCTGATCGTCAATCACAAACTCGGAAAATTTTCCATGTCCCATCTGTGCCATGATCTCTGAGCAACGGTCGTCACTGCGCTGTGCCTCATATATACGGTCAAGTAACTGTGGGCGTGCACGAACATGCGCGAGCTGTCCCCCTGTCTGAGTGAACTCGAATTCAACTCGGCTGTCGCATAACATCTGCCAATCTGCTGACGACTGCCTCTGCACTGCGTGCAAAAAGGATAGACTACCCCCGGGCCTCCTACTCAACGCATCTGCAACCACATTCGCCTTGCCTGGGTGATATAAGATCTCGCAGTCGTAGTCTTTCACCAACTCCATCCAACGACGTTGTCTGAGGTTCAGGTCTCGCTGCTGAAATATGTATTTTAAGCTCTTGTGGTCTGTGAATATTTGGCACGACTCGCCATATAAGTAATGTCGCCAAATCTTCAATGCAAAGACCACTGCAGCCATCTCCAAATCATGAGTGGGGTAGTTCTGTTCATGCTTCTTCAATTGCCGCGAAGCATACGCGATCACCCTGTCATGCTGCTTCAATACGCATCCTAATCCCACTCGCGAAGCATCACAGTAGACCACAAATCCGCCTGATCCCGAAGGCAAAGATAATACCGGCGCCGTAGTCAAACGAGTCCGTAGCTGCTGAAAACTGTGCTCGCACTCCTCCGTCCAAACGAAAGGAACTCCCTTCCGGGTCAAACCGGTCAAAGGTGCAGCTATACGGGAGAAGTCCTGAACAAAACGCCTGTAGTAGCCTGCCAGGCCTAGAAAACTACGGATCTCGGTAACCGATGTAGGTCGGGGCCACTGCTGAACAGCCTCAATCTTCTTCGGGTCCCCACATATGCCGTCTCTCGTAACCACGTGACCTAAGAATTCGACGCTGTCCATCCAGAATGCACACTTGGAGAACTTTGCGAACAGCTGGTGCTCCCTCAGAGTCTGTAACGTAATCTGCAAGTGCTGCTCGTGCTCCTCTCTGCTCCGGGAGTACACCAAGATATCGTCGATAAACACGATGATGAACAAGTCAAAGATACGGCCTGAATGTACGGTTCATCAAATCCATGAATGCTGCTGGGGCGTTGGTGAGTCCGAACGACATCACCAAAAACTCGTAGTGGCCGTAGCGTGTACGGAAGGCTGTCTTCGGTATATCCTCCTGTCGGACTCGCAGCTGGTGGTATCCTGATCGTAAGTCGATCCTCGAAAAATACCCCGCACCCTGAAGCTGGTCGAAGAAATCATCAATGCGTGGCAACGGATATCTGTTCCGAACGGTAACTTTGTTCAGCTGGCGGTAGTCGATACATAAGCGCAAACTTCCATCCTTCTTCTTGACAAACAGGACCGGAGCACCCCACGGAGAAACACTAGGTCGAATAAGCCCCTTATCTAACAAATCCTGCAACGGATCCTTCAGCTCCCGAAGCTCTGCCGGGGCCATCCGATAAGGCGGTATAGAAATAGGCCCCGAGCCGGGAATCAAATCGATGCAGAACTCAACGTCGCGCTCAGGTGGTAGCCCAGGTAGCTCATCAGGGAACACATCAGGGAACTCACAAACAACCGGGACCCGGTCCAACGGAACCTCTGCAGCTCGAGTATCACAAATATACGCTAAGAATCCCTGACATCCCTTCCGCAAGAGCTGACCGCGCGAAGAGAAGAAATCAAGCTGGGAAGGGTGACGCTGCGGTCTCCCTGAATAACAAGGACTGGCTCTCCCGGAAAGCTAAATATGACTGCCTTCTCACGGCAGTCCACCGAAGCATAACAAGTGGCTAGCCAATCCATGCCCAGAAGCACATCAAAGTCCAACATATCGAGGAGAATCAAATCAACCGATGAATCCCTCTCCCCGATACGAACGGAACACAAACGAAATACAAAACGAGCGACAAACGACTCGCCTACCGGAGTAACAACAACAAGCGGATGATCTAACGACGACGACTCACGGCCCAACATCGGTGCAAAGTGTATAGAGACGTACGAATGTGTGGAACCTGGGTCAAATAATACCCGTGCGTCAAAAGAACAAACTAGCAAGGTACCTGTCACAACGGCATTGGATGCCTGCACATCCTGCGGTGTCAAAGCAAAAACTCGGGCCTGTCCTCCACCGATAGCGGGCTGACCTCGGCCTCGGCCTCTGCCTCCTCGTCCTCTCTGAATAGGACCGCCGCATCCACGGCCTCTGGGTGCACCTAACTGGCGTGGAGCATCGCCGGTGGTAGGAAGTAGGGCTCTCTGAGGAGGGGTGGTGATGGTGGTAGGGTCACATGCGGAACTGTCGCTGCTCCCTGTCGTCTCGCCGGACAGTCTCTGACAAGATGGTGCGGACTCCCGCACCCAAAACACCCTGGCGACGGCTGTTGTCCCTGGGGATAAGAACCATATAACTATCCTCTGCCAGGCCTATCTCTCGGAAAGAATCTGGCGCGCTGCCTCTGAGACGGTACATCGGTGCGAATCCTCTTCGGCCCAGAAATGGCCGAAGTCTGTGATATGCGTGCCTCCATCCGTAATGTCGTATCCATAGCAGCTGAATAAGTGTCGTAGTGCTGGGCGCCAATGGCAAGATATAGCTGGGCATCAAGTCCCTGTACGAACCTCTTCATCATCTTCTCTTCGGTATCCACCAAATAAGGAGCATATCGGGATAACTGTGTAAACTGGATGTCATACTCAGACACCGTCATCCCAGGTGTCTTGACTAAAGCCTCGAAGCTACGAGCTCTGGCATCACGAACGCTCTCTGGGAGGAAACGAGCTAGAAAGACCGCTGTAAACTCGGCCCACGTCATAGGCGGTAGAACTGCAGCTCGACCTCTCAAGACTGACTCCCACCATGTCTGCGCGAGACCCTCTAGTCGGAAACTCGTAAGCTCTACCCATCGATCATCCGAACATCTCAGCGAATGGCTGATCCTGGCTAAACTGTCAAGGAACGTCTGTGGGTCTTCCGCTGCCTCGGTGCCGGTGAATACTGGAGGTCTCAGCCTCATGAAATCCTGTAGTGAAACCGGGATGGTCACGGCGGTAGTAGTAGGAGCAGGTATCATAGCAGTCTGGGATGTAGTAGGTGCATCATCCGGCCTCGGTGTACGACTGGCTGCAACTAGGGATCCTACCATCTGACGTAGCTCCTGCATGCCCCCCATCATCTGTCGCAACTCCTCCATACCAGTCTCGAGCCTATCCATACGGCCTGGGGAAGGTGGATCGGTCTGTCCCTGCGGCGTAGGCATACCACCCTGCTCAGTCCTAGTCTCGGACGAGCCAGCTCGAATCTCGTCTCGGGCGGCAGCCCTCTGTGCCCTCGTAGCCTTCGGCGGAATAGTGGCTGATACAGGAAAACAAATAATAAGAACAGTGCAATAGGATCATAGGATACACGGAATTGAAGAAGGAATTTCAAGCAAGTATATCCTAAAGTCACTTAGGCGGAGTACCATATCGCAAGTATGCCGCGGACATACACTCGCTACGTTACCCTACTTAAGTCACTTACTCCATCTACCAAGGGTCATCCTACACTCAAAAAGGTAAAACCTATCGCTCTGATACCAACTTTGTCACGACCCGCAGGGTACAGAACGTGACTGGCACTTAAGTTTACGAAACGTCTCAAGACGTCCGTAAAATAAGTAAGCCAAAGCCCAGAAAACCAAAACCAAATAAGCAAAAGAGTGAAGAGAACCCAATCAATTGAAAACGAGTTTATCAAATAAGTCATATAAAACCTTTTTAAAAACAATATCAATTTTTCCGAAAATTTCGGCAGAGTCTCCTTTGTAAATACTGGCCCCCAAAATGGGTACAACAAGAATATATATGAATCCAACAAATAAGGCATCCCCAAGAGGGAGCTAGCTCTTCGCCACAAGGCGGTCACAAATCCCACGCAATGTAAAGCAACAACATGCGAAATAATCATAAGGAAGCATGAGAAAAACAGCATGTCGACTCAAGTGAGCTCGACCCCAAAATACAGCATAAAAAGTCCACAAACCTCACAGTCTCATCTCTAGGTCAATATACAACAATACTTGTAGATACAGTAGATGGAGTACACTAGATACAAAGAATACACAAGGTGGTACAAAAATAATGATATAACCCACCTAAGAGCAAAATCTCGAGTCCAGGCAAAGGAGGCAAAAGAAGCAAGTGCGCCCGCCGCTACTGTACTGACGGAGCGGACCTGCAAAAGGCTGTGGCACAACGGGGGTGAGTTGCCAACTCGTGAGTAATAAATAACATCTACACAGGCTATTGCAAGTATGCACACAAGCATCCTAGCATCTATAATACAGGTATGGCAGGATATAATAGCAGGTATGTATGCAATATGACTATACTAGCAAGTATGTATGCAATATAAATATACTCGTGATCCGCATATGTAAGTATAAGAAATCATCTTTTTCCTTTAGGAATCTCCTTTGAAATATCAGCACAATACCAATAGAACCAAACAGAATCCGTGTCCAGCAACGACACCTCAAAACTGTCTCAAATCTCATTTCAAGGTATCTCTGGCCTCAGCCGTCCGGCTGACCCATCTCAAATATCAATATCTCATCATCTCGCGGCCACGGTCGGTATCCTCTGGATATCCGCCGTGCCAAAACAGTCACCGGTAGGTAATCCATCCCCTGCCAGGCTCAACGTCAACAACACATTCCTCTTGCCCCGGGGTACCTTACCGGGCCCACCATGTACCCGTGACGGTTCCTCCACTCCTCGACACGGATCTCGAAAACCACAGCAAACTCATGGTGGACGACACTTACATCACTATAAAACCGCAATTTACATATTTTAAAAAAAGTAATAAGTTTAGAAATTTTACGGCTTTCCCCCAAAATCCAGAAATATCATAAAATCTCAAGAAGTCCTCATAAGTGCATATGTCAATGATAATGAATGCATATGGTATCAATAATCAAGTTGCGATGTATGATTAATAGACTAGGCATGAACAAATAATATGATGAGGTACATGCACATGAATAGTAATCCTACGATTTCATTTTAAGGAATTAAAGGCAATAGCACATGTTTAAGTATCAATTATAGTAAAAGGTTTCAATTTAAAGGTTATCTAGTGTGGTGGCATGGCAATTACCAGGGTGTGTGTGTAAGCATGAATAGTACTCGTGCTGCATATAAAAACCCTGGCAATGGTGCAGGTGTCCTATAGAATGGGTTCGTATATGCATGTCAATATAAGGCATGAATGTAGCAATTAATCATACAAATATTACACCCCTAATTACTAACATTACTAAGAATCTTTTTAAGCTAATAAAACTATCGGGCGACTTGCGCCATCCAACAATAGTCCCCCGTAGATGTTACATCTACTCACCGGAATCCCTAGCTAGTCACGTCCAATCACCGCTTTCCCCTTTCGAGCCGTGTCTGACGTCTCCGCGACCGAACCTGGAATTACATCAATACCAAACATAAGGTTACATATCAAGAACGACGCAAAACCCAAACGAAGATACTAACGTTCACAAGCTAGCTACAACGTGCACAGGTGCGCGGAACGCACGCGAAAATCGCAAAACTAACTAGAATCGTCGATTTGGTCGCCCGGAAAAACTAAAACCCGAACACTCAAAAATCCGCACTCACACATCCTAACAATCATAGGATACGCTAAAAATGTCATCAAGACATCGCAATTAATTCATCACAATATTTCATAACACAACTAGTAAGCTAGAATTTGCAATTTGGTGCAAATATCGACAATTAGCGACAAAGTTAACACAATCCAACACAACAATCCAAACTAACCCACTAGATAGCCACTACACTAATTTTAAACCATTAACTATGCTTCAAAACATATTTTCCACAACCAACCCTTCTCTTGATTTTTGGTAAATAGCAAAACAAGGAAAATATCACACAAGATTAACTTGGATTAGCATAACATCAAGCCACTTAAGCAAAGTAACCTTATAGATTGGTTAAGTAAACAACTAGATTAATTAAATAGATTTAATTAACTAAATAATGGTTTCTAAAAACCCTAGTTTAACTCTAACCATAACCTTAAAAAAACTAGATTAGAAACTAACACTAAATTTTAGCCCAATTAGCAAGTTAACCACTTAGATTAAGCTAACAAAATAACTAGATAACAAAATAGCTTAATTAATCTCTTAATGGTGTTCTAAACCCTAAATTAATTTCAAACCACAAACTTTAAAAAAAACTAGTATGCAATTAGCACTAAAATTAACACTAAACAACTCAATTTAAGAATTTTAACCATAGGAACTTAAATGAGTAGAAATTATACCTTAAATTTTAAAGATCTAGCAAGAAGAATTTGCCTCAATGAAGGCCACATAGCACCATGATTCCAAGCAAGAGAGGCTAAGGAGAATGGGATGAAGGATGGGGTTATTTTGTGAGGTTTAAATTTGGAAATTTTGGAGCAACTTAATGAATTTTTGAAGAAAATGAAAAGAACCAAGATGAAGGGGGCTGCTGCAGCATTCTTGGCCAGAATGAGGGAGAGGGGGATGGTGTGGGGTGTGGGAAAAGTCTTGGTCAACCCACACCAAACAAGTAAAGACCCATACCCAATAAAAAAATCCAAAATCCTTTAAAAAAACACCTCTTTTCTACACAAGAATGAAGTCAATGAGGCAAGCATTTTTTTTTTCTTGGGTTGCTGGAAATGGGCCGGCCTAGGGCTGAGGGGAGAGAGAGAGGGGTTTTACAAAAGAAATTTTATGCAAAAAGACCCCCTACAAGTCCAAAATTGCAAGTCTTAGCTTAAAATTCAATAAATTTCGTTTTCCATAATAAAAATTAGTTAAAACTTAAAATAAAATGCTAAAAATTTATGTTACAACTAGATTTTAATTAACATGATTTTAAAGCTTAAATTTAGCCCATTTAAATTTGTATTTATCGCTAATTTAATGTATTTTCTTACCGGCTTAAAATAATATTAAAAATTGAAAAATTAGGGAAAATTTTTAAACGACCAGAATTTCATAAATAACTCATTTGCTACCAAAAAATAACAATTACCTATCCAAATTAGGTATAATTAGTCCTAAACTGCAAAATAACAAAAAGGACGGTTTTCGGAAAAATACCGAATTTTCACCGATATTTCAGGAAAACACCAAAACTACTTTTCAAGGCGTTACAATTACCTACGAAAGTGAGGCTAGGATTTTGTTTTGCTCTGGACGAGCAAAAGATAAGTTTGGGGGCATATGTTTGTCATAGAAAATTGCATTTCAATACCGCTCATTCATTATCTGTTTTGTTATATATCGGTACTATTAACCAGTGTCTGCTCAGTAATTCAGATTACAGGTATCCGTGACAAAATACCGGAAATACACTTAAAATCACGGATATATCGTTTGTGAGCCGATACTGCAAACATAACATAAAGCCGATCATTGTCCAAAGAGTTCTTTTTGCAAATAGATGTGTGCACACAATTTTGGTCCAATACAATGCAAGTGTGCACATGGACCATGATGGGGCTGCCTAGGCTACATGACATGATGAAATGGTGCAAGTAATGGACATGTGCATTAAATGCTAAAAGAGGTGATGTGATGTGCATTAAATGCTAAAGAGGTGATGTGATGCGCATTAAATGCAAAAGAGGTGACGTGATATGCATTAAATGCTAAAAGAGGTGATGTGATTTAAAGCATCATGATTTCCCTCCTAAAGCTACTAAGCAACCCATGTTGCCAATAAATACCAAGTCACGGGCAAGGAGAGAACATACTTTCTCTGTAGTTTTGTTTTAGAACTCTTGTAATTTTTAACATGTTTTCCTTTGAACCCCTGAGTTCATTGCCTTCTCTTGATCTTGCAATCTCTTCATTGAGCTTGCAAGATTAAGTTTTGGTTATTGATCTCAAGGGTTGTATCTTCATTTGGAATCAATAAAGCTTTCTTTTTGCCTTCATTTGCCTTGTTTTCTTAGCCTTCTCTTGATCTTGCAAGCTCTTCTTTGAGCTTGCAAGTTTAAGTTTAGGCTATTGAACCCATGGTTTGTAATGTGTTCTATGGTTCCTAGTATCTTTACTTCTTGCTTTACTTTCTTGCAATTTATTTCCGTGCTTTACTTGCAATTTTATTACCATATCATTTACTTTCTTGCAATGCTATTTTCTTTTCTTTGTTTATCTTTTCTTTTCTCTTTTTGTTTGTTGTTGTGATTAGTTGATGTTAGGAAAGAAACTGATATTGTAAATTAAGATTTCCTTTCTCATTTTCTTTTCCCGATCTTTTCCATTAAACTTCGCCCAAACCTTACGCAACCGCTCCGTTAGGCACCCTACCTTACCAAGGTATCGGTGATTCCTAACCATGACCGGTTGCGTTCGGATTGGCCGGAAACAAAAGAATGCGACAAGAATGGACGGACAAGGGTTAATAATCCGGATTTCATAATACCGTGCTTAAGAACCCTAATCCACGTTGTTGTCGATTGCTCTAGCTTTAGTGGTCAAGCTCGGCTCAAAGGATTGAGTACGGATTTTCTTAACTTACATTATCCTATCTAATCCTAACAACTTATTCTTTTGCATATATACACATAGGGTATATACGAACATTTCCGCCACGCGTATTAACTCATTACGACAAGAACTTAAAACGCTCTGTCTCCCTGTGGATCGACCTGTACTCATCGTGGCTAGCTGCAAAGAGACACCGTCTTGATTGCGGTAACTAAAAATCTTTCAATCAACAATACATAAACAAATAGGGTTCATCCTAGTAAAACTGTTTTACTTGGGATAGAAATCGATGTTTATCCTATTTTGACCATTCGCGGGGAATAAGTCATGTTGCAAGATAATGCACAATATCCCCGAACCAAGGTTTGGTGGATACATTCAAGAGTTGTTCTTCCGGAAAAGAGTCATTAATTGGCAGGGTCACAGGTGAAGAAGAGATGCGCGAAAGATGGTCGACTACTATGTTTTCACATCCTTTCTTATCTCGAATGACGAGATCAAATTCTTGTAATAGAAGGATCCAACGTATTTACTTGCCTATAGAATCCTTCTTCGATAAAAGATGTTTTAAGGCGGAGTGGTCAGTGTACACAACAATTGGTGAGCCAATCAAGTAAGGCCTGAATTTTTCTAATGCAAATACAACTGCCAAAAGTTCTTTTTCGGTAGTTGTATAATTAATTTGAGCATCATTCAGGGTCTTACTTGCATAATAAATCACATGTTGCATCTTCTCAATGTGCTATCCTAAGACTGCACCTACAGCAAAATCTGATGCATCACACATAAGCTCAAACGGGTGGTTCCAATCCAGAGATGATAGAACAGGGGCTGTAGTGAGTGAATTCTTAAGTGAATCAAATGCAGCCTCCCAATCCGAGTCAAAGTGAAAGATTGTGTCCTTGGACAAGAGAAGAGTTAAGGGTCTAGCAATTTTGCTAAAATCCTTAATGAATATCCGATAAAATCCTGCATGGCCAAGAAAAGATCGTATATCTTTGACGCATTTGGGATGAGGAAGGTTATGAATGACATCTAGTTTAGCTCTGTCAACCTCAATGCCTTTCCATGAAATGACATGTTCAAGCACAATTCCCTCTTGGACCATGAAATGGAATTTTTACCAATTCAAGGTTAAGTTCTTATCTTTACAACGAGTAAGAACAGCATCAAGATGAGATAGGCAGTCATCAAAAAAATCTCCGAATATCGAGAAATCGTCCATGAAAATCTCCAGAAAATTCTCGACCATGTCCGAGAATATCGCCATCATACACCGCTGAAATGTAGCGGGAGCATTGCATAACCCAAAAGGAATGCGTCTATAAGAAAAAGTACCAAAAGGACAAGTAAATATGGTTTTGTCTTGATCCTTTTCAGCAATAGGGACCTGGTTATAGCCAGAGTATCCGTCCATGAAACAATAATATTCACGTCCAGCTAAGCGTTCTAATATCTAGTCAATAAAAGGTAAAGGAAAGTGGTCTTTCCTCCTTGCGGCATTGAGTTTTCTATAATCAATACATACACGCCACCCAGTTTGAGTGTGTGTCTGGATCAACTCATTAGCCTCATTTGTTATGACCGTGATGCCAGATTTTTTAGGGACTACATGAATAGGACTTACCCATTGGCTATCAGAGATTGGGTAAATGATACCACTGTCAAGGCATTTGACGATTTCTTTCTTTACCGCCTCCTTCATGACGGGATTCAACCGTCTTTGTGGTTCTCGGGTTGGCTTGGCTTCATCCATCAGATGTATATGATGTTCAACAATTAAGGGACTAATCCCTTTGATGTGAGCCATTGTCCAACCAAATGCCTGCCTATTAAATCTCAAGACCATCAAAAGAGCATTCTTTTGCTCTAAGGCTAGAGAAGCTGATATGATCACAGGTAAAGACACATTCTCACATAAATATGCATATTTAAGATGAGAAGGTAATAATTTGAGATCTAATGTCGGCGGAGAAACAATAGAAGGTGGTGTAAGTGAATGACATTCGGATTCACGAAGAAGCTCGTAACCTACAAAGGATACATACTCGGAAAGTAATGAGTCCAAAGTTTCAGACTCGGGAGTGGACTCATCAAAAGTGTCCTCACTATTGTGTGTAAGATCAAACATTGATGTGCTAATGTCGTTGAGATTATCAAAGAAAAGTTCATCAACCTCGCAGCTTTCGGGAGCTATCTCGTGGACAGAACATACATCAAGTATGTGAGCAGAGGGTTCAGATTGCTGACTTCCAATTTTGTAGATGTTAAGCTTAATTGTCATTTTTCCAAAAGATAGGTTCATAGAACCGTTTCGACAATTAATGACAGCATTGGAAGTGGCAAGGAAGGGTCGACCCAGAATCACCGGAATTTGGTTCCGTGGGTTCGCTACAGGCTGTGTATCTAGAACAATAAAGTCCACAGGGAATATGAATTCCCCGACTTTTATCAACACATCCTCTAGTTCAGCCCTAAGTTTGGTGATTGATCGGTCTGCCATTTGGAGAGTGCAATGAGCTGGTTTCAACTCTCCAATCCCTAACTGCTCGTAGACAGAATATGGAAGCAGGTTAACACTAGCGCCAAGGTCAAGTAAAGCACGGTTAATGTTTTTACCCCTAATAGAAATCGAGATTGTAGGACATCCAGGGTCCTTACGTTTCTTTGGTAACTGTAGGGTAAAAGCAGTGCTAACATTATTAGTCATGAATACATTTTTGGACACTTGAGTCTTCATCTTCCTGGTGCACAAGTCCTTTAAAATTTTCGCATAAGATGGGAATTGTTGTATAGCATCTAGTAGAGGGATGTTGATGTTAACCTGTTTAAACAGTTCCATAATCATCTCCATATGTGGACTCGGTTTGTTTCACCTTAACCTATTCGGATAAGGAGCTTTAGCAATTAGAGCTGGATCCGACACTGGAGAAGGTCGTATGTGTGGAACAGATCCCAGAATAGGAATGGGGATCGTCTTTGGTTGACTAGAAGAAGTGTGCTGAGGGTTCGAGCCTTGAGGAAAAAGAAGAATAGGCTCGGAGGGAAATGGTGGGGGTAGACAAAGTAGGATCAGAAGTAGAAGTGGATGTGGAAGTATAAGTGGAAGGAAAAGTAGAAGCCGGGGTGTTATTGATTAATTCATCATTATTATCAACCTCTTCACCGTCTTGATTATTCAGCACTTTTCCAGATCTCAACGTTGTAATGGCATTCACATTGTAGTGTTTTGAATGTCCAGGATTCGGTAGGGGTTGAGACGGAAGTTTCCCTTTCTCTCTAGCACTCATTTCGGCATTCAATCGTGCAATTTGTACTTCCATCGATTTAATACTCTCGCCTTGCGAGGCGGAGTTTTTCTTTATATCATCGATAGAAGTACTTATATCAACCGACACTTGGATGGATTGTTTCATAAACATTTCCAAGGTTCGTTCGAGTGAAAAAGAGTTATCGGTATCGGTCAATTGCAAAGAATTATTAAACGGTGCAGAAGTGTTGACCGGATTTTGAAAATTTTGTGATTGATAGGGATGCTGACTCAGTTGTAGTGGTTGCTGTTGTTGTGGAGGGACCCTTTGGAAATTGTTTTGATTTGGAACCGTGTTTTGAGTTTGGTGTTGGTTCCAAGAAAAATTAGGGTGATTCCTCCAACCCTGATTATAAGTTGAAGAATACGGATCGTTTCTAGGTCTTTGCTGGAAAGCAGCATTAGTGTGCTCTTGACCTTGAAACGGAGAATTCAAAGGACATGCATCCATCAAATGTAATGGATCAGAACAGCATGCACAGACAGTTTTGGGGAGTGTCATCTCATTTAAGGAGGCTAATAAAAATTTGTGTTCCATAACGTCAAGTTTCTTTTGCATTGCTGCCATTTCAGCTTTAACTCCTATGGAAACATCAAGTTGATGAATACCACCCCTAGACGATGGTCGACTTACACTCTCCCATTGTAAAGTTTTTTCAGCGAAATCTTCTAAAAATCTCCAAGCTTCACCATCGTCTTTAGACATGAAGTTACCTTGACACATGGATTCAAGCACCTGTTTTGTTGTAGGATTAATGCCCTCATATATGATTCTGCACAGATCCCATCGATGGATTCCGTGATGAGGACATTGAACTAACAGATCCTTGAAGTGTTCAAAAAACATCGAAAATTGTTCATTGGGAAGCTGGGTAAATTGATTTATTTCGCTACGGACTTGGGCAATCTTATCATTGGGAAAGAATTTCTTAAGGAAAGCTACGCCGAATTCATCCCAGTTTGAAATAGAATGTGCAACTGTGTTATAAAGCCACTTCTCGGTCAAATCACACAACGTGAACGGGAGAAGACGTAATCTAATAGCATCCACAGAAAGCTGTGATGTGCCCATCATAGCGCATACGTTTTCAAATTTGTTAATAAAAACGTATGCGTCTTTAGACTCGAGACCGTGAAATTTGGGTAAAAGATTGATGTATTGAGATTTGATTTCGAAATTGTCCTCATTGGCTGGTGGAATGCAAAGACAGGTAGAAAGAGGTCCTCGAATAGGGTAGCATCTCTCTTGGAGAGAGATGCGGGGTGGATTCTGCGCACCTGCGGACGGTGGAAGAGTTGTGTTAAAGAAGTTCGATGGAGATCCGTCCATCGAAGTGGATGTGATGTGTGGTGAGGAAAAAGATGATGTAGAATTACCGACTTCGGAGTCGATAAAAGAAACGCGGACAAGACGGGCACTAGAATCCCGTGTCCAGCCAAGCATGCACTAAATGGTTTAGCACAAGTGGCAGCGTAAGTGATAATTAGAGAAAAGTTGGTTTGGTGTTTTTTTTTGAAAAAGACGGATTTTGAAAATTCACACAAAAAATGCACAAGCAACTCTAGATCTAATGGTCACCTAGGTAAAGTCACTAGACCGCTCCTAGATTTCCAGAAGACAAATCGCAAGATAGATCCTCTACTGCCTCTTTATCCATTCTGTGGCCAGGTAGGTGCCAGGTAAGTGGGAGGTTTTCCGCTACGTAAGTAGCGGGCCCAATTAAGTAACCACTTTCCTTAGACACACTTGCCTTAGAAACCACAAAAGAAATGCGGATAAGCAATAGATTACCCACGACCTTCTTCTGTCCTAATTGAGTGCGACGATCCTTAGAGTCTTGTCTAGATATTTTTTAGTTAATAAGGGTGATGCGGATGCTTGTTTTGTGATTTTTGGAGCTTAGGAAGGGTAATGAAATCCCTACCTAATCTGAATTTGGTCTTTGCCCCTTAATTTCCGTATTAAAATATGCAAACAACCAATATCAAAACACGCAAAAATTTTCCTTTTAGCGGCACTGCAAATTTTTGCAAAGAATTCCTGCAGAAAATGGTTACTGGACAAGAGCAAGGAGGAGATAAGAAAGAAAAGAAATATACTAAAGAAAAATGGAGCTCTGAATTGACCAGAACGCCGCGGTTCCGCCGTGAATTTAAGCTAATGGTCGCGGTTCCGCGGTCATTATGCTTGATCTTTGCATGAAATTATTTCCTGATGCTCCTGTTAATCCTCCGGCCTTCTTAAATGCTCCAGAATCTTGATCGCACTGCTCCAATAATTCCATATTCCGTTGCAAAATTCACAACTAATCGTTAAGCGCTTGGTGCGATTTTGATTCAAATTTTTTTGATGGAATAATAAAATTTTCAACTCAAATAACAAGAACGAACAAAATAGCACTTATCCCCGGCAACGGCGCCATTTGATTGATCGTCTATGTTGTGTTTTGAAAAGTAATCACAATCAAAGAATTTATAACCGCAATCAATAATGGTGTCGTTGTAATTTCGTTAATGAGAACAGATCGTCCACTGAGATGCGTGTACTTTTTCGATCTTGCTTTAGATGAGTCGAAATAAAAATGTAAAAGAAAACGATTCAAGATTCAATTGAGTTTATCATTTTCAAGAAACATCAAGAAAAATTTCAAGAATCAAGAAGATGTCCGAATCAATTTAGTTATCAAGAATAAGAAGAATAGCTTATAAGAATCGATTGAATTAGTAGCAATGCTGAATACTAATAATGACTAATCTTATCTATTGATAGATTGTGGCTAGATCGATGATGATGAATAAAGATTAGGGATCTATTGAAGAAACTAGGGTTTCTCTTTCACTATATCTTGTCTTTTCATTGATCATCATTCAAATCTAGCCTCTAGCAAAGTGAGTCATCAATCATTTGATCCTTAATTTGCAACGAAATTATCAAGAATGGTGATCTCGCTCCAAATTAGGTCATTGACGATTCTTTTTCCTAAAGTTCACAATTCTCATAAGACTTAAGATTAGTTTTAGGATTTCATCATCATTTGATCTACCGATTCTCTCGAATCCTTTACAAGCGGAGATTTCACTCACACATCATGAAAATTAAAGAATCAAGAATGAGAAATTTCATAATGCAAGAATGTAAAGAAAACAAGAATTAACAATTTATCACCGTTATTAAATCTTCTTCAAATTACACATCTCAATTTAAAATTACAAGACTAGCTCTCGATCGCTCTTTTGAAAGGGAATTTGTCGTCGATTTTTGCGTGGCTCGATCGCCGTGAGTCGTGGATCGGATGCGGATCTCTTGCTCTTGATGATGATCGGCGTTGAGATTAAGGATCTTCGTTTGCTCGCTTAATCTTGCTCTCAATAGATCTTGATTTGATTGGATTTGGATTGGATCTCAAGTTGTGTCACTCAACTTGAATTGAATTGAATTGTGGATCAATTGTGTAACAATTAACAACCCCAAAAATTAAGATCTAGATCCCCTTTTATAGCCCCCAAATCAAGCTTCTTTCATAAGCTTGGATGTTATGCATAGCCTTCTCGAAGAAGCTAGGCAGTTACAGAGCGTCTTGAGGAAGCTAGGAGGTTGAAGAGAAGGTTCTAGAGAAGTATAGACCGCTGACGAGCCAAGTCGGCCGCGGATCCGCGGCGGATCGGGCTGGATCGTGTAACTCCACGGTAGCGCCCCGGCCGTCTAACAGACGCCAAATGCGGAACAAAAACTTTTTATGAACTGGCGCTATCGTGTACCGTAACCCGGATCTGCCATTAAAGCTAAACTAACAAATTACAAAGGGGTAGAAATGTTATACCGAATGATCCGAGTCCTTCGGTCTTCAACCATCATCCCACGCTTTGTTGCGGCTGCTCCGATCTCCTGAATCTCCAGTCTTCTCGTCCAGGTGGCACCACGTCGACGGATCTTTAAACGGGCTCCTGCCTCTGAACCGAGGCAACTCAATCGTCAAATTTGCTAGAAGAGACGACCAAGATGAAGTAGAGAATGAGTAGAACACTTTGTCTCATTACGTCCAAGGCTATGGACGAACGGTTAATGAAGTTGCCTTTTGGATCGATACGAAATGAGAAATCGAGTATATCAATTTCCATGAACCAAAATCCTTAATCTTTTCAAAAACAACAACCATAATCATTTTTCAAGGGGAGGGGCCCGCCAATATATATGAAGAGGGAGGTGATGGTAAGAGCAAGGAGGGTGACCACAAGGATAAATATCATGAACAAATATCCTAAGGTTAACAAGAATCATTAATGGTAAAGCATGAGTCATTAAAACCTAGTCATCCTTGCATTAATGAATCATTAAATGCACAAATGAGTCATAAGCCTTATCACCACTTCTAGAACCTTCTAGAAGCTTGACTCACCCTCATCCAAGAAAAGATAAATCCGTCTTTAACCGAATGTCAAATACGGCTGATAGAAAACTGGAAACTGGCAACTTCCAAAAGTGATCCTGAAATGAATTTCAGGATAACCCCGTATCAGTATAAACATATCCGCATTTGTATTACGACCGAATACAAATGCAACTGAGACAAAGATATTATATCTACACAGCATAATACTCGGATCCGGCTTAAACCAAAGCCGATCAGTATTATCTGCCCGAAAAACGACACGTACGAAAACGCACGTGCATTTTCCGAACCTTGCCATAAAGCCATACGGCCTCTACAACGTTTCGCCCGAACTTGGAAAACTGTCGTTGGGGGACTCTAATGACTCATCAACACACTGGCACTGGGTATAACCATTAGCACGTCAGAGGTACGAGCTGTACGTAACGTTTGCCTATGTGTTGATTGGAAGGGAAGCTGATGAGCGAACTCATCATAAACCCTACTGAGCCTAACAGCGACAATATACATACAGTCCGGTCCGTTCGTCTATGAGTATCGCATATCTGCCTGGGGGCTGGTAACGTCAGATCCCCAATAGCAGTATAAGTCGTGTCAGAGAGCAGCCCAGAACACCCTGAGATACTACTGGAGTACCTACCAGTAAATCTCCTGCCTCGACCGAGGGCTTTGTGTAATGGCTCTCCTAGACACAGCGCGATCTCACCCCCAATACCGGGAGAGACGAATCCCCTGTCGATCCTCTCACTTGCCTCCAATGTGGCTCGGGACTGTACCCAACTAAAACCTGTTTGCACAACTCCTTTGAGCGTGGTAGGGTAGTAATCTAAGCACAGTGGGAACTCACATGAGACAAATGACGATCTCAGGTCGATGAACTAACCTGTACACATGTCACCAGGGAACTGCTATCTGACTATATGTATAATACCAATTAGCAGGTTCCCGGCGAGTCCTGTCCGGTGTACTCATAACTCAATGAGCACCTGTATACATCTTAGGTGAACCAACTGACATCAATGGCTTGTGAGACCGGCCATTGCCCCTCGTCGGGGTCTCGACTGTATACACTAGTCTACTCTGGAGTATCGATGCCCTGTCTCGAAACTCCTACGACTAGAGACACTTTAAGGATGTGCTTACAGACCCCAGCTCCCACGTATATGATCGCCATCATACTGCTGGTAGTCAAGCAAGAATCCTATGGGCTCTATCAACATGCAATAGCGAACTAAAGCATATATACGATGATAAAGACAAACCAGATAACATACTATCATCTTGAGCAAGACTGTCATATCGGTATAGGTCCTGCCTCAATCATTGCAATCACGTACCTGCGATCCAATAATTGACTTTGAGGGCACTATCTCCAACAGATCGGCCGCGGTTCCGCGGCCGTATGATGAGATCTCTGCATAATTTTCATGGGGTCTTCTGGTGTTGGTATTTGGGTCTTTATGTATCATCTGGAATCTTATTATCCTTTCTGAATCTCTGCCAGATTTTATTTCTTTGATTTGCTGCATTTTATTGGCAATTTTGCGATTCCAGTTCTTTGACCTGAATAATTTTCTGCATAAAATCTCAATAAAAAGTGTTGAGATATACAATATCATGCGTGAAATAATAAACACACAATTTCCTATAAAGAATGTTGATTATAACTATAACACATGGTAATTGGTATTTTCCAGATGCATTTGTAATCCGTGTTATATTTACAATAAGCACCCTTAGATGATTAGAATAATGAGGAAATTGTTGTGTTACAGATTGCATTATTTTCGACTGAACAATATACATGCATGAAGTATTTCAGTAATAAATGCAATATCTAAATTAGCATATAAAAGCAAGTGTACTAGTACTATATCGAAACTACCAACTAGCAATTTATACTAATGAAGTAGTATTTCCTAAAGTGTACGTGACATGAAGATTTCCGATGATGATGTGTGTGAGCCGGCAAGTAAGTGTGCGTGGAGCATACGCATCATCGGTAATGGTGCTGGTGTCCTGACAACATGTTTTCATAATAACTAATGAAAACACAATTAAGCATGCAATGCAATGCGAACAGCAAGGATATACAGAAAATGAATAGTAAATGCAACAATAAAGGATATACATTATATATATACAAGTCATACAGTTTTGGCATTTGAAATAGCACGAATCATGGTGTTTAGAAAATAGGGGCTACGGTGTTTTTAAGTTAAGGTATGTCCTTTGAAATATCCATAGTATCCCTTGGCCTGTCTTTAAAATACCACGATTCGTTAGTTTAAAAAAATAAGTATGACTTGAGCCCAGTCTAACATCTACCAAGTAAACTACAGGACGAAGCTAAGAAACTAGTCGAAAGATAAGGAAATCCACCTATGTCCGAGTCGATATATCTAGTAGTCGGTGATCCCGCCTCAATAGCGTCACATAAGGTAAAAATATATAATACGACATCCTCGAGTCAAGAGTGCGGATCAATCATCATATTTATACTTCGTACGGTAAAATCCATCGTACGGCATCCCAAAATCGGGGTACGGGTCAAATATCACATATACCTCATTATTCATCTGGTATCATTTTCATAATATCATAAACCAGGGTACTGATCTAAAGTCTAGTACATTCCGATACCATCACACATATATATCCGCGTGTATATGAAAACACATCGCCCAACGATCCGCTATAATATCATGTCGTATCTCATAATACGACCCAAGTCACATAACCGATCCCACGGCATCTTGCCCGATCATATCGACTCTCCTCCGAGTATCATATAATATCCTCATCATACGTGTATACGTATATGTATATATATATATATAGCAACACACACACACATATATATATATAAATACATATATCACATACACCAAAACATAACACGTGTGTGCATGTGTGTGTGTATACCTTTACACTAGGGTTTCACAAGTAAGAAACTAAACTAAAACACTAACTTTCAATTACGCTACACTAACCAATGATTTCCTAGAGCCTATCTTGCTAATATTTCACGTCTCACAATACACATATTATATATATATATATAAACGTATCTCATGCTACACTACGAAACTGCGGGGGTGCTAAACGCCATCCATCCGACTTCCCCCGTAGATATATATCTACTCACCTTGATCCTTGCCTGCCAAAGTCGATGTCGCCATGCTAGTCCTTATCGTCCGAAGTCCACATGAGGGTACCTACATATCATATATATCGTATCGCATCAAAACGTCCAATTCAAAACCAAAACGACCCGCGAATCACACATAGGTTAAAACCTATGGTCTACTCATGCAAAAGAGCCAAATAACACCTGATATCGACGTTCAAATGTCAAGTGACCAATACAAAACACAAATATCAAAAGTTAAAGTCGTTTAAAGTCACAAAACAAAACAGCACATCAAGAAAAAGGTTCCATATTTTGTTTCAGGTAAAATTGGGCTAAACAAACAGTACTGGGTGTTGTATAGGAGGTATATGAGCTACAGAAGCAACCTGGACCCAAAACTCCACAACTTTGTTAGTGTTTATGCCCTATAAGCCATTACTGTATCATACTAGTTTGTATATTACTTAATGGAAGTTTAGGATATTCACAGTTGTATTGACAGTATTGCTAAAAATGGTAGTATGCTACTTGGTTTGTGTCTACTTTAATATGTGCATATGTTTCTTTTAACGTATCGCTTATACATATTAGTAGAGCCCTTAGGATCTTTGCTTAATTACCAACATTGTGATGGCAGTCACACTAGTGGGGGCTGGGTAGTCTATAAGCAACATCCTATATAGGTCCCTGGTCGTAGGATTATCGAGACAGGGCATCGATACTCCGGAGTAGACTGGTGTATACACTTATCATCCCAGCATAAGGAGATGGTCTGTCCCACAGCCATCAGTACGTCGTACTGGAGATAGTATGCAGGTGCTCGTTAGGTTACGGGTACACCGGACAAGACTCTCCGGGAACTGCAGGTTGGTTTTATACCCATCGTCAGATAGCAGTTCCCAGGTGACATGAGTACAGCTTAGTCTGTCGACTTGACACTGCTACTTCACCTCGGGTGTGTTCCCGCTGTACTTAGATTACTACCCTACCATGGCTCAAAGGAGTCGTGCAAACAGGTAGTAGTTGGGTACAGTCCCGAAGCACTTGGAGGCAGTGGCGGTTAGACAGGATTCGTCTCTCCCGGTATTGGGGGTTGATATCGCGCTGTGTATGGAGAGCCATTACGCAAAGTCCCTGGCTAGGGTAAACGAGATTTACTGGTAGGCTTCCAGTAGTTTCTCAAGGTGTAATGGGCTTCACTCCGACACGACTTATACCGCTATTAGGGGTCTGACGTTTACCGTCCCCTAGGCCTTATGCGATAATCCAAGACGAACAGACCGGACTGTACGGAGATTGTCACATCAGGCTCAGTTTGAGTTCGGATGGGTTTCCTCAACGTCCTTCTTATCGACATCTACCTGGGGACCGTTAGGTACAGCTAGTACCGCTTATGGCCTGTGGTTAACCCCACTGCCAGCGTAGTGTCGAGTCTTTAGAGTCCCACACAGAGAGTTTCCCTGCACCGGGCAAAAGGTGTAGAGGCCGTATGGTTTTACGGCAGGGCCGCGATCACTTACGTACACTTGTGCACGTATTATGATCGGGCAAATAATACTAGCGGGCTTGGTTTAAGCCAGATTCTAGTATTATACATATGGATTTATTCAATCAAAGATTATCCATGTTTTTCGAAAATACGGATGGGAGGGGCAGTCTCGTAATATGTCGGGAAGCTTCTAGAAGAAGATGACTCATTTGTATTTATTTCTTTTGGATTAAACACAAATGAGGAGGAGAGATGAGTTATATGTTTTCATTAAATTCTTAATGACTCATGAGGTGATTCACCCTTAGGATTAAATGAAGCTCACTAGATATTTCTATATATTTATCAAGAGATATTTGTATGCTTCATTATATTCTTTCATGAGTTATTATTCATTATAATTTGTTGGTTATATGTATGCCCTAGAGGCCATTACTGTACATACGATGTATATTGTAGTGGATGCTTGGACATATATAGGGAGGACTTTCTTGCTCGACATGATAGTACGCTATCTGATTACACTTTATCTTAACATGTACTCTGATTGTCTCTATGTTACATGTTGATAAAGCCCTTAGGATGAGTACTTGACTACCAGGACTATAATGCGGATCATACTAGTGGGGACAGTGTAGTCGCCAAGTATATCCTTCAAATGTTCCTAGTAGTGGGAGTACCGAGACAGGGCATCGATACTCCAGAGTAGACTAGAGTATACGCATCTTGACCCATATGATGGCCGATGGATGATCCCATATCCATCGGTGTTTGACATCAAGGATGGTGTATGGGTGCTCAGCAGAGACTGGGTACACTGGACGGACTCGCCGATAACTCCTAGATGGTATTATACCTCACATCAGATGGCAGTTCTCTGGTGACACTGGTACAGAGTAGTCTGTAGACCCGAGATCGTCATAGAGTCTTGTGTGATTCCCACTGTGCTTTGATTTCCATCATACCACGTCCAAGAGGGCGTGAAAAAAGGTGGCTTTTGGGTACAGTCCCGAATCATATGGAAGTAATGAGCGATAGGAGGGGATTCGTCTCTCCCGGTTTAGGGAGTTGATGTTGCGCTGTGTTCGATTGGCTATAACTGGAAATCCCTGGACAGGGTAGCTGAGATTTACTAGTAAGTGTTATCAGTAGTTTCTCGAACTGTTATAGACCTCATATCGACACGACTTATCAAGCTACTGGGGTCTGACGTTTACCACCCCTAGGCGAGATATGCGACATATCAGATGAAGAGGCCGGACTGTACGGGAGTGTTACTGATTGGATTCGCAGGAGAATGTACAGGCTTGCGTGTTGATCTTCTGATCGCTCAATACCTGGGTGGCTGTTACGTTTAGCTGACCGCTTGCAGCTTGTGGGTGTTTGATATGATCATCACCTACTGCCGGCGTATTGACGATTCTTTAGAGTCCTACATAGAGGTTTCTTGGCTCAGGAAAAACGGAGTAGGAGCACATATGTGATATGTGCGGAACCAGAACAATACGAGTATGTGATACCGTATTAGATTCTCACGATATGAGATATCGGCCGGGTATATGTGATATAGCCGGGTCATCGGATCAAGTGTTGATTCGATGACAGATTATATTAGTCGATTATTTATGAAATAGCCGGATTATCGGATCAAGTGTTGATTCAATAATTTAATGTATAATTATATATTTGATATATTAAATAACATTAACTATTGTAAGCTCACTTAAAGATTCTTTTTCTCACTCGGGTAATACATTGATATATATATGATATATGTTAATTGTATTATTTTATTTTGTTACAATAAATATTGTATATGTGATATATAATATTGTAACAAATTAAGGTTATAAATGCAACATGTTTTATGGAGTTTAAATGTGGTTAAGGTTTGGATTAGGGTTATGCTTGCATGAAGCTTCTTGAAGCTTTGACTTTGACTTGGATATTTTGTGATATTTTGCAAGATATTTCCTTAACCCAACCCAACCCTTTAATCATAGTTGTTTCTCTACATGGGTTAAGTCTTCTCACCTTTAACATGGTTGCATTTCTAACCTCACATATGAGTTATTCATTATTCATCACAAAAGGATTGATTGTTCTTCTTCTTCCTTCTTCTTTTCTTTCATCAAAAGCTTTCTAACTTTTTATGAAGTGATGAAAATGAGTGAGTTAATGAAAATAAATGAGAGCCAAAAATCCTACTTCATCATCCTAATCTATCCTAGCCATTTAGATTGGGGTGTTCACTTCATTTAGTGAGTGAGAGCTTGTGTTAAAGAAACTTCAAGGTAGATCATCTTAGTCATCGAAGATCGGAAGCAAGCTTGCATCTTTCTCTTCGTGGAGCCTCTCTAGAATCCGGAAACTCGATGATCACAGCGAAGGGACCTCAACACGGAGCTTTAGAAGTGAAGGACCGGACTACAAAGGTTGTAATTCCAAACTCTTAGATGTTAAAGTGTTTAACATGTTTTGTTTCGCCTAATCTCTAGTTTAAAGATCTTGGTTTGGGTTGTTCGGCACGTCTAAGTTTTAAATCGAGCATGTTTGATGCCTTATAGACCCTTGTGAGAGTGCCTAGTAACCCTACAGTGGTATCAGAGCCAAGCTAGAGCTTTAGGCGAAGTTTAAAGTCCGATCGAACCCCGAAACCCCGGTTTATACCCTTCTCTGGAAATTTTGTAAAAATATGATTTTTTCTGCAAAAAATATGATTTTTTCTGCATTAAAAATACTCAAAAAAATCAGCAGGGAATTCTAAGGATTTGTGTAAAACACGAGCCATTATTTCTCTTAAAGCGCCGCGGAACCACGGCCGTACCATGGCTTGCACGGCGGTTCCGCGGCGCTACAGTGGGATTAGTGTTTGAATTTTGTATAGTAAAATCCGTAACTAATTCCTTATACTTCTGGGTATTTTTGATTTTACTCAAGTGTTGAGTTTTCTGGGATGTATTGGGGTCTCGTTGATTCGATCGGATAATTTAACTTCGTTTAATTTTTTCCGGGTAATTTTTAGAACGTGTTAAAAAGTTCGAACGGATATCAATAACTCACTTTTTCCTCGCCGGAAAAATTCCAAGTGTTGGATTTTTCCGTAGTTTAAGAACGTTCTTAGTCATGCAAGTTACGCGGTGGACCCTCTAGAAGAACACAAACCTTAACTCGATTATGTGACCGTCTGAACTGCCTTTGAACCTTAGGGTTTGGGGCAGTACGACGTTGCCACATGTGAGGCGTTGGCTTGACCCTTCTACGGCTGGACCATTGGTACTGTAGCATGTGATGGATGTTTTTAAACTAATTTCAAGTGTTGAGCTATTTGGGAAAACTTGGGTGTTTGATTATTCGATCGGAAAGTTTAACACTGTCTTTTTATCTGGAATGTGATACAATATTTGGAATCCACAAGTAGTTATGAGATAACTAATTTGAATGTTATAAATCTAGCAGTTCAGTCTCAAATGATCGGTTGCCACGGGATTTTGATGTGATCAAAAGTCCGTCGCAATTACGTAGCGTACGCGGATACTCGCCGGGTAAACTTAATAGATAGCCACGCGCCATAGCCCCGACCAAGTGACTGTAGGAGAACCCCGTCGCCAAAAGCATCCGTTCGGGTGCTCGCGGCAGCGGTGTTCGGCCTTAGTGCACTTCGTCGACGGCATCCGGGGGTGCGGCCGTCTACTAAAGTTTGCAACGAGGATTCGACCAGGATGTCGGGAATCTTGTTGAATTGCCCGACTTAATATTGAAAAGAGTTTTCAATAATGAGACTAAAATGCGGAGTTTATAATTGTTAGGCATGCAATGTCTAAGGAATTCATTTGGTTAGGCATGCGATGTCTAAAGAGGTTGCGGATTCCAACTGTTGTAGTTTTACACTTTCTTTTCTGTGACCGTAAGCGTAGTATGTGGTGTATCGCCGGCTTCGTTGCTATACATCAACGACAATCGGGATACGCATACTTGCTTACGTTGATGATATGAGATATTATGTGTTGCTGTGATATGTTATATTGGATCTTCACGTTTTGAATAGCCGGGGGGTTTTATGTGAGATGAGAGTTTTTTTTTTCATTCATGTAAAATTCATTTGTATGTAATATTCTTTTATTGGGGCACTTCCAGGCTGGGATGATGTCACCATTGTATATTATTTACTTTTCTGCATTAGGTAGACCCAAGGTGTGGAGCACAAGTAACTGGGTTCTAGGGTCCAGTGGGAGACCATCTCGAGGAGTCGAGACCGGGTCTCCTAACCCTAGAATTGGCAGTGTTGCTTGCCGCTCTCGCAGGGGTCTAGGGATGTGGGTTTGGCTATTCATCGCGACCGTGGAATCCGTGTTTTATACAGGCTCGTATTAAAGACACGGACCTCCTAGTATATCTAATATTTCATATATGTTCTTCTGCTACAATGTTCTGTGATGAGATCATATTATTGCCTGAGATGAATGTTTATATTGTATATGAGATGTATGTTATATTGCAGATTTCATTTCAAATGTGATGCTTGTGAAACATAATAAAATGGGACTTCATTAATGAGATAAATGAAATAAAAGAAACCTAAAGATGTTGTAGAAACTTGTCTCAAAAACAGGTAGCTCTAGTTCTTGCTTTGCATAGCGGTGTTCCTTGTAGAACATCCAGCACCTTATTCGATAAGGAAAGAGCCGAGATCCCTTCACCGGGAGTGACCTCTTTAGCGAAACTAGCAGATGCTACAAACTCGGTATGTCTTTTAATTGTTTTTATAGTTTTTGCTTTGCATAGTGATATTTGTGAAATATCCTGCACCTTATTCGATGAGGAAAGAGCCAACGATCCCTTCACCGGGAGTGACCTCTTTAGCAAAACTAGAAAAGGCCTCAAAAACATTCCATTCAAAATCATTCGATTCTACAACGATATCAAGTTCATTACGTAAAAGGTTTTCTTAAAAACCTGTCGTAGCCCTCCGTCATTTCAGATAAGTACATCATAGTATTCGTACTACGTTTGTTGGCTTTCGTCAAGGCGTAGTGTGCGGTAGCTATTTATGCTTATCTTTATAAGCATATGATGCGATTGAGTTAGGGTAGTCGTGCGACTTTGTTGCCTTTCGTCAAGGGTCGTGCGGGTGGGTTAATTCAATCGGGAAATGACGGGTTGAACTTGATGTAGGGTTACTAGTGTTAGTGTATATGCCCTAGGGACCATTATTGTATCATACTAGTTTGTATATTACTTAATGGAAGCTTGGGATATTCACATGTATATAACAGTCTTGCTAAACATGGTAGTATGCTACTTGGTTTTTCTATCTTAATATGTGAGTATACGTATTGATAGAGCTCTTAGGATCTTGCTTGACTACCAGCGTTGTGATGGCAGTCACACTAGTGGGGGATGGGTAGTCTACAAGCACATCCTTATTCAGGTCCCTAGTCGTTGGATTATCGAGACAGGGCATCGATACTCCAGAGTAGACTAGTGTGTACGCTTCTCATCCCAGTTGGGGAGATGGTCTGTCCCACAGCCATCAGTACATCGTACTGGAGATAGTATGCAGGTGCTCGTTAGGTTACGGGTACACCGGACAGGACTCACAGGGAACTGTTGGTTGGTTTTATACCAGTCGTCAGTGAACAGTTCCCAGGTGACATGACTACAGCATAGTCCGCAGACTTGACACTGCTACTTCGCCTCGAGTGTGTCCCACTGTTCTTAGATTGCTACCCTACCACGGCTCAAAGGAGTCGTGCAAACAGGTAGCAGTTGGGTGCAGTCCTGAGCACTTGGAGGCAATGGCGGTTAGACAGGATTCGTCTCTCCCGGTATTGGGGTTGATATCGCGCTGTGTCAAAGAGCCATTACGTAAATTCCCTGGCCAGGGCAAGCAAGATTTGCTGGTAGGTTCCAGTAGTTTCTCAGGGTGTAATGGGCTTCACTCCGACACAACTTATACCGCTATTAGGGGACTGACGCTTGCCGCCCCCTAGGCCCGATATGCGATAGTCTTAGACGAACAGACCGGACTGTACGGAGATTGTCACATCAGACTCAGTAGGAGTTCGGATGGGTTTTCCTCATCGGCCTTCTTATCGACATCTACCTGGGGACCGTTACGTACAGCTAGTGCCACTTGCGGTCTGTGGTTAAACCCACTGCCAGCGTAGTAGTCGAGTCTCTAGAGTCCCACACAGAGAGTTTCCCTACTCCAGGCGAAACGATATAGAGGTCGTATGGTTTTACGACAAGGGTTCGGACGGATACGTGTGTTTACGCACGTACGACATCCGGACAGTTTTTACTAGTCGGCTTTGGTTTAAGCCAATTACTAGTATCCGGTTATTGGATTTATACAGTCTAAAGTTTTTCCGTGTTTTCACGGATAGGAGGGGCGTTCTCGTAATTGCGCGAGAAGCTTCTAGAAGATGGTGACTAAGGAGGTTAAGGTGGCATATACATTGAATGAGATTAGTGAGTCAAATGAGTGATTCATCCATGTCATTAATGCATCATAAATGCTTAATGACTCATGGAGATGAATCACCATTAGATATTTGTGAAGCATGATTATTCATCATTTTATTTTCTTTTATTGATAAATCTTCATGCTTCATATATATTATGATAACTCATTTTCTCATTTCAATTATTATTCTCACCTTCTCTCTCCTCAAGCCTCCTCTCTTCAAACCCTAATCCTCCCCTCTCATGTGTTGAGTACAAGGATTAGTTAGACTACTTAATCCATAACCCTCACTCTATATCATCTAGGTACTTTGATTAGCACTTAAAGAAACCTAGTTGCCTCAAGTTTAGAGGCAAAGCTTGGAGTATAGCTCTCGGGTGGATCGTCTACTATTTGGAGAAGGCCGAGGAGAAGGTGGAGTTCGTAAAGACGAAGGACACGGTTCTTTAGGTATAATCACTTCATAGTAGTTTAGAACTTCTATGATAGTTGTTAGTTATCGTTTAGCTTCGATTCATGCGGTTAGTCGATGTTTAAGCAAAGAACAAGATCGTTTTTCATATTTCCGTCTCCCCGCAAGTCGTGGGGTGTTGTACATCGACTTACAGTGGTGTTAACAGTGATGTTTCTGGGATGTTTTATTTTCTGCTAAAATCTCAGGTTCACAGAGAATTATTGGAGTAGAATCTAAAGCGTTTGTTCGATCGAAATTTTACGATGTTTGCTAATATGAGTATATCTGTGATTGTATAATGTGTTCGTAAACCTCCCCTAACTACTAGTATGTCGGTTGGCAGGGGGTTGCACATTTCTGTAATGGTTTTTACTGTTTGTGGATGTGAACTGTATTGGACTGTTGTGATGATTGGCCGGGGTTTGTGATTGGTTATTATTTTAATTCATTCAATGTAACTGTAATATGTTGTAATATTATTTTGCGGGGCACATCCAGGTTGCGGTTGTAGCCACCGTTGTATTATTTCATTTTACTGTTTTTGCTCCTAGGATAGACCCAAGATGGGGTGCACAAATTACCGGGTACTTTGAAGTGTTTAGTGGCCTACTCACTTTGTTGAGGGAGACCGCTTCACTTCGGGTATTTGGGGGGTAGTTTGCCGTACCCGTAGGGGTCTAGGGTGGGGTAATGGCTATTCATCACAACTGTGTAATCCATCTTTTGTTGCAGGCTCTAAAAAAACACGGATTGCTTGCAAATCCAATAAAGTTCATATGAGACCTGAAATGCATATTGTTGCGTCTGACGAATGTACAATATCTATATATGATAGCTATTTAGACGTCACTTATGTTTTACACCCGCGCTAGCCCAGCCCCCGCTCTGCCGTTAGTTAAGTAACCTAACGGGTGATGACTGGACCCCGTGGCGAATGCGGATGGCATAAGAGGACGTTGTATTTTCGTTGTTTTCTGCAATGATAGGTTAATGATGGGACGCATTATTTATAATGCAAAGAAAATAAACCAAAAGTTTAATCGTTGGAACAATTTAAAAGAAACCACTCGGTTAATTTTAAAAACAGATATTTTTAAATACGGAGCTTTAACCACTCCTTTTAAAAGCTATCAGGTTCCTTCGGTTATATCAAGTTCACTACGTTCACGGTTTCGCCAAAACCATTCGTAGCCCTCCGTCATTTCATCTGGGTGTTCAGTAGTATTCAAGCTATGTATTTTGACCTAACGCCAAGGCATAGTGTTTGGTAGCTACTGGATATTCATTTGTTGCATAGATAGATGAGTTAGTTTGGGACAGTCGTATTATCATTTTGGCCGAACGTCAAGGATATATACGGATGGGTTCAAATTGACAAGATAATGATGGGTAGAACTTGACATGTGACTTATGACATTTTGACCTAACGCCAAGGTCATAAGAGCACGGGGCAAAAATATATATCGGGAATTTCTAAAGAAACTGAAATTTGCAAAGAGTTGCATACCATTTGGAGTTTGATGAATGTTGGTAAGATTCCTTCAACATTATCATACGATGATATTTGGATCCCGATCCTACTGTGAGTATATGCTACTCATCAGGATATTCGTCACTTAACGATCAATGCTATAAACCAAGTAAGTGTCAAGAAAGGTGTCAGTGGGGTTACGCCCCCAGAGAAAAGAGGTTATTTAATTAAGGAACTTCGCGAAAGTATTGGAAAACCTCCCTCGAAGTATCGACACCAGCCTGGCTGAACGGTTAAGCAAGTATTGTACAGTGAGAATAGTCCTGGCTAATTCTTCTTTTATGGTTTGAGGAAGGATTCGAGAAACAGTGGGAGCCATCCAGTTTAGATAAACTAAAAACCACTCTAAACTTGTAAGAGCATCATGCTAAAGAGTTTTCTTCTCTCTCTCCTAATTGCAGCGACCCTGAAAATGACTGGCCTTAAGTTACTTTTAGAGAAAAATATACTGACAGGGCCAAACTATAAAGATTGGCTGCGGAATGTCAAAATGGCTTTGACCTATGACAAATTGGGGTACGTCCTCACCGCTACGGCACCTGAAGTCCCAGGTCCCAGGTCCCAGATCCAGTAATGCGGATAAGGAAATCCGCAAAACCTGGGATTTAGATTGCGCGAAAGCCAAGTGCATCGTGCTTGCCTCGATGAACAATGAACATCAGAGAAGGCACGAGGATATGGATCTTGATGCCATATTTCTCCATACAAAGGAACTTTATGGAGAGCAATCTCGTATAGCAAGATACGAGACCTCAAAGAAGCTGTTTCAAGCGAGGTTGGCTGTCGGGTCATCAGTAGGAGAACATGTCCTAAAGATGATCGGCTATATAGAAGAGCTCGCAGACCTGGGGACGACTTTGGATAATGAGCTCTATACAGACCTTATTCTCCAGTCACTCCCTCCCACCTACGCCCAGTTTATTCTGAACTTCAACATTCAAAGAAAAGAAGTTGAACTTTCAGAACTCCTTAACATGTTGAGGAGTGCAGAGGGCACCTTGCAGAAGGCAAGGGAAACACCCGCTATGTTTGTTCGCGGTACTTCTTCTTCCGGGTCCAAAGCTAAAACCAAAGGAAGGAAGAATAAGGCCCCTAACAGACCTAGAGGAGGTATTAGTAAGGTGGTAGGGAAGGGAAAGAAAAAGTTTACGGTACCGGTAGTGGCCCAGGATGAGTGCTTCCATTGTCACAGGAAAGGGCACTGGAAAAAGGATTGCAAGGCGTGGAGCGCCAAGAACCAGGAACCGAAGCAAGCTGTGGCTTCGACTTCAGGTGTGTTTATAATTGAGAATTGTCTGTCAATCAACTCTACTTCCTGGGTATTGGATACCGGATCAGGATCTCATATTTGCAATTCATTGCAGGCACTGAGAAACCGTAGAGTGCTGAAGGAAGGTGATATGACCCTGATGGTTGCTAACGGAGCTAGCGTGGGAGCTGTGTCCGTAGGGGATTATCACCTGGGATTGACGAGTGGACACATTTTGGTTTTACATAACTGTTTTTGTGTACCCAGCTTAACGTGTAATATCATATCTGTTTCTTTGTTATCAAATAAAGGTTATGATTTCACGTTTGGAAGTGGTGTTGTTAACATCCACCTTAATCATGGTTTGATTGGGTCCGGTACACTGGATAACGGTATATATGTGTTAAACCAACTCCAAATTTTCAATGTCCAGAACACACTAAAAGGAAAGTCTCCAGATTTAAATAAAGCCTTCTTATGGCATTGTAGACTGGGTCGCATCAATGAGAGAAGGTTGACTAAGTTGCATAAAGAAGGATATTTGGACTCGTTCGAATATCAAACTTATGACACTTGTCAATCTTGTCTCAAAGGAAAGATGACAAAGACTCCATTTACTGGACATGGAGTAAGAGCGAGCGAGCTCTTAGGACTCATACACAGCGATGTATGTGGTCCAATGTCTACACATGCAAGAGGTGGTTTTTCCTATTTCATTACTTTCACGGATGATTACTCAAGGTACGGATTCATTTATCTGATGAAACATAAATCCGAGGCTTTTGAGAAATTCCAAGAGTATAAGAATGAAGTAGAAAACCAAACCGGCAAAAGTATCAAGACACTAAGATCTGATCGATGTGGTGAATACTTGAGTGTCGAGTTCCTAGGTTACCTAAAAGAGAAAGGAATTCTCTCTCAGCTTACTCCTCCATACACTCCACAGCATAACGGTGTATCGGAGAGACGGAATCGAACTCTATTGGATATGGTACGATCCATGATGAGTAATGCTGAGTTACCGCGATCTTTTTGGGGTTATGCGCTAGAATCAGCAGCATATCTTTTGAACATGGTACCTACCAAGACTGTGCCTACCACTCCATATCAGATGTGGAGTGGGAAGAAACCCCATCTAAAGTATATAAAGATTTGGGGATGTCCAGCTTTTGTTAAAAAGCAGCATGTGGACAAGCTCGAGGCACGATCAGTAAAGTGTAAGTTTGTGGGATATCCAAAGAACTCCAGGGGATATCTATTCTATTACGCAGAAGAACAAAAGGTATTTATTTCTCGTAATGCCCATTTTCTAGAACATCAGTTTTTAGAAAAGGAATCAAGTGGGAGCGAAATAGAACTGGAAGAAATTCCAGAACCACAAACTAATACTGAAAGTTTGGTAGAACCGGTAGTTCAAGAAGAACAGGACATTACCGCACCGCTCCGCAGGAGTAGTAGGCCATCTCATCCGCCTGAGAGATACTACGGTTTTCTCATAGATGGGGATAGAGAGGATTGCATCATAGATGATGATGAACCTACTGGCTTCCAGCAGGCCATCCAGAGCGGCGACTCGGTACGATGGCTAGATGCAATGCCGACCGAAATGGAGTCCGGGTACACCAACAAAGTATGGACTTTGGACTTTGCTCCAGATGGGGTAAAACCCATAGGATGCAAATGGATCTTCAAGAAAAAGATTGGTGTAGATGGACAGGTGGAAACCTATAAGGCTAGACTTGTTGCAAAGGGTTTTCGTCAAAGACCTGGTTTGGACTATGACGAAACTTTTTCTCCAGTGGCTATGCTCAAATCCATTCAGGTCCTTCTTGCTATTGCTGCCTTCCATGATTATGAAATCTGGCAGATGGACGTTAAGACGGCTTTTCTGAATGGAAATTTAGAAGAGTGCGTCTATATGGATCAGCTAGAGGGTTTCAATCAGAGTGGGAGCAGCGGGAAAGTATGCAAGTTGCTTAAGTCCATTTATGGACTAAAGCAAGCATCACAGAGTTGGAACATCTGTTTTGATGAAACAGTCAAAGAATATGACTTTATCAAAAATCCAGATGAACCGTGCATATATAGTAAAGTTGTAGCAAGAACTGTCGTATTCCTCGTCTTGTACGTGGATGACATTCTATTGATAGGAAATGACATTCCTATGCTACAATCTGTCAAAGGATTCTCGTCACACAGGTTCTCCATGAAAGACCTGGGTGATGCCTCTTACATTCTGGGGATCCGGATCTATCGTGATAGATCCAAGAGCATGTTGGGACTTTCGCAGTCCAGGTATATCGACACTGTACTGAAAAAATTCAGTATGGAAGATTCTAAGCGCGGTAATCCACCGGCTTGTCACGGAATCACCCTATCCAAAGAGATGTCTCCCAAGACTGATTTAGAAATGAAACGCATGTCTATTATACCCTACGCTTCTGCGGTAGGCTCTATAATGTATGCGATGTTGTGCACCAGACCAGATGTAGCTTACGCACTGAGCGTGGTAAGCCGGTATCAGTCAGACCCAGGGGAGAAGCACTGGATAGCAGTAAAGAACATTCTCAAGTACCTGAGGAGGACTAAGGAGATGTTCTTGGTTTACGGCGGAAAAGACCTAAGGTTGGAGGCCTATGTTGATTCCGGCTTCCAGAGTGATAAGGACGATTCCAAGTCCATGTCGGGTTATGTCTTTACCCTCAATGGAGGGGCGGTGTGCTGGAAGAGCTCCAAGCAGGACACCGTTGCTGACTCGACGATGGAAGCGGAGTATATAGCTGCTTGCGATGCCGCAAAAGAAGCAGTCTGGATGAACAAGTTCCTAACATAACTTCAGGTGGTTCCTACCATTGTTGATCCAATACCTCTGTATTGTGACAACAATGGAGCTATAGCTTTAGCGAAGGAACCAAGGTCCTATCAGAAGTCCAGACACATCTTAAGGCGGTATCACCTGATCAGGGAGATCATTGATGGTCGGGAGATCGAGGTTCGGAGAGTTTCTACTGAAGAGAACATTGCTGATCCATTCACAAAGGCCCTACCTCAGATTCAGTTCGAGAGGCTACTCGAGATCATCGGTCTTCGATATGCCAGTACATGGCCCTAGTGCAAGTGGGAGATTGTTAGTGTATATGCCCTAGGGGCCATTATTGTATCATACTAGTTTGTATATTACTTAATGGAAGCTTGGGATATTCACATGTATATAACAGTCTTGCTAAACATGGTAGTATGCTACTTGGTTTTTCTATCTTAATATGTGAGTATACGTACTGATAGAGCTCTTAGGATCTTGCTTGACTACCAGCGTTGTGATGGCAGTCACACTAGTGGAGGCTGGGTAGTCTACAAGCACATCCTTATTCAAGTCCCTAGTCGTTGGATTATCGAGACAGGGCATCGATACTCCGGAGTAGACTAGTGTGTACGCTTCTCATCCCAGTTGGGGAGATGGTCTGTCCCACAGCCATCAGTACATCGTACTGGAGATAGTATGCAGGTGCTCGTTAGGTTACGGGTACACCGGACAGGACTCACAAGGAACTGTTGGTTGGTTTTATACCAGTCGTCAGTGAACAGTTCCCAGGTGACATGAGTACAGCATAGTCCGCAAACTTGACACTGCTACTTCTCCTCGAGTGTGTCCCACTGTTCTTAGATTGCTACCTACCACGGCTCAAAGGAGTCGTGCAAACAGGTAGCAGTTGGGTGCAGTCCTGAGCACTTGGAGGCAGTGGCGGTTAGACAGGATTCGTCTCTCCCGGTATTGGGGTTGATATCGCGCTGTGCCAGAGAGCCATTACGCAAAGTCCCTGGCCAGGGCAAGCGAGATTTGCTGGTAGGTTCCAGTAGTTTCTCAGGGTGTAATGGGCTTCACTCCGACACGACTTATACCGCTATTAGGGGACTGACGCTTGCCGCCCCCTAGGCCCGATATGCGATAGTCTTAGACGAACAGACCGGACTGTACGGAGATTGTCACATCAGACTCAGTAGGAGTTCGGATGGGTTTTCCTCATCGGCCTTCTTATCGACATCTACCTGGGGACCGTTACGTACAGCTAGTGCCGCTTGCGGTCTGTGGTTAAACCCACTGCCAGCGTAGTAGTCGAGTCTCTAGAGTCCCACACAGAGAGTTTCCCTACTCCAGGCGAAATGATATAGAGGTCGTATGGTTTTACGACAAAGGTTCGGACTCATACGTGTGTTTACGTACGTACGACATCCGGACAGTTTTTACTAGTCGGCTTTGGTTTAAGACAATTACTAGTATCCGGTTATTGGATTTATACAGTCTAAAGTTTTTCCGTGTTTTCACGGATTGGAAGGGCGTTCTCGTAATTGCGCGAGAAGCTTCTAGAAGATGGTGACTAAGGAGGTTAAGGTGGCATATACATTGAATGAGATTAGTGAGTCAAATGAGTGATTCATCCATGTCATTAATGCATCATAAATGCTTAATGACTCATGGAGATGAATCACCATTAGATATTTGTGAAGCATGATTATTCATCATTTTATTTTCTTTTATTGATAAATCTTCATGCTTCATATATATTATGATAACTCATTTTCTCATTTCAATTATTATTCTCACCTTCTCTCTCCTCAAGCCTCCTCTCTTCAAACCCCAATCCTCCCCTCTCATGTGTTGAGTACAAGGATTAGTTAGACTACTTAATCCATAACCCTCACTCTATATCATCTAGGTACTTTGATTAGCACTTAAAGAAACCTAGTTGCCTCAAGTTTAGAGGCAAAGCTTGGAGTATAGCTCTCGGGTGGATCGTCTACTACTTGGAGAAGGCCGAGGAGAAGGCGGAGTTCGTAAAGACGAAGGACACGGTTCTTTAGGTATAATCACTTCACATAGTAGTTTAGAACTTCTATGATATTTGTTAGTTATCGTTTAGCTTCGATTCTTGCGGTTAGTCGATGTTTAAGCAAAGAACAAGATCGTTTTTCATATTTCCGTCTCCCCGCAAGTCATGGGGTGTTGTACATCGACTTACAACTAGGCACTCTCACAAGGGTCTACGAGGCATCAACCATGCCCGATTTAAAATTTAGACGTGCCGAACAACCCTTAACAAGATCTTTAAACTAGAGATTAGGAGAAACAAAGCATGTTAAACACTTTAACATCTAAGAGTTTGGGATTACAACCTTTGTAGTCCGGTCCTTCACTTCATAAGCTCCGTGTTGTGGTCCCTTCGCTGCGATCATCAAGTTTCGGACTCTCGAGAGGCTCCACGAAGAGAAAGATGCAAGCTTGCTTCCGATCTTCGATAACAAAGATGATCTACCTTGAAGTTTCATTAACACAAGCTCTCACTCACTAAATGAAGTGAACACCCTAATCTAAATGTCTAGGATAGATTAGGATGATGAAGTAGGATTTTAGCTCTCAATTATTAACTTAATCTCACTCATTTTCATCACCAAAGCAAAAGCTAGAAAGCTTTTCTTCAAGAACTCAAAGAAGAAGAAGAAGAATCCTTTTGTGATGAATAATGAAACTCTTGTGTAAGGTTAGAAATGCAACCATGGTTTATGTGAGAAGAACTAACCCTTGTAGAGATTGAATCATGGTTAAAGGTTTGGTTGGGTTAAACAAATATCTAGGCAAAATATCACAAATATCTTTGCACAAAACAAAATAAAACCTTCTAGAAGGTTCTAGAAAAGATTAACCCAAATCAAACCCTAACCATGTTTAATCTCCACTAAACATGTTGCATTAATAACCCTAACATGTTACAATTTTATATATCACATATACAATATTTATTGTAACAAAATAAAATAATACAATTAACATATATCGCATATATATCAATGTATTACCCGAGTGAGAAAAATAATCTTTTAGTGAGCTTATATCAGTTAATGTAATTTAATATATCAAATATATAATTATACATTAAATTATCGAATCAACACTTGATCCGATAATCCGGCCATTTCACAAATAACCGACTAATATAATCTGTATCAGTTCATCGAATCAACACTTGATCCGATGACCCGGCTATATCACATATACCCGGCCGATATCTCATATCGCGAGAATCTAATACGATATCACATACACGTATTGTTCTCGGTCCTGCACATATCACATATGTGCTCCTACTCCATTTTTCCTGAGCCAAGAATCCTCTGTGTAGAACTCTACAGAATCGTCAATACGCCGGCAGCAGGTGATGATCATATCAAACACCCACAAGCTGCAAGCGGTCAGCTAAACGTAACAGCCACCCAGGTATTGAGCGCTCAGAAGATCAACAAGCAAGCCTGTACATTCTCCTATGAATCCAGTCAGTAACACTTCCGTACAGTCCGGTCTCTTCGTTTCATATGTCGCATATCTTGCCTAGGGGTGGTATACGTCAAACCCAGTAGCTTGATAAGTCGTGTCGATATGAGGTCTATAACAGTTCGAGAAACTACTGATAACATTTACCAGTAAATCTCAGCAACCCTGGCCAGGGATTTCCTGTTATAGCCAATCGAACAAAGCACAACATCAACTCCCTATACCGGGAGAGACGAATCCCCTCCTATCGCTCATTGCCTCCATGTAATTCGGGACCGTACCCAAAAGCCACCTTTTTGCACGCCCTCTTGGACGTGGTATAATGGAAATCAAAGCACAGTGGGAATCACACAAGACTCTATGACGATCTCGGGTCCACGGACTACTCTGTACCAGTGTCACCGGAGAACTGCCATCGGACGTGAGGTATAACACCATCTGGGAGTTCTCGACGAGTCCGTCCAGGGTACCCAATCTCCACTGAGCACCCTATACCTTCTCTGATGTCAAACACCAATGATATAAGATCATCCATCGCCCATCATATGGGTCAAGAAGCGCATACGCTAGTCTACTCTGGAGTATCGATGCCCTGTCTCGGTACTCCTACGACTAGGAACATTTGAAGGATGTACATGGCGACTACACTGTCCTCACTAGTATGATCTGCTTCATAGTCCTGGTAGTCAAGAACTCATCCTAAGGGCTTTATCAACATGTAACATAGAGACAATCAGAGTACATGTTAAGATAATGTGTAACCAGATAGCATACTATCATGTCGAGCAAGAAAGTCCTCCCTATATATGTCCAAGCACCACTACAATATACATCGTATGTATAGTAATGGCCTCTAGGGCATACATATAACTAACAATTGACTAGTAGCCTATGGTTTGTTGGCTTTCGTCAAGGTCATAGGATGCTAGGGGCAAAATATTATTGGGAATTTCAAGTATTGAAATTTGCAATGAAATTGCATACCTTCTATGAGATAGTTGGATCCCGATACCCGCTGCGAGTAAGAGTTACTCATGGAAGAGTTTTACACATTACAATTAGTCGATCAAGTAGGTGTCTAGAAAGGTGTCAACGGGGTTATGCCCCTGGGAAAACGAGGTTTACTTTAATTAGGTCCGTGCGAAAGCACGGGGAACCTCCCTCAAAGTACCGGCACTGGCCTGGCTGAAAGATTAGCGAACTTGTAGAGTGTAATTAATCCCGGCTAGTCTTTCCTTTTAGGGTTTGAAGAAAGATTTGACTAAAACAGTGGGAGCCATCCTGATTAGATAAATTGATAACCAATCTAATCTTGTAAAAGCGCACGCTGAGTGTTTTCTTCTCTCTCTCTCCTGGTTATGACTATGTCATGCCTTAATCAAGATAATAATACAGATGTATTGACCGAACCCGCTTGTTATACTGCGCTAGGGAACGTTGGTCCCCCTCCAACTTATAATTGTTATAAGACAGAACAGGAAATTGGGGATTACCAGAATTCCCGTGCCGCCCAAACGAAGAAAGTGCATGCTGATGCATCTTCTTTGGGTGTGTTCATTACACAGAACTGTTTCTCAATATCCTTTACGTCCTGGGTATTTGATACCAGATCAGGATCCCACAAATGTAATTTGTTACATGGGCTACAGATAGGTAGAGAACTGAGAACGGGTGATAAGTTTCAAGAGTTGGAAATGATACAAGTGTTGCGGCCAAGTTTGTTGGCAGTTATCACCCTGTATTATAAGAATACATTGATTCTGGATGAATGTTATTAGATACCGAACCTGAGATACGACATCATATCAGTCTCTTTATTAGTAAAGAAGGATATAAGTTTGTATTGTTGGATAATGTTTTGAACATTTCCTATATCAAGAGTTGATCGGTTCAGGCACGTTATCTGAAAGCATAGACGTTCTAAATCAAACTACAGTTCTTAGTATACAGAACACACACAAAAGGAAGAGTTCAGAAATGAACGAATCCTTCTTGAGGCATTGTAGACTAGGTCATATCAATGCGACCCGACTAGCTGAAGTTACATTTAGATGCATATTTAAATTATTTTGAATTTACATCTTGTGAAACATGCCGGTCATGTCACGAAGATAAGATGACCACAGCTCTGTTTATTGGAAACAGAGAAAGAGTTAGTGATCTCTTGGGATTGATACATGCTGATGTATGAAGGTCCCCTGTCTACAGATGCCAAGACCGGTTCTTTGTACTTCATTACATTCACTAATGATCTCTGAAGATTCAGACATATGTTCCTGTTGAAACACAAGTCCAAAACTTTTGAGATAATCACAGAATATAATGTTGGAGATAGTGCCCTCAGAATCAATTATTGGATCACAGGCACGTGATTACAATGATTGAGGGAGGACCTATCCCGGTAGGACAGTCTTACTCGAGATGATAGTACGCTATCTGGTTTACCTTTATCATCGTGTACTGCTTTAGGTGACCGGACAGGTCGCTATTGCACGTTGATAGAGCCCCTAGGTTTCTTTCTTGACTGCCAGCAGTATGAGGGCGATCATATAAGTGAGAGCTAAAGTCTATAAGCACATCCTTAAAAGGTCCCTAGTCGTGGGAGTTTCGAGACAGGGCATCGATTCTCCAGAGTAGACTAGTGTATACAGTCGAGACCCCGACGAGGGGCAGTGGCCGGTCTCACAAGCCACTGGTGTCAGTTGGTTCACCTAAGATGTATACAGGTGGTCATTGGGTTATGAGTACACCGGACAGGACTCGCCGGAAACATGCTAGTTGGTCTTATACCTGACGTCAGATAGCAGTTCCCAGGTGACATGTGTACAGGTTAGTTCATCAACCTGGGGATCGTCATTTGTCTCGTGTGAGTTCCCACTGTGCTTTGATTACTACCCTACCACGGCTCAAAGGAGTCGTGCAAACAGGTTTTAGTTGGGTACAGTCCCGAGCCACATGGAGGCAGTGAGCGGATCTTCAGGGGTTCGTCTCTCCCGGTATTGGGGGTGAGGTCGCGCTGTGTCTAGGAGAGCCATTACACGAAGTCCTTGGCCAAGGCAGGAGATTTACTGGTAGGTATTCCAGTAGTATCTCAGGGTGTTCTGGGCTACACTCCGACACGACTTGTACCGTTTTTGGGGGTCCGACTTTTACCAACCCCCTAGGCCCGACATGCGATGCTCATAGACGAACGGACCGGACTGTACGGATATTGTCACTGACAGGCTCAGTAGGGTGTCAGGATGAGTTCGCTCATCGACGTCCCTTTTGGTCAATAGCTGGTGGCCCGTCACGTATTGGCTTATACCTCTGACGTGCTAGTGGTTAAATCCACAGCCATAGTATTGACGAGTCTTTATAGTCTACCACATTTTCAGTTACTCAAGCTTTCGGGCGAAATGCTGTAGAGGCCGTATGGAGATATGGCAGGGTCCGATCAGATACGTGCGGTATTGCACGGATCAGGATCGGACGGTTTGTACTAGTGGCCGTATGGTTATATAGCAGGGTTCGATCAGATACGTGCGGTATTGTACGGATCAGGATCGGACGGATATTACTAGCCGGCTTTGGTTTAAGCCGGATCCTAGTTTAGTACAGTGTAGATTTTGTCTCATTGCATTTGTATCCGGACGGAATACAGATGCGGGTGTGTATGCACGGTATGGGGGTTTTCCTGTAATTTATTACGGGACCAGTTTTCTGGAGTTGCCAGTTTGCATTCCGTTCCGGCCGGTTTTCCTTTGTTCTTTCCCGGCCGGACTTTTCCGATGGAGGGTGTTATTTGCAAGTTTGCAAATAACACATTGTGGAGGGGTTTCTTGCGAATGTATTTATTATGAAAGCATCTTTTGATACCATTTTTTTCTATCATCATCACTTGCTTTTTGGTGATTTGAGGTGATTAGAGGTTGATGTGGATTTGTTATGATGATGTTTAGGTTGTGGTCACCCTCCACCTTTTCCTACACTCACCTTCCTTCTAAGGTTGTGGTTTTTGTATTCTTTTCCTCCACCATTCTCATATGATATGGTTGAAGACATTTGAGAGAGAAAAAGATGAGAGCTTCATCTTTGAGAGTGTGGCTTTCTTGATCTCATTTTCATGCTAGAAAAATGCAAGCACCATTTTTCTTATCTTGATTCCTCCATCATCTTCAAAGGCAACAAACCCCAAATGAGACATAGTCTATACACTACACATTCTACAGCAAATCTTGGACGCGTCGGCTAGCCTACTTCGTGCCCGAGTTGCCTCGGTATTGTGGTGGGAGCCCGTAAAAGATACAGGCGATGTGGTGCCCTCCCGGCGAGGAGGCGACGACCGGAGTTTCCGCAGGAGATCGGGACGACGACGAGAAGACCGGAGGACTCGGATCATTCGGTATATCTCTTCCCCTTCTTGTAGTTAGCTTAGACTTGTTAATGGTTCGATCCGGGTGTTTAGTGCGCGGTGGTGCCGGTTTGCTAAGTTCGCAAAATTAAAGTTTATCACCGCTTCCGCATTTGGCCGTCGGATTGACGGCCGGGGTGCCGCCGTGCACTTACAGTGGTATCAAAGCCTCTCCATTAAATTCGTCTAGCTTTGTTTGATGTGTTTGCATTTCCGATCGACCAAAATTCCAAAAAAACCACTTTTTCCTCACATCAGTTTTCTGTCGATTTTTTCCTGGCTCCAAAATTTTTTCAGGTTGTAAAAAATTGATGTACTGGAAATTCTAAGACTTCTGTAAAAATTCGACGCAGTGAGTCGATCACAGAAGCGTGGAACCGCGGCCAAACCCCCCCTTGGGCCGCGGTTCCGCCGCACATTGGTGTCCTCACTGTGTCTAATTTCTCCAGTGGGCTTTTGGGCTGATTTGGTTTTGGAATATTAATATTGGGCCCAGAATTTCTGTGAGTGCTACAGTATTGCTTGGGGGCCCACTTGTTAATTTTTGATCGATCGGATATTTTAAACACATTATTTCACAGTATTTACATTATATCCGCCACCGTGAATGTCACTCGATCGGTAAATCCGGTCTAACTGCTATAGCCCGGTTAGACGGATTTGCGAACGTGACTTTCACATTGATGTTCTGTGTTTTTGCTGTGATGTTGCGGATCGGTCGTGGGGGATAGCCTGGATGCAATGCTAGTACAGTGTTGTTCTATTATGTACATTTGATATTGCGGGGCGAGCGTCCGACATGTGGACTGCCGTCACTGCCTGTTTGTATTATTCTTTTGGGGCACGACCTGGTTGCGGTCGATGTACCCGTTGTATGTATATTTTTTCTTTCTGTACTAGGTTACCCCTCGGTGGGGTGCACGGATAGCCAGGTTCTGGAGGGCAACAAGCCCGCATCTCATGGCATTGGGACGGAGGGGGCTTCACTCTGGAATTGGCAGGCTATTCGCCGCACTCGTAGGGGGTACAGGTTGACCCAGGAGGGGTGCCCAAGTTACCGGATTCCGTGAAGTGCTGGGTGGTCCATTCACGGCGCTGAAGGGGGCTGCCTCGCTTCAGGTTTTGGCGGGTAACTTGACGCGCCCGTAGGGGTCTAGGATTTTATTGCACAGGCTATCCACACGACCAGGGGAACGTCGGGTTTCAGTAGTGGCTCTGTGAAACCCGGGGATCCCAGATATCTGTATTGTTCTGTGATGCTGTACATTTCTGTGATGTTGCATTTTTATCACGCCTTGAGCGAATATAATATATTGGTATATATATTAGTAGATGTTGTATATGTTTTTCATCCGCGCTAGTCCAGTCCCCGCTCTGCCGTTAGTTAGCTAACCTAACGGGTGATGACGGGACCCAGTGGCGAATGCGGATGGCATATACGTACGTCAGTATATTTTCGTTCTTTGTGGTGTGATCAATTGATGGGACTGCGTTGATTCGGATCAATGCAAGATAAACAAACCTATTCTGATATTGTTGGAACACTTTTCAAAAAGCTGTTATTGCAAGGACGTTCACTTTTGTTTTGCATCGTGGTATTCATTTGGAATATCCTGCTCCTCAGTCGACGAGGCAAGGGCCGAGATCCCTTCACCGGGAGTGACCCCTTGGATAGAAGTTTGCGTCAGGGCATTAACTTCACTATAGCCGATTACTTTTGCTTTGCATCGTGGTATTCATTTGGAATATCCTGCACCCCATTCTACGGGGAAAGAGCCGAGATCCCTTCACCGGGAGTGACCTCTTTAGTAAAGGTTTTCGTCACTATATTTTCTAAAAAGCTATCCGTTCCTTCAACGATATCAAGTTCATTACGTTAAAGGTTTTCGCCAGAAACCATTCGTAGCCCTCCGTCGTTTCATATGGGTAGTCAATAGTATTCAAGCTGTGTATGTTGACCAAAGTCAAGGCACAGTGATTGGTAGCTATTAGGGTATTCATATGCAGCATAGATAGATGCGTTGGTTTGGGACAGTCGTACTGCCATTTTGGCCAAAGTCAAGGGTATGTACGGGTGGGTTCAAATTAACCTGGAAAATGACGGGTAGAACTTGACATGTGACTTATGATATGTTGGCCAAAGTCAAGGTCATAAGAGCATGGGGTAGAAATCACATCGGGAGTTTCAAAAGTACTGAAACTTGACAGATATGCGCATACCTTCTGGAGTGTGATACCGTGAGCGGATTCCGTCACGTTATCATGCGATGAGAGTTGGATCCCGATTCCCACTGATGAGTTGGTTTACTCCTCGGGTGACCCCGACTAATTCTTCTTTCAGGTTTGGAGGAGAATTTGAGGTACAGTGGGAGGTTTCCAGATTAGATATAGTGATGACCATTCTGATCTAGGTTAGAGTGCACGCTGAGTGTTTCTTTTCTCTCTCTCTTTGGCAGCGACCATTGACCCGACCCTAGACTATGACTCAGTGACCAAGTTGACCGAACCTTCTTTAACACTGGTTTTTGGATTGTCAGAGTCGCTAACCTCATTGCCACTCCTACTTTTACCTTTTTCTCCAGGACACCCCGTATTACTACGAACGTCCACTTCCATTGGACAAAACCACCGTATGGTTAGATACGAACTCGAAGGACTTCGAGGATGGTTTCTGGTTCTGGAGAAAACGGATAGGTTTATTCAGTTGTCTTTTCATTTTTACCTTCTCTCAGATTACGAGTACTCCTTGGTTTAGGAGTAGTACACCTATTACGCAAATTGGATAGTCTTCTTCCAAACCATAGGCTGGTGCCGACCGGTAGGGAATGAAGAAAGCCAATTAGCCTAAACGGTGTACAGAAGGTATTAAGTTCAGACAAAGCAAGGGATTAGTAAGAGGGCAAAGTAAATTGCGACTGATATTCACGACCAAACCAAGTATTTCTTCGCCAATCCTAAATCACCTTTGTATTTCTCCAGGACACTCCGTATCACTACGAAGATCCCAGTTTATTGGATAATCCATCGTATGGTTATATACGAACTCGAAAGGAACTTGTTCCAGTTCGGGGATGGATCCTGGTTCAGGAGAAATAGGAATAAAGTACATTCAGGTGTCTTTTATCTTCACCTTCTCTCGCGTTGCGAGTGCTACTAGGATTAGGACAGTACACCCTTTATGCTTGTTGGATAGTCTGCTTCCAAACCATAGGCTGGTGCCGAACGGTAGGGAAGGAAGAAAACCATTTGGCTTAAAGGGGTGTACAGAAGGTAATGACTAAAGACATATAAAGGGATTTGGAGAGGTGGCAAAGAATTATACGGTTATAGTTGTGAATATGGATAATGGTAGAGGCATTACTAGGAATACCTGGATACCCCATCGAAACATTTCAATGTTTCAGTTCAACTGTGTACTGTTAAAAGAAAACTGATTTCCCGATTGGACACTTGCTCCAGGGTATGTATTTACCAGGTTTGATTCTCACATCTGTATGCTTTTATAGAAGGTAAGTGGGAGTAAGTTATTGGGAATAGGGTAATCATTCTCATTATATCGGGATTCGTTGTAATCGGTGATATTTGAGGAGATCATCTGGGCTGTTTGCCGGTCGGCAAATATTTGGTTTTGAATATCCGCTGTTGTGCACCAATTTCAAATTGATATATCTGTACGTCAATTTTCATAGAGTGAGATATACCTTTTGATATTATGTCGATGACATTTACCTATATCAGTGGATGGTTAGGTAAGGAGCATTAAACAGCGGTGTAATTCTTCTTAACCATAAGTACAGTTTTCAACCTACGACACACAGTGAAAGAGTTGTTAGACTCAGCGGACTTATACAGAGTATTGTATGTTGTCCAGTATCCATTAGGACAGAGGGGTTGGTCCTCTTACTATATTCTGTTTACTTTTAACTTCTCTAGTTCTTAGACATGTGTTTCGTAGAAACACAGGGTCTAAGTTTTGAGGAGTTATAGGTATTTGAATAGAGTAGAGAACCAGGTGTAGCAAGTATCGGGATTGTTCAAAATGATCGAAGATGTAGATACTTGTGTATAGTATTCAGTTGATAGTAATGATAAAGAGAAATTGCTTCTCTTTCAGGTTACTCATAATTGGAAGCATTCCTAAGTTGAGTAACGCTGATCGGCCTCCTTCCATTTAGTTGACATGCACTAGAAATAGCTGCATGATTTGAATCTGGTTCAATTAAATCAGTGCCCCTGGTTCTATATTGGATATAGTACAGTTCATATCTTAACATTGTTAAGGTACGGGGAGTTGTCCGGCTTATGATTAAAACCAGACTCTGGATAACTCAAGGCATGTTTCTGTAATGGCTGTTTGTGGGTTGACCCAGGCTATGACGAGGGTTGACATTCTACCATCTGGGAGATCAATAGTAATATTGTTCTAGACTCGCCACAGTTTTAATAAAAATGGATTTTTTCAAAAACAGTAGTGGGAGTATGGTAGAACTGGAAGTAATTCCAGAACCGCAAACGATTACTGAAGATTTGATAAGGAACCTAAAGATTCAATCTGGTTTGACATTCCATTGGCCACTCCGCAGATAAGGTGGGTAACCTCAGGCGCTCGAGAGGTACTTCGGTATGCTCAAGGACGGTGACAAGGAGGTTCTTGTTTACCCAGACTTGCCATTGCTGTTGTTCCAGACTATGAGACCCGGCAGGAGGATGAGTATAGCGTCGTTCTAAACTGGTTTTAGAAGCGTACGTGTATATGACTCTGCCAGAGGGTTGTCGTAGTCAGTGGGAGCAGCGGAAGCATTGGTGGACAGGTAGCTTATGTCTATTTATAGACTAAAGCAGATTTAGCGGAGATAGATCATCTATTTCTGACGTGACAGTCATAGGTTTGACTTCATCAGAATAAGGGATGGATCTGTTAAGAAGGTAGTAGGGTGTGATGTCCTGGTATTTGATGACATACACAGAGTAGGAAGAAACTCCTATACTACGATCGGTTATACTTTGGTTGTCACACAGTAGTTTCTCCGCACAGGACTTGGACATTATATAAGACATACTGGTTACTAGATCTATAGTTTTAGATCTAGATTTGGGTGGTTTCCCAATCTGGGTACTTAGACAGCATTCTAAGAGTATTTAGAATGGACGACTCCTGGCATGGTAGTGTACCTGCAGGTAATGGAGTCACCCTCTCTAAAGGTGTCTTACAGACTAAAGAGGAGAGGGATGTGCATGATTGGCAGACCACTTGCTCAGGCAATTGAGTCAATCATGAGATGTCAAGTACCACACCAGATGTTGTTCTTGTAGTAGGTGCAATAAGTTGATATTGATCCAATCCTGGGGAAACTGTCGGAAGCAGTTTTAGAACATAAGTGAATGTTCTAGGGATATGATAACGGCTGCCTCCTTTAGGAGACGGTTATCACTCCAGGCTTCCAAGGTGACATGGACGACAGGGTGATTGTCAGAGTTTTAGTTTTCCTTCTGACGAGTGGCAGTATTTTGGACAGGTGGTCCAAGGCAATACTGAGGGTGGCATGGCGCAGGATACTGATTAAGTTCAGTTGACGATACAGTCTAAGAAGTTTGGATTTGGAGTTCATTTATGAGCTAGGTCCCATCAGACATCCAGACATTCTAAGACAGGTATTGCTCATTTCGGGAGATAGCTTTCTCCGCGAACTTGAGATATAGAGAGACATAGAAAGAAACACCAAGGCGGATCCACTCACTGAGGCTATTCCTCGAACGCAATAGTTTCGCAAACGGATTTTGTGAGACTGACAAGTAGGGGAGTTGGGTGTTCGGTATCACACAGGCTGTGAGTATGCGACATCGCAATAATTAGCCTTGAGTGCTAATGGGAGATTGTTGGAGATAGTGCCCTCAGAGTCAATTATTGGATCACAGGCACGTGATTACAATGATTGAGGGAGGACCTATCCCGGTAGGACAGTCTTACTCGAGATGATAGTACGCTATCTGGTTTACCTTTATCATCGTGTACTGCTTTAGGTGACCGGACAGGTCGCTATTGCACGTTGATAGAGCCCCTAGGATTCTTGCTTGACTGCCAGCAGTATGAGGGCGATCATATAAGTGAGAGCTGAAGTCTATAAGCACATCCTTAAAAGGTCCCTAGTCGTGGGAGTTTCGAGACAGGGCATCGATTCTCCAGAGTAGACTAGTGTATACAGTCGAGACCCCGACGAGGGGCAGTGGCCGGTCTCACAAGCCACTGGTGTCAGTTGGTTCACCTAAGATGTATACAGGTGGTCATTGGGTTATGAGTACACCGGACAGGACTCGCCGGAAACATGCTAGTTGGTCTTATACCTGACGTCAGATAGCAGTTCCCAGGTGACATGTGTACAGGTTAGTTCATCGACCTGGGGATCGTCATTTGTCTCGTGTGAGTTCCCACTGTGCTTTGATTACTACCCTACCACGGCTCAAAGGAGTCGTGCAAACAGGTTTTAGTTGAGTACAGTCCCGAGCAACATGGAGGCAGTGAGCGGATCTTCAGGGGTTCGTCTCTCCCGGTATTGGGGGTGAGGTCGCGCTGTGTCTAGGAGAGCCATTACACGAAGTCCTTGGCCAAGGCAGGAGATTTACTGGTAGGTATTCCAGTAGTATCTCAGGGTGTTCTGGGCTACACTCCGACACGACTTGTACCGCTTTTGGGGGTCTGACTTTTACCAACCCCCTAGGCCCGACATGTAATGCTCATAGACGAACGGACCGGACTGTACGGATATTGTCACTGACAGGCTCAGTAGGGTGTCAGGATGAGTTCGCTCATCGACGTCCCTTTTGGTCAATAGCTGGTGGCCCGTCACGTATTGGCTTATACCTCTGACGTGCTAGTGGTTAAATCCACAGCCATAGTATTGACGAGTCTTTAGAGTCCACCACATTTTCAGTTACTCAAGCTTTCGGGCGAAACGCTGTAGAGGCCGTATGGAGATATGGCAGGGTCCGATCAGATACGTGCGGTATTGCACGGATCAGGATCGGACGGTTTGTACTAGTGGCCGTATGGTTATATGGCAGGGTTCGATCAGATACGTGCGGTATTGTACGGATCAGGATCGGACGGATATTACTAGCCGGCTTTGGTTTAAGCCGGATCCTAGTTTAGTACAGTGTAGATTTTGTCTCATTGCATTTGTATCCGGACGGAATACAGATGCGGGTGTGTATGCACAGTATGGGGGTTTTCCTGTAATTTATTACGGGACCAGTTTTCTGGAGTTGCCAGTTTGCATTCCGTTCCGGCCGGTTTTCCTTTATTCTTTCCCGGCCGGACTTTTCCGATGGAGGGTGTTATTTGCAAGTTTGCAAATAACACATTGTGGAGGGGTTTCTTGCAAATGTATTTATTATGAAAGCATCTTTTGATACCATTCTTTTCTATGATCATCACTTGCTTTTTGGTGATTTGAGGTGATTAGAGGTTGATGTGGATTTGTTATGATGATGTTTAGGTTGTGGTCACCCTCCACCTTTTCCTACACTCACCTTCCTTCTAAGGTTGTGGTTTTTGTATTCTTTTCCTCCACCATTCTCATATGATATGGTTGAAGACATTTGAGAGAGAAAAAGATGAGAGCTTCATCTTTGAGAGTGTGGCTTTCTTGATCTCATTTTCATGCTAGAAAAATGCAAGCACCATTTTTCTTATCTTGATTCCTCCATCATCTTCAAAGGCAACAAACCCCAAATGAGACATAGGCTCTACACTACACATTCTACAGCAAATCTTGGACGTGTCGGCTAGCCTACTTCGCGCCCGAGTTGCCTCGGTATTGAGGTGGGAGCCCGTAAAAGATACAGGCGATGTGGTGCCCTTCCAGCGAGGAGGCGACGACCGGAGTTTCCGCAGGAGATCGGGACGACGACGAGAAGATCGGAGGACTCGGATCATTCGGTATATCTCTTCCCCTTCTTGTAGTTAGCTTAGACTTGTTAATGGTTCGATCTGGGTGTTTAGTGCGCGGTGGTGCCGGTTTGCTAAGTTCGCAAAATTAAAGTTTATCACCTCTTCCGCATTTGGCCGTCGGATTGACGGCCGGGGCGCCGCCGTGAACTTACATATAAGTTAGAAGTAGAGAACCAAAAACCGGGTATAAGTATTATGTCCTTTGATGTGATTAAGGAGGAGAATACTTCAGCACGGGATTCCTGGACTATTCTAAAAGAGAATGAGATTCTCTCTCAGCATTACTCCTCCGTATACATCATTGCACGTCGGTGTATCGGGGCGGAGCAATCACACCCTATTTGATATGGTGCACTCTATGATGAGTACTACTGAGTTTCCTATTTCCTTTTGGGAGTTATGCACTTGTGAAGCTGCATACCTATTGAATAGGGTTCCAATCAAATCAGTTACCTACCACTTCATATGTGATATGGAATGGGAAGAGCCCATATCTTAAGTTTGTTAAGATTTGGGGTTGTCCAGCCTATGTCTAAAAGCAAAATCCGGACAAGCTCGAGGCAAAGTCAGTTTTATGGAAGTTTGTTGGATATCCCAAGCATTTGCAAGGGAATATCTTCTACTAAACCGAGAAACAAAAGATGTTTTGTTTCTCAGCATGCCACCTTTGTGAAAGGGAATTTCTTGTGAAGAAATTATTGGTCATGAGGTAGAACTGGAAAGAGTTCCAGCTATACAAACTGCAGCTGATGATTTGGTAGAACCAAATGATTCAATAGTTTCCAACGAACCTCAGCCTCTCCGCCGATCTAGTAGGGTTCCTCACCCACCTGAGAGATACTTTGGTTTTCTCTATGACAGTAGGAGAGAGGATTGCATCATGAGATGGTGACCCAACTAGTTTCGAGCTGGCCATAAGGAGTGGGACTCTGTATGAATGGTTGGATGCTTAAGCGATCTGAGATGGAATCCTTATACACCAACAAAGTATGGACTTTGGTTGCTTTATCTGAAGGGTTAAATCCCCATCAGGAGCAAGTATATCTTGAGAAGATTACTTGGTGTACATGGAAAAGTTGAGACTTTCAAAGCTATGCTTAAAGTCCATCCAGATCCTACTTGCCACGGCTACATACCATGACTATGATATCTGGCGGTTGGGTGTCATGACTGCTTTTCTAAATGATGATTTGGAAGAGAGCGTCTATAAGTACACAGCCAGAGGGCTTCGTAGGCAGTGGGAGCAGCGGAAACGTGAGCAAGATGTTTTATGTGATAAATCACGCATCGCAGAGTTGGAACGTCTATTTTGATGAGGTAGTCAAAGAGTTTGACTTTATCAAAATGGTAGATGAACCTTGTATATACAAAAAGGTAGTAGAGAGTATGGTGATGATCCTCGTAGAGTACGTGGATGACATACTCTTGATAGGGAAGGAGTTTCCTATGCTACGCTCGGTCAATCTCCGCTTATTACAAGGATTCTACGTATAGGATCAACGTGATACCTCCTAAATCCTGAGTTATGGATCTATGAGATAGATCTAATTGGATGTTAGGATACTCACTAGTTGTAGTGAGATGGTATCAATCGATCCTGGGGAGAATCACTGGAAAAGTTCCAGGGTGATAAGGACGACTGAATGTCAGTCGCAGGCATTATCTTTACCCTCAGTAAAGGGACGGTATGTTGGAAGAGGTCCAAGCTAGATACCGTGACCTACTAGACGATTAAAGGCAAGATACATCGTTACCAAGGATGCTACCAAAGAGGTAGTCTGGATATATATAAGTTCATGAGATGAACTTCGTTCCTACCATTGTGTGACAAGGGAGTTGTGGCTTATGCCAAGGAACCCCCGTCCCATCAGAAATCCAGATATAATTCTTAGGCAGTATCACCTGATCATGGAGATGGTTGATCTCCAGGGAGATCGAGGATAGGAGAGTAGATACAGAGGACAACAGCGTGGATCCACTCACAAAGGCCTTTTCCCAGTAGAAACTTTTATGGGATGGTTGAGTATGAGATACTTCAACCACAGCTGATTGTTGGGTATGCGATACCACAACAAATGGCCCTAGTGCTAGTGGGAGATTGTTAGTTATATGTATGCCCTAGAGGCCATTACTGTACATATGATGTATATTATAGTGGATGCTTGGACATATATAGGGAGGACTTTCTTGCTCGACATGATAGTACGCTATCTGGTTACACTTTATCTTAACATGTACTCTGATTGTCTCTATGTTACATGTTGATAAAGCCCTTAGGATGAGTACTTGACTACCAGGACTATGATGCAGATCATACTAGTGGGGACAGTGTAGTCGCCAAGTACATCCTTCAAATGTTCCTAGTCGTGGGAGTACCGAGACAGGGCATCGATACTCCAGAGTAGACTAGCGTATACGCATCTTGACCCATATGATAGGCGATGGATGATCCCTTATCCATCGGTGTTTGACATCAAGGATGGTGTACGGGTGCTCAGTGGAGACTGGGTACACTGGACGGACTCGCCGAGAACTCCCAGATGGTATTATACCTCACGTCAGATGGCAGTTCTTTGGTGACACTGGTACAGAGTAGTCTGTAGACCCGACATCGTCATAGAGTCTTGTATGATTCCCACTGTGCTTTGATTTCCATCATACCACGTCCAAGAGGGCGTGCAAAAAGGTGGCTTTTGGGTACAGTCCCGAATCACATGGAGGCAATGAGCGATAGGAGGGGATTCGTCTCTCCCGGTATAGGGAGTTGATGTTGCGCTGTGTTCGATTGGCTATAACTGGAAATCCCTGGCCAGGCTTGCAGAGATTTACTGGTAAGTGTTATCAGTAGTTTCTTGAACTGTTATGGACCTCATATCGACACGACTTATCAAGCTACTAGGGTCTGACGTTTACCACCCATAGGCGAGATATACGATATATCAGACGAAGAGACCGGACTGTACGGGAGTGTTACTGATTGGATTCGCAGGAGAATGTGCAAGCTTGCTTGTTGATCTTCTGATCGCTCAATACCTGGGTGGCTGTTACGTTTAGCTGACCGCTTGCAGCTTGTGGGTGTTTGATACGATCATCACCTACTGCCGGCGTATTGACGATTCTTTAGAGTCCTACACAGAGGTTTCTTGGCTCAGGCAAAACGGAGTAGGAGCACATATGTGATATGTGAGGGACTGAGAACAATACGAGTATGTGATACCGTATTAGATTCTCATGATATGAGATATCGGCCGGGTATATGTGATATAGACGGGTCATCGGATCAAGTGTTGATTCGATGAACTGATACAGATTATATTAGTCGGTTATTTATGAAATGGACGGATTATCGGATCAAGTGTTGATTCGATAATTTAATGTATAATTATATATTTGATATATTAAATTACATTAGCTAATGTAAGCTCACTTAAAGATTCTTTTTCTCACTCGGGTAATACATTGATATATATGTGATATATGTTAATTGTATTATTTTATTTTGTTACAATAAATATTGTATATGTGATATATAATATTGTAACAAATTAAGTTATAAATGCAACATGTTTTGTGGAGTTTAAATGTGGTTAAGGTTTGGATTAGGGTTAAGCTTGCATGAAGCTTCTTGAAGCTTTGACTTTGACTTGGATATTTTGTGATATTTTGCAAGATATTTCCTTAAACCAACCCAACTCTTTAACCATAGTTGTTTCTCTACATGGGTTAAGTCTTCTCACCTTTACCATGGTTGCATTTCTAACCTCACATATGAGTTATTCATTATTCATCACAAAAGGATTGATTGTTCTTCTTCTTCCTTCTTCTTTTCTCTCATGAAAAGCTTTCTAGCTTTTTATGAAGTGATGGAAATGAGTGAGTTAATGAAAATAAATGAGAGAAAAAAATCCTACTTCATCATCATAATCTATCCTAGCCATTTAGATTAGGGTGTTCACTTCATTTAGTGAGTGAGAGCTTGTATTAAAGAAACATCAAGGTAGATCATCTTAGTTATCGAAGATCGGAAGCAAGCTTACATCTTTCTCTTCGTGGAGCCTCTTTAGAGTCCGGAAACTCGATGATCGCAGTGAAGGGACCTCAACACGGAGCTTTAGAAGTGAAGGACCGGACTACAAAGGTTGTAATCCCAAACTCTTAGATGTTAAAGTGTTTAACATGTTTTGTTTCCCCTAATCTCTAGTTTAAAGATCTTGGTTAGGGTTGTTCGGCACGTCTAAATTTTAAATCGGGCATGGTTGATACCTTATAGACCCTTGTGAGAGTGCCTAGTAACCCTACATAATTATCACAAAAGTTTTATATCTCCTCAAGTCTTCATCTTCTTCCTCAAACCCTAAAAGCTCTCATGAGTTGAGAATCCTAAGGTTTATGTGACTAAGTAATTCATCTAAATACTCTACACCCTTGAGGACTTCTATATTAGCAAACTAGAAGCCGTAGTTTTCTCAGATTTGATATTAGAGCTCGGACTATAGACTCTCGGGTGGATCGTCTTTGACTCGAGGAGGCCGTTGAGGTGCCCATGTTCCATAGAGCCGACGAGGGGTGGAGGACAGCGATGAAGACCTGAAGGACAAGTAACGTGAGTTATAACTTCGAATCAGAGTAGTTAAACCTTTCGTAGTTTGCTAGTAATGGTTTAGACACGATCCATGTGCTCAAGTCCGTGTTACGAAGCATTGATAATTGTTTTTCATATATCCCGCCTCCCCATCGAGCTCGTGGGGTGCGTGACATGGACTTACAATGGTATCAGAGCCTACTAAGCCTTTACTAGCTCGTTAGCAACTAATTAGAACTTCGATCGTCGGAAAAACGCGAAAACTTAAACCCGGACCCCTCAAGTTTCTGTCAATTTTAAACGTGTCGAAAAAATTATTTCAGAGGTATTAAAATTCACAGCAGGGAATTCTAAGAATACTGGTGAAATACGAAGTCCCAACTCGGTTAGAACACCGCGGAAGCGCGGCGGATTAGTGCAACCCGCCGCGGATCCGCGGCTGAGTCAACTCCGAGTTGACTCGTATTTATACAGTAACTCTTAGTTTTGGGTGTTCTGTTTTTCTGTATATTTTGTTTCTGCCCAGGTTATTTCAGTACTGGCTTGCATTTGGGGTAGAGACGGAAAATAGTTGTCGATCGAAATTCTAAGTTATTTGCTAATCAAGTTTTATCTGTGTTCGTAAACCTTCCCTAATTGCTAGTATGTCGGTTAGCAGGGGGTTGCACATTTCTGTAATGGTTTTTACTGGCTTGTGTATATGAACATCATTGGATCGTTGTGATGATTAGAAGGGGTTTGAGATGAGTTTTTATATTCTTTCAGTCGATATAAATTGTAATATGATGTAATATTCTTTTGCGGGGAACATCCAGGCTGAGGTTGTAGCCACCGTTGTATTATTTCATTTACTGTTTTATGCTCCTAAGATAGACCCAAAGTGGGGTGAACATACTACCGGGTACTTTGAAGTGTTTAGTGGCCTACTCACGTTGTTGAGGGAGGCCGCTTCACTTCGGGTACTTGACGGGTAGTTTTCCATACCCGTAGGGGTCTAGTGTGGGGTAATGGCTATTCATCACAACTGTGTAATCCGTCTTTCGTTGCAGGCTCAAAGGAAACGCGGATTGCTTGTATATCCAATATTGTTCATCTGTGATCTGGAATGCCTATTATTGCGTCTGACGAATGTACAATATCTATATATGATATCAATAGGCGTTACTTATATTTTACACCCGCGCTAGCCCAGCCCCCGCTCTGTTGTTAGTTAAGTAACCTAACGGGTGAATGACGGGACCCAGTGGCGAATGCGGATGGCATAAGAGGACGTTGTATTTTCTTTGTTTTCTGCAATGATAGGTTAATTGATGGGACGTATTATATTATTGCAAAGAAAATAAACCAAAGTTGAATCGTTGGAACAAATTTAAAAGAAACCACTCGGTTATTTTAAAAGAGCAGAATTTTTAATTGCGGAGCTTTAACCACTCCTTTTAAAAAGTTATCAGGTTCCTTCAATTATATCAAGTTCACTACGTTCACGGTTTCGCCAAAACCAGTCGTAGCCCTCCGTCATTTCATATGGATGGTCAGTAGTATTCAAGCTATGTTTGTTGGCCTTCGTCAAGGCACAGTGTTTGGTAGCTGCTGGGGTATTCATTTGTTGCATAGATAGATGAGTTGGTTTGGGACAGTCGTACTTCCATTTGGCCAACGTCAGGGGTATGTACGGGTGGGTTCAAATTAACAAGATAATGATGGGTAGAACTTGACATGTGACTTATGATTTGTTGGCCTTCGTCAAGGTCATAAGAGCATGGGGCAAAAATCCACATCGTGAGTTTCTAAAGAAACTGAAACTTGCTAGAGTTGCATACCATTTAGAGTGTGATAATTTTGGTAGGATTCCTTCAACTTTATGACACGATGATATTTGGATCCCGATCCTACAGTGAGTATCAGCTACTCATCAGGAGATTCGTCACTTAACGATCAATGCTATAAACCAAGTAGGTGTCTAGAACAGTGTCAGCGGGGCTACGCCTCCAGAGAAAAGAGGTTATTTAATTAAGGAACTTCGCGAAAGCGTCGTAAAACTACCCTCAAAGTACCGACACTAGCCTGGCTGAACGGTTAAGAAAGTATTATACGGTGAAATCAGTCCTGACTAATTCTTCTTTTATGGTTTGAGGAAGGATTCGAGAAACAGTGGGAGACATCCAGTTTAGGTAAACTAAAAACCAATCTAAACTTGCAAGAGCATCATGCTAAAGTGTTCCCTCTCTCTCTCTCTCTTTGCAGCGACCATGGGACCATTACTAGGTTACATCTAGATAACAAAATGACTGAATCTGACTTTTATGATTGGCAAAGGTCTGTCCAGATGTCCATTGCCTATGACAAGCTGGACCACCCTATTACTACTCAAGCCCCCACCGTCCCAGGTCCATTTTCCACTGTCGCGGATATGGATATCCGTCCGACAAGGGAAAAGGATAGTGCGAATGCCAAGTGCCTCGTGTTGGCTTCAGTTGATGGTATATACCAGAAGAAGCACGAGAAGATGGACTTAGTTTCCATCTTTCTCCATACCAAAGATTTATATGGAGAGCAATCTCATATCGCAAGATATGAGACCTCGAAAGAATTGCTTCAAGCGAGGTTGGCTGTCGGGTCATCTGTAAGGGACGATGTCCTTACAATGACTAGCTATATTAATGAGCTCACGGACCTGGAGACTACGTTGGGAAACAGGTCATATGCTGACTTATTTCTACAGTCCCTACCCTTTACTTATATCTTGAAAGAAACCAGGGAGACACCCGCTCTGCTTAATAGGGGACCTTCTTCTTCTACATCCAGGGCAAAAGCAAAGGGTGAAAAGAAGAAGACCTCCACAAAGCCGATATACGGTATCGGTAAAGTAGAAGGAAAGGGAAAAGCAAAAGTTTCGGGACTTGGTGTAGGTAAGGAGGGATGTTCCTATTGTTATGGGAATGGGTATTGGCAGAAGGATTGCAGGGCTTTGGAAGCCAGTAGTGTAACATTTTCAAAAATATAAAATATTAATTTTGGGAATTTTTATAATCTAATATTATTTTATTGATTATTTTAATATTTAATGCAAATAAATAGGAAAAATGTTAGAAAAATTATGGAAAATTCTAAAATGGGTTAATTATTGAAATTATGACATTTTTAAGTTGTGGTGATCATTTTGACACTAATTTAGTGCTAATCGCGATTAAAATCGCTAATCGGGTTTTTTGGTAATTTTGTGCAAAACTTGCACATATCACATTTTCTACACTTGTGCACTTTTCTTCCCATGGATTTCTTTTGGGTTTACTATTCTTGTGAGAAGGTTTGGTTTTAAAAGAAAAAGGAAAAAGAAAAGAAAAGAGAAAAGGAAATGATGAGGGTAGGTGAGAGAGAGAGGTGGACCTTTGACCTTGTACCCTTGGCCATACCCCTTCATTCCTCATCATTTTTCCCTCTCCATTCATGGAGTTGCTGCTGCTGCCCTTCCTCATCTTCCTCCCCTCTTCAACTCCATACTTCATCTCTAAAACAACCCCAAAACCCCAATCTCCTTTCATTAAAAATGTGCAAAATCCCTAGATCTACACATGGAGCTAAAGAAGCATGGATTTGGCCACTAGAGGGCAACTCAAGAAAATTCTTGAGTTGCTAATGAAGGTAATTTCTGAACCATTTGCTCAATCATAGCTTTTCCTATAACCCCATGTTAAGATTTAATTGATATTGTGTGATATTATGGATTTGATGAAAACCTAGTTAGGGTTTCAGAGGAACTTGGGTTGTATTGTGAAATTGAGTTCAATTGAGGATACACCAACACCCTAGTGTTTGAATTGAAACCCAAAACCTGAAGCAAACACCAGAATACGGATTTTAGAAACCAATATCGGGGAAATTGTGTATTCTGTCACTGTTATTTGGAATCTGCTAACACCCCGAGAACCCTAAAATAATATTGAGTGGGAATTGAGATGTGCAGGCAACATAGAGGCAACACCCAAAACCCTAGCTCCCCACTCCACCTTCAGGCCGCCAAAACCTCCATTCTGGCCTCAAATTGCGGCCAGACCAGTGAGGAAATTCCTCGTTTTGCGTGCCTGGCCCCATTTCATCAATTCTTGGCCCTGGGTACTTCTAGTTTTGACAGATTCTTTCTAGGGTGAAATCTGGGACATATATCCTAAGTTGCTATTTTGGATTCGTGTTTCCGTATTCCGTATTTTTGATTCTGAAATGGTGGAACGTGTTTTGCCTCGACTATTTGTCGTTTATACGACGATATAGAGGAGTTATTGATGGTTTTAAAGGCGTGCCATAGGTTTTCTCCTATAGGCCCCTTATCGTATCGTATTGGATTTAGTGTGTCGTTTCAAGTGTTGATTTGGTTTTGATGCGATGCGATACGTGTGATTTGTGTAGGTACACCGCGACGATCCGAGGCGATGCGGAAGATGACGGAGACATCGACACCGACACACGGGTTACAGGTGAGTAGATTATATCTACAGGGGGAAGTCGGGTGGATGGCGTATAGCACCCCCGCAGTCCGTAGATAGATTACTTTGCAGTTTATTGTGATATAGGTGTATTGTGGATAGTATAGGGTTAGAAGTGACTAGTGTAGTTCATAGTCGCGAACCCTAGGATAGAATTACACCTATACACGCACCTTTGCTTATCACTTGTACTTGCACTGTGATTGATGACTTTGGAGATGAGTCGATGATGTGGGCTTGGTGCCCTGGGATCGGTGATTTGATACGATTCATATGTGGGATATGACTTGTGATTCTTGCGGGCTTGGGATATGTGTTTACCCCCGTATGCATACTTACTGATGTTACCGTTTGTACTAGACATAGAGTAGTACTCCAGACTATATGATCTGATGATGGTGATATCTGTTATGTGATGAGACAGTGAGATGTTGACCCCTGTACCCAGCTTTTGGGGATGCCGTACGACGATTTACCGTACGAGCCGATATTGATGATAGATCCGCACTCATAACTCGAGGATATCTTATGATATGACTTTGAGGCGAGATCACCGACTATATATCCTCATACATATACCGACTCAGATTTAGGTGGTTTCCACACCTACCCCTCCTGATTGACCTTTTACTTAGATGTAGTTTGCATAGTAGATACTTCACTGTGGTGTTGACTACTAGATATCTGCATTTTCCTGCTATTCGCATTGCTGGCATATGTTCATTATTATGCTATTATCATGCTGTTAGGACACCAGCACCATTATCGATGATGCGTATGTTTCACGTACACTATTTACCGGCTCACACACTTCATCATCGATAATTGCCATGCCACTACACTGTAGTACTGTTGCATTCATGATATGATTACTGCTTGGCATATTGTACACATGTACCTGTACACAAACATAGATGATTCATACTTGATTGAGATTGAGGACTGCAAGATATTCCATGTTACATGATTTCCGATATGATTACCTCTCTTTACTTGTCGCATACATCATGGATTGATTATATAGCACGTTGCATTGGATTTACTTCTCGATGTGGATATTTATGTGATTTCTGGTTTTGAGGACCGTGGGATTATTTAATAAAAGAGGCACTTTTATGAAAAACCGGTACCTCGTGATATGATATTTCGGTGCGTCCACCACGCGTTTTCTCGGTGCTGAGACGTGTGCTTGAAACCCGATTCGAGGAGGTGATGTACCGTTTGCGGGTTCGTGGTGGGCCCGGTATGGTTCCCCTCGGCGAGATGATCGATGGGTTATGCCGATTGAGCCTGGAGGCGGGCGAGTACCTACCGGTGATTGTATTTGAGCTCGGCGGATATCCGGGGGATACAGCCTGGAGCTGAGGGATGGGCGTACTGCCGGGGGCCGACGGGCCGATACCGCAGACGGAGCCCAGAGATGGACATGGGTTGACTCGTACTGCCGGGGGCCGAGGGTCGATACCGCAGACGGAGCCCCATATGAATGAGGATTTACGTGTCGATGCTTGGCACGGGTTTCATGATGAGTTTTCCATGATTTTGGTTATATCCTCACATTGCATACATGATGCTTGCTGTCAGTGGGTGACAGGTGGACGGGTTCCACAGATATACAGACTGGATTTACGCTTATCTTACACCAATATTAGTGGTATGGGACGCTAATATATGTGTATTGATATCTTTGATATTTCTTCACATCTACCTTATGCAGACATACCTTATATTGATGACATGTTATTACCTGAGTACCTGGCACTACATACATGATTAGATGTTACCTTGCCACCTTGTTACACTCAGATGTACTCTTGTGGATTATATTACTGATCGTTGACTTAGGTTTATGTCGTGCATTCGGTTTCTTCTTGTAGATGTTTCTATTCACGAGTTGGCAACTCACCCCCGTTGTGCCACAGTTCTTGCAGGTTCTGCTGTACAGGTTTCTTTGCGGCATTTCTGGCACACTACCCTCTTGCGGGTGATTTGCTTTGGTAGGTGGATTCTTTCGTATCAAGAATCACCATTGTATTTATTTATTTCATTGTATCTAGAAATTGTCCATCAACCAAAACTTGTATATTCTTTCAGACTCAGAGACAGTGTTGTATTATTCGACCTTAGAGTCGCGCTTAGTAGTATTGCGGTTTTCTTGCTACTTTTGAGCTTTCTTTTGGTGTTGATCCTCGCCACTTGGCGTTGTATATTATCATATCATTGCGTGGTTGTGACCGTCGATTGACGAAGAGCTAGCTCCCGCTTGGGGATGCCTTTATCATTTTATATATTGTTATTCATATTGTACCCCATTCGGGGCCAGTTTTACAAGAGAAACTCTGCCGAAATTTTTAGAAAAGACTTTATTGTTTTCAAACGTACTTCAGCTTAGTTATTTAAAAACCTTGATTTCAAACCTGTATTCTTCCCTTCTTTAAACCAGTTTTCTTTACTTATTCCTAAAATGGTTTTAGATTTCTGGGCTTTTGGCTTACTTGGATCAGATGGAGTCCTATAGACTTCATATGGTTCAAGGACCAGTCACGTGCTCTTTCGGGTCGTGACAAGTAGCCAGGATACGAAGCATGTTGTGGCTTCGGCCTCGAGTGTGTATGTAATTGAGAATTGTTTGTCAATTAACTCTACTTCCTGGGTACTAGATACCGGAGTAGGATCTCATATCTGTAATTCACTACATGCTTTGAGAAACCGTAGAGTTATCAGGGTAGGTGATTTGTCTCTCAGAGTTGCGAACGGAATGAGCGTGGACGCTGAATCCGTGGGAGAATATCGCCTAAGTTTGACAAGTGGGCAGTTGATTCTACGTAACTGTTTGTATGTACCTAGTTTGACTTATAATATCATATCAGTGTCCTCACTTTCGAGAGAGGGATATGATTTTACATTCGTAAGCGATGTAGTTCACATCCACCTAAATCAAGTTCTGATTGGGTCCGGTACATTAGATGACGAAATATACGTATTGAATCAAGCTCAGGTTTTCAATGTCCAGAACACACTTAAAAGAAAGTCTTCGGAAATAAATCAGGCTTTCTTATGGCATTGTAGACTAGGTCACATCAATGAAACACGGTTGACTAAGTTACATAGAGAAGGATATTTGAATCCGTTCGAATATCAATCTTATGCTACTTGTGAATCTTGTCTCATGGGAAAGATGACAAAGACTCCATTTACTGGACACGGAGTAAGAGCTAGCGAGCTCTTGGGACTCATACACAGCGGTGTGTGTGGTCCAATGTCTACACATGCGCGAGGTGGTTATTCCTACTTCATTACTTTTACGGATGATTTCTCTAGGTATGGACATATCTTCTTGATGAAGCATAAATCCGAGGCTTTTGAGAAATTCCCGGAATACAAGAATGAAGTGGAAAACCAAACAGGCAAAAGTATCAAGACACTGAGATCTGATCGAGGAGATGAATACTTAAGTGCCGAGTTCCTGGGTTACTTAAAAGAGAATGGAATTCTCTCTCAGCTTACTCCTCCATACACACCACAACACAACGGTATATCGGAAAGGTAGAATCGAACCCTATTGGATATGGTTCGTTCCATGATGAGTAAGGCTGAGTTACCGCGATCTTTCTGGGGTTATGCACTAGAATCAGCTGCATATCTTTTGAACAAGGTTCCAACCAAAACTGTGCCTACCACACCATATCTGATGTGGAGTGGGAAGAAACCCTATCTTCAGTACCTGAAGACATGGGGATGTCCAGCTTTTGTAAAAAAGCAGCATACGGACAAGCTCGAGGCACGCTCAGTACAGTGTAAGTTTGTGGGATATCCAAAGAACTCCAAGGGGTATTATTTCTATTACGCAGAGGAACAAAAGGTTTTTGTTTCTCGTCGTGCCCACTTCTTGGAAGCTGAATTTTTAGAAATTCAGAAGAGTGGGATCGCAATAGAACTGGAAGAAATTCCAGAACCACAAGCTGTTACTGAAAGTTTGGTAGAACAAGAAGGTTCAGAAGAAAGGGACATACCAGCGCCTGTCCACAGAAGTAGTAGGTAGTCTCATGTCACGACCCGAAAGACCACGTGACTGGCCCTTGAACCATATGAAGTCTATAGGACTCCATCTGATCCAAGTAAGCCAAAAGCCCAGAAATCTAAAACCATTTTTAAGAATAAGTAAAGAAACTGGTTTAAAGAAGTGAAGAAAAACATGTTTGAAATCAAGGTTTTTAAATAACTAAGCCGAATATGCATTTTTAAAAACAGTACAGTCTTTTCTAAAAATTTCGGCAGAGTTTCTTTTGTAAAACTGGCCCCGAATGGGGTAAGACAAGGATAACAATATATGCAATGATAAAGGCATCCCCAAGCGGGAGCTAGCTCTTGGTCAATCGACGGTCACCACCACACATGCAATAATAATATACAACGCCAAGTGGCGAGGATCAAATCCAAAAGAAAGCTCAAAAGCAACAAGAAAACCACAACACTACTAAGCGCGACTCTATGGTCGAATAACACATCACTAGTCTAGGTCTGAAACAATATACGAGTTTTGGTTGATGGATATTCTAGATACAATGAATAATATAAATACAACGGCGGTTCTGATACAAAAGAACCCACCTATCCAAGCAAATCACCCAAAAGGAAGCAGTGTGCCAAAAATGCCGCTATAGAACTGTACGGCAAACCTGCAAGAACTGGGGCACAACGGGGGTGAGTTGCCAACTCGTGAATAGAAAGATATCTACAAGCAGAGATCGAATGCATGACCCAACCTAGGTCAATACGATCAGATATAAAGAAACCTCAATATGAATAAAGCTGAAGCATGCTAAACTGGCAATGTAATCTCTATACGTGAATGTAGTGCCAAGTGCTCGTGCTAGTGCCTCAGGTAATAGTATGTCATGAATATGAGGTATGAATGCATGAAAGCAGAATACATGTAAATGAAGAAACTGTTTTCATAATTTAGTGAGATTTCCCTTGTATTTTTAGTTGAGGTATCATAATGAAATCAGCATAAAACAGTGCCTAGCATCGGCACAAAACGTAATCCCAATATCTCGATATCTCTGTATCACAGTCTCTGTACCTCGAAATCTCGAAATCCCAATGTCTCAATCATAATATCTAGGGCGTCGTCAGTCCAGACCGGCCCCTACCATCCATCTCAAGACCACGACGGTATCCTCCGGATATCCGACGCGTCGGGTAAAATCACCGGTAGGTAGTGCTCCCCTGCCAGGCTCACATCGTCATCACCACGCGCTTCTTACCCCGGGGTACCTTACCGGGTCCACCATGTACCCGAAACGGTTCATCCGTCTCCTCGAATCGGGTTTCCAAATCCATCAGCAAACTCATGGTGGACGACTCATACATCATGGGAAAACCGCACTTTTTATTTTAAAGAGAGAAAAGAAGTTTATATAAGTTTTGCGGTTTTCCCCCAAATCCAGAAAATCTCATGGAAATCCGAATCCAATCCTCAATAGCATGTAAACAGTGCATACAGGCATAAAAATCCATGAATAATAACATGCATGATGTAACAACTAATAATTACAATGTCTAATCTAGCATATAAGGCAAGTACACTAATATCATGTCTAAATTATTAGCTAACCACCAATGTCGATGCAATAATATTTTCTAAGGTGTACGTGACATGGCAATTACCGATGAAGATGTGTGTGAGCCGGCAAGTAAGTGTACGTGGTACATACGCATCATCGGTAATGGTGCTGGTGTCCTAACAGCATAACATCAATAATGGAGTATGAAACATAATATAAGCATGCGATGCGATGCGAACCACAATAATGAGCGGAAGCTGAATACTAGACGCAACTATAACTAATCTGCATTAATCTAAAATAACCTCTACAATTGGTGCCTTTTGAAATAACACGAATCATGGGGTTTTGAAAATAGGGGCTACGGTGTTTTTATGAAAAGATACGTCTTTTGAAATATCCGTAGGATCCCTTGGGCTGTCTTTTAAAATACCCACGATTCGTTAGTTTTTGAAATAGGTAGGAGTCTAATCTAATCTAACAACCATCCTAAACTATACGGCTGAACTAACAAGTAGAGCTACGGGTGAGGAAACCGCCTAACATCTGAGTCGATACATATACATACATGTATATATATTAGTCGGTGATCCCGCCTCAATAATATCATATCCGATACCCTATCTATAATCAGACATCCCAAGTCAAGAGTGCGGATCAATCATCAAAATATAGCTTGTACGTAAATCCGTCGTACGGCATCCCAAATCTGGGTACGGGTCAATATCACATTCATCATACTATTTATCTGGTATCCTCTTTATCAAATGTCATGATCGGGGTACTGATCTACGTCTAGTACAATATTGATACCCTCTATGTATGCATGCAGGTGTAAGAATCACTACATCAAAAGACCCGTTAAAACATCGTGTCGTATCTCAATACGAACCAAATCACATCACCGATCTCCTGGCCTCAAGCCCAATCTCATCGACTCATCTCAAATCCCAAATACTATCCTCAAATCCAGTATATAAACACATAGTCCCATACCCATGTGTAGATATACGCACCATCATATGCACTCTAATAAATGAAAGAATGAATGCAAGTATGTGTGTGTTGGAGATAGTGCCCTCATAGTCAATTATTGGATCGCAGGTACGTGATTGCAATGATTGCGGAGGACCTATCCCGGTAGGACAGTCTTACTCAAAATGATAGTATGCTATCTGGTTTGCCTTTATCAGTCGTGTACATGTTCAGGTGACTGATTGCATGTTACACTTTGATAGAGCCCTTAGGATCTTGCTTTACTACCAACAGTATGATGGCGATCATATACGTGAGAGTTGGGTAGTTTATATGCATATCCTTAATTGTGGTCCCTAGTCGTGGGAGTTTCGAGACAGGGCATCGATACTCCGGAGTAGACTAGTGTGTACAGTCGAGACCCCGACGAGGGGCGGTGGCCGGTCTCACAAGCCACTGGTGTCAGTTGGATCACCTAAGATGTATACAGGTGCTCATTGGGTTATGAGTACACCGGACAGGACTCGCCGGGAATCTGCTAGTTAGTACTATACCTATCGTCAGATAGCAGTTCCCTGGTGACATGTGTACAGGTTAGTTCATCGACCTGAGGTCGTCATTTGTCTCGTGTGAGTTCCCACTGTGCTTTGATTTCTACCCTACCACGGCTCAAAGGAGTCGTGCAAACAGGTAGCTTTTGGGTACAGTCCCGAGCCATATGGAGGCACGTGAGCGGATCGGCAGGGGATTCGTCTCTCCCGGTATTGGGGGCGAGGTCGTGCAGTGTCTAGGAGAGCCATTACACAAATCCATGGCCATGGTAGGAGATTTACTGGTAGGTACTCCAGTAGTATCTCAGGGTGTATTTGGGCTTCACTCCGACACGACTTATACTGCTATTGGGGGTCTGACATTGCTAGCCCCCTAGGCAGGATATGCGATACTCATTGACGAACGGACCGGACTGTATATACATTGTTACTGTTAGGCTCAGTAGGGTTTTCGGAGGAGTTCGCTTATCGGTCTCCCTTGAGTTCGCTCCTCGGCCACCCTTGAGGTCAGTCCGTGGGCAGCCGTTACGCATTGCTAGTGCCGCTGACGGTTTGTGGTTAAACCCACTGCCAGGGTGCTGACGAGTCATTAGAGTCCCCCACAGACAGTTTCCCAAGTTCGGGCGAAACGTTGTAGAGGCCGTATGGTTTTATGGCAGGGTTCGGAAAATGCACGTGCGTTTACGCACGTGTCAGTTTTCGGGCAGATGATACTGGTCGGCTTTGGTTTAAGCCGGATCCGAGTATTATATTGAGTAGGTATAATATCTTTGTCTCAGTTGCATTTGTATTCGGTCGTAATACAAATGCGGGTATATTTATACAGTTTCGGGGTTATCCTGAAAGTTGTTTCAGGATCACTTTTGGAAGTTGCCAGTTTCCAGTTTTCTATCAGCCGTCTTTTAACATTTGGTTAAAGACGGATTTATCTTTTCTTCAGATATGATGAGTCGTGCTTCTAGAAGGTTCTAGAATATGGTGACTAGGGTGATGACTTGGCTTCATGACTCATTAGGCATTAATGGTGTCATTAAAGCTTTAGGTGACTAGGTTTGTTCTAATTGGTTCAAATTAATGATTCATTCTTTCATAATGGTTATGATAACTATCATTTGTTATGGTCACCACTTGAGCCCTCCTACACTCACCTCCCTCCTTTGATATATATATAGCATCCTCTCTCTCTCTCATTCACACACTTGATTCATTTGGAAAAGGTTATGATAGATATTTGGGGTGTATGGAATTCACAGATCATTTCATTCCATCACCCGATTTCCACGGCAACTTCATTAACCGATCGTCCACGGATTTGGACGAAGTGAGACAAAGTCATCTACTCATTCTCTACATCAATCTTGGTCGTCTCTTTTAGCAAACTTGACGATCGAGTTGCCTCGAGTCAGAGGCGGGAGCCCGTTTAAAGAACCGATCATGTGGTGCCACCTCGACGAGGAGATCGGAGATCGACGAGATCGGAGCAGCCGCAACGGAGCGTGGGATGATGGTTGAAGAACGAAGGACTCGGATCGTTCGGTATAACCATTCTACACTCTTTACAGTTTGTTAGTTTAGCAATAATGGCAGATCCGGGTTAAAGTACACGATAGCGCCAAGTTTAAAAGTTTTTGTTCCGCATTTGGCGTCTGTAGACGGCCGGGGCGCTAGCGTAGACTAACAGTGGTATCAGAGCCTCACCATTTTGCTATGCTAACTTGTGCTAACGCGTTTAAAACATCGATCCGACCGGAAATCAAAAATCGCAAAAATCGCAATTTCTTATCCCGACAGTTTCTGTTAATTTTAAACGGTCTCAAAATTTATTTCTGGATGTCTTAAAAATCTGTGCAGGGAATTGTAAGAGCCACGACAAAATTTGGGATCGTGATCCCTCCAAGTTGCCGCGGAAGGGCGGCCAAACCCATGGTTTGGCCGCGCAACCGCGGCCACGTGGGGAGCACGTGCTCCCAAATTTTCTCAGTTGGCTCTGTGTTGGATTTTGGGGTTTTTGGTATATAAAGTTTTGGCCCAAATTTTGTTACTGTTCACCAGTAAGCTGTGGGGCCAACTTTTTGATATTTGGTCTTTGGTCGATCGAAATTTAAACACGTTAGTTTACAGTGCTTACATTATATCTCCGACCGGGAATGTCATTTGATCGGTAAACCGCGTTTAATTGCTATAGTTCTTTTAGACGGGTTTGCGAACGTGACATTCGCGTTGATGTTCTGTGTTGTGCTGTGATGTTGCGGATTTGTCGTGGTGGATAGCAGTGTGCAATGGTAGTACAGTTTGTGTTTATTTGTACATTTGATATTGCGGGGCGAGCGTCCAACTTGTGGACAGCCGTCACTGTCTGTTGTATAATATTCTTTTGGGGCACGACCAGGTTGCGGTCGATGTACCTATTGTACTATTTTTCATTACTGTACTAGGTTTTGCCCCGAGACGGAGTGCACGGATAGCCGGGTTCTGGAGGGCAACGGGTCCGCATCTCATGGCTTTGGGAGGCAGAGGGGCCCCACTCTAAAATTGGCAGACTATTCGCCGCACTCGTAGGGGGTATAGGTTGACCCAAGGAGGGGTGCTCAATTTACCGGATTCCGTGAAATGCCGGGTGTTCCATTCACTATGCATGTGGGGGACTGCCTCGCTTCAGGTTTTGGCGGGTAACTTGCCGCACCCGTAGGGGTCTAGGTTTCATTGCACAGGTTATCCACACGACAGGGGAACGTCGAGTTTCAGCAGCGGCTCTGTGAAACTCGGGGATCCCAGATTATCTGTATTGTTCTGTGATGCTTATTACTTTTCTGTAATGTTGCATACTATCACGCCTGGAGCGATTATTGTATATTGGTTTATATACTATTAGATGTTGTATATGTTTTACACCCGCGCTAGTCCAGTCCCCGCTCTGTCGTTAGTTAAGTAACCTAACGAATGATGACGGGACCCAGTGACGAATGCGGATGGCATATACGTACATTTTATTTTCGTTCTTTTCTGGTGTGATTGAATGATGGGACTGCGTTGATTCTGATCAATGCAAAGTAAAACAAACCTGTTTGAGTTGTTGGAACAATTTTAAAAAGGTGTTATTGCAAAGACGTTTCCATTTGTTATGCATAGCGGTATTCAGTGTGAATATCCAGCACCTCATTCGACGAGGCAAGGGCTGATATCCCTTCACCGGGAAAGACCCCTTGGACAGAAGTTTGCGTCAGGGTAATAACTTCATTATAGTCGATTACATATTGCTTTGCATAGCGATATTCAGTAGGATATCCTGCACCTCATTCCACGAGGAAAGAGCCGAGATCCCTTTACCGGGAATGACCTCTTTAGCAAAAGGTTTTCGCCACTATATTTTTATAAAAAGCTATCAGGTTCCTTCAGCGATATCAAGTTCACTACGTTAAAGGTTTTTCGCCAAAAACCAGTCGTAGCCCTCCGTCGTTTCTTATGGATGGTCAGTAGTATTCAAGCTATGTTTGTTGGCTTTCGTCAAGGCATAGTGTTTGGTAGCTGCTGGGTATTCATTTGTTGCATAGATAGATGAGTTGGTTTGGGACAGTCGTATTACCTTGTTGGCTTTCGTCAAGGGTATGTACGGGTGGATTCAAATTAACAAGATAATGACGGGCAGAACTTGACATGTGACTTATGATTTGTTGACTTTCGCCAAGGTCATAAGAGCATGGGGCAAGAAAATGATATCGGGAGTTTCTAAAGAAACTGAAACTTGCCAAGTATGCGCATACCTTCTGGAGTATGAATAACGTGGATGCATTCCATCACGTTAACATGCGATGAGAGTTGGATCCCGATTCCCACTGATGAGTTGCTTTACTCTTCGGGTGATCCCGATTGATTCTTCTTTAGGTTTGGAGGAGAATTTGACAGGACAGTGGGAGGTTTCCGGATTAGATAAAATGATGACCATTCTGATCTAGGATAGAGTGCACGCAGAGTGTTTCTTTTCTCTCTCTCTCTTTGGCAGCGACCTTTGACCGACCCTAGACTATGACTCAGTGACCAGGTTGACCGAACCTTCTTAAAACGCTGGCTTTTGGATTGTCTGAGTTGCATAAGTCATTTCCACTCCTTCTTTTACCCTTTGAATTTCTCAGAACACCCGTATACTACGGATATCCACTTCCATTGGATAGATCCATCGTATGGTTATATACGAACTCGAAGGAACTTCTTCGAGGATGGATCCAGGTTCAGGAGAAATAGAATTGGTTTATTCAGTTGTCTTTTATTATCACCTTCTCTCAGGTTGCGAGAGCTCCTTGGTTTAGGAGAGTACACCTATTACGCTTATTGGATAGTCTTATTCCAAACCATAGGCTGGTGCCGAAAGGTAGGGAATGAAGAAAACCAATTAGCCTAAGTAGGGTGTGCAGAAGGTAATATGTAAAGACAAAATAAAGGGATTAGAAAGAGGGCAAAGTAAATTGCGACTGATATCATTCACGACCAAAACCGCGTACTTTGTCGCCACTCCTATTTCACCTTTAAAAGAATAAGGTATTATTCAGTTGTCTTTTATCGTCACCTTCTCTCGAGATGCGAGTACTCCTTGGTTTAGGAGGGTACACCTATTATGCTTACTGGATAGTCTTCTTCCAAACCATAGGCTGGTGCCGAACGGTAGGGAAGGAAGAAAACCATTTAGCCTAACGATGGTGTACAGAAGGTAACGACTAAAGACAAATAAAGGAATTTGGAGAGATGGCAATAAGATATACGGTTGAAGTCATGAATTGGATTATGGAAGAGGCATTGCTATGAATACCAGGATACCCCTACGAAACATTTTCATGTTTCAGTGCATTTTTAAGGAAAAACTGTTTTTCCCGATTAGGCACTTACTCCAAGGGTATGTATTTACCAGGTTTCATTCTCATATCTGTATGGTTTTACAGATAATGATTGGGAGTAAGATATTGGGAATTAGGTGATCATCCTCATTATATCGGAATTCGTTGTAATTGGTGATAGTTGAGGAAATCGCCAGGGTACAGTTTTCCACCGACAACGCACAAGTTATGAGTTGTTTAACTCAGCGGACTTATACAGAGTATTGTATGTTGTCCAAGTGTCCATCAGGACAAAGGGGTAGGTCCTCGTACTATGTTCTGTTTACTTATAACTTCTCTAGTATTTAGACGAGTGTTTCGTACAAATACAAGGTCTAAGTTTTGAGAAGTTGTGGGTATAAGAATAAAGTAGAGAACCAGGTATCACAAGTGTCGGGATTCTTCAAAGAGATCGAAGATGTAGATTCTTGTGATTGGTATTCAGATGATAGTGATGGTTTTGAGAAACGTGTTTCTCTTTCAGGTTACTCATAATTGGATGGATTCCTAAGTTGAGTAATGCTGATTAGCCTCTTTCCATTAAGTTGATATGCACTGGAGACAGCTGCATGGATTGAATCTTGGTTCCAATTAAATAAGTGCCAAAGTTTCTATATTGGATATAGAATGGATCGTACCTTAAAAGAAGTTAAGGTACGGTGAGTTGTCCAGCTTATGATTAAAACCAGACACTGGATAACTCAGGGCACGTTTCTGTAATGGCTGTTTGTGGGTTGACCCTGGCTATGACGAGGGTTGATATTCTACCATTAAGAAGATCAATAGTGATATTGTTCTTGACTCGCCACAGTTTTAGTAAAAATGGATTTTTTTTCAGAAAACAGTAGTGGGAGTATGGTAGAACTGGAAGTGATTCCAGAACCGCGAACGATTACGGAAAATTTAATAGGACCTATACATTCAATCAGGTTTGACATTCAAATAGCCACTCCGCAGGTATGGTAGGTAACCTCAGACACCCGAGAGGTACTTCGGTAGGCTCAAGGACGGTGACAGGGAGGTTCTTATCTACCCAGACTTGACACTACTGTTGTTCCAGGATATGAGACCCGGTAGGAGGGTTGTCGTAGTCAGTGGGAGCAGCGGAAGCATGGTGGGCAAGTAGCTTATGTCTATTTATAGACTAGAGCAGTTATAGCGGAGATAGATCATCTAATTTTGATGTGACAGTCATGGGTTTGACTTCAATCAGAATAAGGGATGGATCAGTTAAGAAGGTAGTAGGGTGTGATGTCATGGTATCTGGATGACATACACAGAGTGGGAAGTAAAATTCCTATACTACGATCGGTTGTACTGTGGTCGTCACACAGTTGTTTCTCCAGACAGGATATGGATATAATATTTGACATTCTGGTTTCTAGATCTATGGTTTTAGATCTGGATTTGGGTAGTTTCCCAATGTGGGTACTTTGACAGATATTCTAATGGTTTTTAGAATAGTTGACTCCTAGCATGGTAGTGTACCTGCAGGTGATGGAGTCACCCTCTCTAAAGGTGTCGTATAGACTAAAGGGGAGAGGGATGCGCATGATTGGCAGATCACTTGCTTAGGCAATTGAGTCAATCATGAGATGTCAAGTACCACACCAGATGTTGTTTTTGCACTAGATGCAATAAGTTTGTATTAATCCAATCCTGGAGAAACATAAGGAAGCAGTTTTAGAACATTAGTACATGTTCTACGGATTTGATAACGGCAGCCTCTTTCGGGAGACGGTTATCATTCCAGGCTTCAAAGGTGACATGGATGACAGAGTGATTGTCAGAGTTTTAGTTTTCCCTCTGACGAGGGATAGTATTATGGACAGGTGGTTCCAGAGGATACTGTGGGTGGCATGGTGCTGGATACTGATTAGGTTCAGTGATCCATACAGTCTAAGAAGTTTGGATATGGAGTTCATTTATGAACTAAGGTCCCATCAGATATCCAGACATATTCTAAGACAGGTACTACTCAATTCGGGAGATGGCTTTCTCCGTGAACTTGAGATTAAGAGAGATACAGAAAGAAACTTCTAGGCGGATCCACTCACCGAGGCTATTTCTCGAACACAATAGTTTTACAAACGGGCTTTGTGAAACTGATTAGTAGAGGAGTTGGATGTTCGGTTTCACACGGGCTGTGAGTAGTCGACATCGCAATATTAGTCTTGAGTGCAAGTGGGAGATTGTTGGAGATAGTGCCCTCATAGTCAATTATTGGATCGCAGGTACGTGATTGCAATGATTGCGGAGGACCTATCCCGGTAGGACAGTCTTACTCAAAATGATAGTATGCTATCTGGTTTGCCTTTATCAGTCGTGTACATGTTCAGGTGACTGATTGCATGTTACACTTTGATAGAGCCCTTAGGATCTTGCTTTACTACCAACAGTATGATGGCGATCATATACGTGAGAGTTGGGTAGTTTATATGCATATCCTTAATTGTGGTCCCTAGTCGTGGGAGTTTCGAGACAGGGCATCGATACTCCGGAGTAGACTAGTGTGTACAGTCGAGACCCCGACGAGGGGCGGTGGCCGGTCTCACAAGCCACTGGTGTCAGTTGGATCACCTAAGATGTATACAGGTGCTCATTGGGTTATGAGTACACCGGACAGGACTCGCCGGGAATCTGCTAGTTAGTACTATACCTATCGTCAGATAGCAGTTCCCTGGTGACATGTGTACAGGTTAGTTCATCGACCTGAGGTCGTCATTTGTCTCGTGTGAGTTCCCACTGTGCTTTGATTTCTACCCTACCACGGCTCAAAGGAGTCGTGCAAACAGGTAGCTTTTGGGTACAGTCCCGAGCCATATGGAGGCACGTGAGCGGATCGGCAGGGGATTCGTCTCTCCCGGTATTGGGGGCGAGGTCGTGCAGTGTCTAGGAGAGCCATTACACAAATCCATGGCCATGGTAGGAGATTTACTGGTAGGTACTCCAGTAGTATCTCAGGGTGTATTTGGGCTTCACTCCGACACGACTTATACTGCTATTGGGGGTCTGACATTGCTAGCCCCCTAGGCAGGATATGCGATACTCATTGACGAACGGACCGGACTGTATATACATTGTTACTGTTAGGCTCAGTAGGGTTTTCGGAGGAGTTCGCTTATCGGTCTCCCTTGAGTTCGCTCCTCGGCCACCCTTGAGGTCAGTCCGTGGGCAGCCGTTACGCATTGCTAGTGCCGCTGACGGTTTGTGGTTAAACCCACTGCCAGGGTGCTGACGAGTCATTAGAGTCCCCCACAGACAGTTTCCCAAGTTCGGGCGAAACGTTGTAGAGGCCGTATGGTTTTATGGCAGGGTTCGGAAAATGCACGTGCGTTTACGCACGTGTCAGTTTTCGGGCAGATGATACTGGTCGGCTTTGGTTTAAGCCGGATCCGAGTATTATATTGAGTAGGTATAATATCTTTGTCTCAGTTGCATTTGTATTCGGTCGTAATACAAATGCGGGTATATTTATACAGTTTCGGGGTTATCCTGAAAGTTGTTTCAGGATCACTTTTGGAAGTTGCCAGTTTCCAGTTTTCTATCAGCCGTCTTTTAACATTTGGTTAAAGACGGATTTATCTTTTCTTCAGATATGATGAGTCGTGCTTCTAGAAGGTTCTAGAATATGGTGACTAGGGTGATGACTTGGCTTCATGACTCATTAGGCATTAATGGTGTCATTAAAGCTTTAGGTGACTAGGTTTGTTCTAATTGGTTCAAATTAATGATTCATTCTTTCATAATGGTTATGATAACTATCATTTGTTATGGTCACCACTTGAACCCTCCTACACTCACCTCCCTCCTTTGATATATATATAGCCTCCTCTCTCTCTCTCATTCACACACTTGATTCATTTGGAAAAGGTTATGATAGATATTTGGGGTGTATGGAATTCACAGATCATTTCATTCCATCACCCGATTTCCACGGCAACTTCATTAACCGATCGTCCACGGATTTGGACGAAGTGAGACAAAGTCATCTACTCATTCTCTACATCAATCTTGGTCGTCTCTTTTAGCAAACTTGACGATCGAGTTGCCTCGAGTCAGAGGCGGGAGCCCGTTTAAAGAACCGATCATGTGGTGCCACCTCGACGAGGAGATCGGAGATCGACGAGATCGGAGCAGCCGCAACGGAGCGTGGGATGATGGTTGAAGAACGAAGGACTCGGATCGTTCGGTATAACCATTCTACACTCTTTACAGTTTGTTAGTTTAGCAATAATGGCAGATCCGGGTTAAAGTACACGATAGCGCCAAGTTTAAAAGTTTTTGTTCCGCATTTGGCGTCTGTAGACGGCCGGGGCGCTAGCGTAGACTAACAGTGTGTAAATGTATGTGTGAGTGCAACCACTACTCTAGGGTTCGCACTAAACTAAACCAATATATTCTTATCATCAAAATATCATTATTACCATCAATAACCCTAAACAACACATAATAAATATTCGTGTGTATACGTATTCGTATACATCACCACGGACTGCGGGGGTGCTATACACCATCCACCCGACTTCTCCCCACAGATATAAATCTACTCACATTGCTTCTCGTGTGCCAAAGCCGATGTCGCTATCTTCACCTCCTTTGCCTCAACATCACGCGGGGTACCTACAAGTATATCACAATGCTAAAGCACATGAAAATCACATCGGAAACCAAAATAGCACATGCTACCCGCATAGGTAAAAACCTATCGACTCGCATGTAAACACAATCAAAATCCACTTGTCGTTGACGTCCAAACGCCACCCGACAGGAATGAATCACCAAATACCAAAATCCATGCTAAAACAAGTCCTAAATTATACACCAACATAGGAAAATCAACCCAGATTTCACCCTAGATGGAATCAGTCAAAACTAGACATACTCAGGGTCAAAACTAGAGGAAATGGGGGCATGCACAGAAAACGAAGCAATTCCTTAAAATACCTTATTTTAGAATTTTCCATAATTTTTCCCCATTTATCTGTATTTAATTATACCAGAATATTAAAATATTCATTAAAATAATATTAAATTATAAAATTTCCCAAAAATCATATTTTATTATTTTGAAGACGTTACATCTCATCCGCCCGAGAGATAATACGGTTTTTTCTCATAGACGGGGATCGAGAAGATTGCATCATTGATAATGATGACCCTACTAGCTTCCAGCAAGCCATTTAGAGCGGCGACTCGGCAAAATGGCTGGATGCAATGCGGACCGAAATGGAGTCCATGTACACTAACAAAGTATGGATTTTGGACATTGCTCCAGATGGGGTAAAACCCGTAGGATGCAAATGGATCTTCAGAAAGAAGATTGGTGTAGATGGACATGTTGAAACCTATAAGGCTAGACTTGTTGCAAAGGGTTTTCGTCAAAGACCTGGTTTGGACTATGACGAAACCTTTTCTCCAGTGGCTATGCTCAAATCCATTCGGGTCCTTCTTGCCATTGTTGCCTTCCACGATTATGAGATCTGGCAGATGGACGTAAAGACGGCCTTTCTAAATGGTAATTTGGAAGAGTGCGTCTATATGGATCAGCCAGAGGGATTCATTCAGAGTGGGAGCAGCAGTAAAGTGTGCAAGTTGCTTAAGTCCATTTATGGACTAAAGCAGGCATCGCGGAGTTGGAACATCTATTTTGATGATACTGTCAAAGAATTCGACTTTATCAAGAATCCAGATGAACCATGCATATACAGTAAGATTGTAGGGAAAGTTGTAGTATTCCTCGTCTTGTACGTGGATGACATTCTTCTAATAGGAAATGATATTCCTATGCTACAGTCAGTCAAAGGATTCTTGTCACAGAAGTTCTCCATGAATGACCTGGGTGATGCCACCTACATTCTGGGGATCCAGATCTATCGTGATAGATCAAAGAGGATGTTGGGACTTTCGCAGTCCAGGTACATAGACACCATATTGAAAAGATTCATTATGGACGATTCTAAGCGCGGTAACCTACCGGCTTGTCACGGAATCACCCTCTCCAAAGAGACGTCTCCCAAGACTGATTTGGAAAGGGCTGGCATGTCGATTATACCCTACGCTTCTGCGGTAGGCTCTATAATGTATGCGATGTTATGTACCAGACCAGATGTAGCATACGCATTGAGCGTTGTAAGCCGGTATCAGGCAAACCCAGGGGAGAAGCACTGGATAGCAGTAAAGAACATTCTCAAGTACCTGAGGAGGACTAAGGAGATGTTCTTGTTGTATGGCGGAAAAGACCTCCAGATCGAGGCCTTTGCCGACTCCATCTTCCAGAGTGACAAGGATGACTCCAAGTCCATGTCGGGTTATGTCTTTACCCTCTATGGAGGGGCGGTCTGTAGGAAGAGTTCCAAGCAGGACACCGTTGCTGACTCAACGATAGAAGCGGAGTACATTGCTGCTTGCGATGCCGCAAAAGAAGCTGTCTGGATGAAGAAGTTCCTCACAGAACTTTAGGTGGTTCCTACCAGTGTTAATCCAATACCTCTGTATTGCGACAACAACGGCACTATAGCTTTAGCGAAGGAACCCAGGTCCCATCAGAAGTCCAGACACATCTTAAGGCGGTATCACCTAATCAGGGAGATCGTAGATCGCCGGGAGATCGAGGTAAAGAGAGTAGATACGGAGAATAACACTGCTGATCCATTCACAAAGGCCATTCCTCAGACGCGGTTCGAGAGGCTATTCGAGATGATAGGTCTGCGATATGCCGGTACATTGCCCTAGTACAAGTGGGAGATTGTTAGTGTTTATGCCCTAGAAGCCATTACTGTACCATACTAGTTTGTATATTACTTAATGGAAGCTTGGGATATTCACAGTTGTATTGACAGTCTTGCTAAAAATGGTAGTATGCTACTTGGTTTGTGTCTACTTTAATATGTGCATATGTTTCTTTTAACGTATCGCTTATACATATTAGTAGAGCCCTTAGGATCTTTGCTTGATTACCAGCGTTGTGATGGCAGTCACACTAGTGGGGGCTGGTTAGTCTATAAGCAACATCCTATACAGGTCCCTGGTAGTAGGATTATCGAGACAGGGCATCGATACTCCGGAGTAGGCTGGTGTATATGCTTCTTATCCCAGCATAGGGAGATAGTCTGTCCCACAGCCATCAGTACGCTTTACTGGAGATAGTATGCAGGTGCTCGTTAGGTTACGGGTACACCGGACAGGACTCGCCGGGAACTGCAGGTTGGTTTTATACCCATCGTCAGATAGCAGTTCCCAGGTGACATGAGTACAGCTTAGTCCGTCGACTTGACACTGCTACTTCGCCTCGGGTGTGTTTCCACTGTACTTAGATTACTACCCTACCACGGCTCAAATGAGTCGTGCAAACAAGTAGTAGTTGGGTGCTGTCCCGAAGCACTTGGAGGCAGTGGCGGTTAGACAGGATTCGTCTCTCCCGGTATTGGGGGTTGATATCGCGCTGTGTATGGAGAGCCATTACGCAAAGTCCCTGGCCAGGGAAAACGAGATTTACTGGTAGGCTTCCAGTAGTTTCTCAAGGTGTAATGGGCTTCACTCCGACACGACTTATACCGCTATTAGGGGTCTGACGTTTACCGCCCCCCTAGGATCGATATGCGATAGTCCTAGATGAACAGACCGGACTGTACGGAGATTGTCACATCAGGCTCAGTTGGAGTTCGAATGGGTTTCTTCATCATCCTTCTTATCGACATCTACCTGGGGATCGTTACGTACAGCTAGTACCGCTTACGACCTGTGGTTAAACCCACTGCCAGCGTAGTGTCGAGTCTTTAGTCCCACACAGAGAGTTTCCCTGCACCGGGAAAAAGGTGTAGAGGCCGTATGGTTTTACGGCAGGGCCGCGTTCACTTACGTACACTTGTGCACGTATTATGATCGGGCAGATAATACTAGCGGGCTTTGGTTTAAGCCCGATTCTAGTATTATACAGATGGATTTATTCAGTAAAAGATTATCCGTGTTTTTCGGAAATACGGATGGGAGGGGCAGTCTCGGTATATGTTGGGAAGCTTCTAAAGAAGATGACTTATTTGTATTTATTTCTTTTGGATTAAACACAAATGAGGTGGAGAGATGAGTTGTAAGTTTTCATTAAATGCTTAATGACTCATGAGGTGATTCACCCTTAGGATTATATGATGCTCACTAGATATTTCTAGATATTTATCAAGAGATATTTGTATACTTCATTATATTCTTGCATGAGTTATTATTCATTATAATTATCACAAAAGCTTTCTCTCTCCTCAAGTCTTCATCTTCTTCCTCAAACCCTAAAAGCTCTCATGAGTTGAGAATCATAGGGTTTAAGTGACTAAGTAATTCATCTAAATACTCTACACCCTCTAGGACTTCTAGATTAGAAAACTAGAAGCCGTAGTTATCTCAGATTTGAGATAAGAGCTCGGACTATAGACTCTCAGGTGGATCGTCTTTGACTCGAGGAGGCCATTGAGGTGCCCATGTTCCATAGAGCCTACGAGGGGTGGAAGACAGCGATGAAGACTCGAAGGACTAGTAACGTGAGGTATAACTTTGAATCAGAGTAGTTAAACCTTTCATTGTTTGCTAGTAATGGCTTAGATACGATCCGTGTGCTCAAGTCCGTGTTAGGATGCTTTGATAATTGTTTTTCATATATTCCGCGTCCCCGCGAGCTCGTGGGGTGCGTGACATGGACTTACAAACTTGGCCGACCACATGCCCATGAAATCCGGCCTTCTCGGTTTTCCAATGGTGAAACGGCCTCGTATTCTCAGGGTGGTCTCCTAGGGTCTTAATTGGGTTAATGGAGTTGCTTGTTTTTCTAGTAAAGATATCAGATAATCCCAGATTCCCTGTAGGCACTAATTATACACAAAACCGACATTTCGATATCTAATTCACATTGCATGGTCTGGGTTTTAGACACTAAGGGGGGGTTAAGGTCACCACAAAAGCACAATTATACCATCTCAATTCAAATCAAACCCTAAGCTCAACTTAGAATTTTCCAAGTTCACTAAACCTCACATAAACAATTTTAAACTAACATAGATGCTAAAGGAATTGAAATACTACACTAATGATGAAAGAATTACCTCATTTGGCAACTCAAGAATTTTCTTGAGATTCCCCAAGTACTCAAAATCCTAACTTTCTTGGTTCCTCATGCTTGTAGTGAGCTTGTGCACATTTTTTGTGAAAGGAATAGGTGTTTTAAGGTGTTTTTGGGGTTGATATGAGGTGGTGTAAGTGGTGGAGGGAGGAGGGCAGCCATGGTGTGAAGAGAAGAAGAAAATGGTGAAAATGATGAAGTGAAACACAATGAGCCATGGTCAAGTTGACCCCTCACCCTCTCTCTCTCTCTCTCTTGCCCATGCTTCCTTGTCTCCCCATGCCTCCTTGTCTCCCCATGCCACATTTCTATATTCTTTTCTTTTTCTTTTCTTTTTCCTTCTCAATTTAAACACAATAAAACCAAGTTATGAAAGAAATGAAGCATGGCTTTGATAAAAAAAGAAATGTAACAAGTATTATGCAAAATATCATGTTGCATATCATGCACATATCACACTTAATGAAAAATTAGTAAACACTAATCGAGTTTAATAATATCCCATACACAATTAATTGTATAAATTTTTATAAAGTGTCTAAATCATATAATATTCTTTAAAAATTAACATTCAAATTTATTTTCCAATATTTCCTAATTTATCGGTATTTAATTATACCATATCATATAAAACTAATCTCCATACATTAAAATATTCATAATATTTATTACTCAATAATATAAATTCCCAAAAATAATATTTTATTTTTCTGAAATGTTACAGTGATACAATATTTGGAATCCACATAATTAGTTATGAGATAACTAGTTTGAATTTTATAAATCTAGCAATTCAGTCTCATTTGATCGGTTGCCACGAAATTTTGATGAGGACCAAAAGTCTGTCGCAATTACGTAGTGTACGCGGATACTCGCCGGGTAACCTTACTAGATAGTTATGCCCCATAGCCCCGACCAAGTGACTGAAGGAGAACCCCGTCTCCAAAAGCAACCCTTCGGGTGCTCGCAGCCGTGGTGTTCCGCTTTAGTGCACTTCGTCAACGGCATCGGGGGTGCGGCCGTCTACTAAAGTTTCCGACGAGCATTTGATCAGGTTATCGGGAATCTTGTTGAATTACCCAACAGGTTATTGAAAAGTGTTTTCAATATCGAGACTAAAATGCGGGGTTTATAATTGTTAGGCATGTGATGTCTAAGGAATTCATTTGGTTAGGCATGAAATCCAAAGTATGTGATACATTGGGTTTACGATATCTAAGGTGGTTGCGGATTCCAATTGTTGTAGTTTTTCACTTTCTTTTCTGCGACAGTAAGTGTAATATGTGCTGTTGTAAGTCTAAGGTAGCGCCCCGGCCGTCTGTCCGAGGCCAAAATACGGAAGCGAAAACTTTTTCAAAACTTGAAACCGGTGCTATCGCAGACTTTAATCCCAGATCGAACCATTAACCTATAACTAGCTAACTAGAGAAGGGTTAGAAAAGCTATACTGATCGATCTGTGTCCTTCGGTCTTTGGCCACCAACCCAAGCTCCTCGCGGCATCTCCGATCTCCGGTCTCCTCGTCGGAAAGGGCACCACATCTTTGAATCCTTTTACGGGCTCCCGCTTCATCCGAAGCAACTCGGACACGAAGTTTGCTAGCCGACGTGTCCAAGGCGGTGTAGAGAATGTGTGTGATCACTTTGTCCCAAGCATCCATTGATTCTCAACACATGAGAGTGTATGGATGGAGGTTGAAGATGAAGCTGGTGAGCTAGAAGAGGAGGAAGAAGAAGAGGCTTTTTTCTTTCTTATGTTGTATGATGAAAAAATGAGAGAGAGTGAGATTAAGAATAATACAAGAGCAAACCTCCCCTTGGCTGCCCTCTCTCTCTCATCTTATCATTTCAACACTTAAATCAATCACTAAACATGACATGGTTCAAAGAATAAGACCATGAGTCACCACCCTTGTCCATGTCATAATTAATGCACCTCATCATGAATTAAGCTCACTATTTCCACCAAAGTAAACATTAACCCAAATGTTTACAACAATAAAAAGATACGGCAACATCTAAAGTAAACTCGTGACGGATCATAAGGATACCCCTCACCTGTATATACATACCTGCATCCGCATTCCGAGTGAATGCGAATACGATGAGACTAAAGTAATCCAACAAATCTAATACTAGGATCCAGCTTAAACCAAAGCCCACTAGTATGATCCGCCCGATCTTGATCAGTGCACTACTGCACGTATATAATCGGACCCTGCCATTATACCATACGTCTTCTACAACGTTTCACCCGAAACTTGAAAAACTGTTTGTGGGGGACTCTAAAGACTCGTCAATACTTTGGCTGTGGATTTAACCACTAGCACTTCAATGGTACTAGCCGTACGTAACGGATTAGAAGGTATTGACCAAAAGGGAGGTCGATGAGAGAACTCATCCTGACACCCTACTGAGCCCCTCAATGACAATATCCGTACAGTCCGGTCCGTTCGTCTATGAGCATCGCATGTCGGGCCTACGGGGTTGGTAAAAGTCATACCCCCAAAAGCGGTACAAGTCGTGTCGGAGTGTAGCCCAGAACACCCTGAGATACTACTGTAATAACTACCAGTAAATCTCCTGCCTTGGACAAGGACTTCGTGTAATGGCTCTCCTAGACACAGCGCGATCTCACCCCCAATATCGGGAGAGACGAAACCCCTGTCGATCCGCTCACTGCCTCCATGTGGCTCGGGATTGTACCCAACTAAAACCTGTTTGCACGACTCCTTTGAGCCGTGGTAGGGTAGTAATAAAAGCACAGTGGGAACTCACACGAGAAAAATGACGATCTCAGGTTGATGAACTAACCTGTACACATGTCACCAGGGAACTGCTATCTGACGTCAGGTATAATACCAACTAGCATGTTCCCGGTGAGTCCTGTCCGGTGTACTCATAACCCAATGAGCACCTGTATAACACCAATGGCTTGTGAGACCAGCCACCGCCCCTCGTCAGGGTCTCGACTGTATACACTAGTCTACTAATGGAGTATCAATGCCCAGTCTCGAAACTCCCACGACTAGGTACCACTTTAAGGATGTGCTTATAGATTACCCAACTCTCACGTATATGATCGCCATCATACTGCTGGTAGTCGAGCAAGAATCCTAAGGGCTCTATCAATGTGTAACAGTGACCTGTAATGTCACCTAAAGCTGTACACGATGATAAAGATAAACCAGATAGCATACTATCATTTCGAGTAAGACTGTCCTACCGGCATAGGCCCTCCCTCAATCATTGCAATCACGTGCCTGTGATCCAATAATTGACTCTTAGGGAACTATATCCAACAATCTCCCACTTGCACTATAGGATAATTATTGCGATGTTGCATACTCACAGCCCGTGTGATACCGAACACCCAATTCCTCTACTAATCAGTTTCACAAATCCCTTTTGCGAAACTATTGCATTCGAGGAATAGCCTCAGTGAGTGGATCCGCCCTAATGTTTCTTTCTATGTCTCTCTTTATCTCAAGTTCGCGGAGAAAGCCATCTCCCGAAATGAGTAATACCTGTCTTAGAATATGTCTGGATATCTGATGGGACCTGGTTCATAAATGAACTCTAAATCCAAATTTCTTAGACTGTATCGTCAACTGAATTTAATCAGTATCCTGCGTCATGCCTCCTTTAGTATCCGCTTGGACCTCCTGTCCAAACAAATGGCCCTCGTCAGAGGAAAAACTACAACTCTGACAGCCACTCTATCATCCGGTCACCTTGGATGCCTGGAATGATAACCGTCTCTTGAAAGAGGTTGTTTGTTATCATATCCCTAGAACATCCACTTATGTTCTAAAACTGCTTCCGAACGTTTCTCCAGGATACGATTAATATCAACTTATTGCATCTAGTGCAAAAACAACATCTGGTGTGGTACTTGACATCTCATGTTCAACTCAATTGCCTAAGCAAGTGATCTGCCAATTATGCACATCCCTCTCCCCTTTAGTCTGTAAGACACCTTTAGAGAGGGTGACTCCATCACCTGCAAGTACACTACCATGCCAGGAGTCGTCCATTCTAAAATACTTTTAGAATGCTGTCTAAGTACCCAGATTTGGAAAATTACCCAAATCTAGATCTAAAACTATAGATCTAGTAACCAAAATGTCTGATGTTATATCCAAGTCCTATGTGGAAAAACCACTGTGTGACAACCAAAGTATAACCGATCGAAGTATAGGAATTTCACTTCCTACTCTGTGTATGTCATCCAAATACCAGGACATCACACCCTACTACCATCTTAACAGATCCATCTCCTATTCTGATGAAGTCAAACCTATGACTGTCACATCAGAAATAGATGATCTATCTCCGATATATCTGCTTTAGTCTATAAATAGACATAAGCTACTTGTCCACTATGCTTCCGTTGCTCCCACTGACTACGATAACCCTCTGGCAGAGTCATATACACGTATACTTCTGAAGCCAGTTCAGAACGACGCTATACTCATCTTCCTGCCGGGTCTCATAGCCTGGAACAACAGTAGTGCCAAGTTTGGGTAAACAAGAAGCTCCCTGTCACCGTCCTTGAGCATACCGAAGTACCTCTCGAGTGCCTGAGGTTACCCACCATATCTGTGGAGTGGCTAATGGAGTGTCAAACCAGATTGAATCTTTAGGTTCTTATCAAATTTTCAGTAATCGTTTGCGGTTCTGGAATCACTTCCAGTTCTACCATACTCCCACTACTGTTTTCTGAAAAAATCCATTTTTATTAAAACTGTGGCGAGTCAAGAACAATATCACTATTGATCTTCCAGATGGTAGAAAATCAACCCTCGTCATAGCCCGGGTCAACCCACAAACAGCCATTACAGAAACGTGCCTTGAGTTATCCAGAGTCTGGTTTTAAGCATAAGCCAGACAACTCCCCGTTCTATAACATCATTAAGATATGAACCGTTCTATATCCAATACAGAAACAGAGGCACTGATTTAATTGGAACCAGATTCAAATCATGCAGATGTCTCCAGTGCATGTCAACTAAATGGAGAGAGGCCGATCAGCATTACTCAACTTAGAAATACATCCAGATATGAGTAACCTGAAAGAGAAGCAAGTTCTCACAATCATTACTATCAATTGAATACCATACACAAGTATCTACATCTTCGATTATCTTGAACAATCCTGATACTTGCAACACATGGTTCTCTACTTTACTCTTATACCTATAACTTCTCAAAACTTAGACCTTGCATTTCTACGAAACACATGTCTAAGAACTAGAGAAGTCATAAGTAAACAGAATATAGTACAAGTACCAACCCCTCTGTCCTCATGGACACTGGAAAATATACAATACTCTGTATAAGTCCCCTGAGTCTAATAACTCATTCCCTTTGTGTCGTAGGTTGAAAACTGTACTTAAGGTTAAGAAGAATTATACCGCTGTTTAATGCTCCTTACCTAACCATCCACTGATATAGGTAAATGTCATAGAAATAATTTCAAAAAGTTATATCTCACTTTATAAAAATAAACGTACAGGTAAATCAATTTGAAATTGGTGCATAACAACGGATATTCAAAACCAAAAATTTGCCGTCCGGCAAACAACCCAGGCGATTTACTCAAATATCACCAATTACAACGAATCCCGATATAATGAGGATGATCACCCAATTCCCAATAACTTACTCCTACTCATCATCTGTAAAACCATACAGATGTGAGAATCAAACCTGGTAAATACATACCCTGGAGCAAGGGCTAATTGGGAAATCAGTTTTCTTTTAACAATACACAGTGAAACTGGAACATATAAATGTTTCGAAGGGGTATCCGGGTATTCCTAGTAATGTCTCTTCCATTATCAGATTCACAACTATAACCGTATATTTCTTTTCCATCTCTCCAAATCCCTTTATATGTCTTTAGTCATTACCTTCTGTACACCCCTTTAGGCTAAATGGTTTTCTTCCTTCCCTACCGTTCGGCACCAGCCTATGCTTTGGAAGAAGACTATCCAATAAGCGTAATAGGTGTACTGTCCTAATCCTAGGATCACTCGCAATCCGAGAGAAGGTAAAGATAAAAGACAACTGAATAAAATCTTATTCCTATTTCTCCTGAACCAGAATCCATCCCCGAACTGGAACAAGTTCCTTCGAGTTCGTATATAACCATACGATGGAGTATCCAAATAACTGTGGATCTTCGTAGTGATACAGAGTGTCCTGGAGAAATACAAAGGTGAAGTAGGAGTGGCGATGAAATACTTGGTTTGGTGGTGAATAGCAGTCGCATTTTACTTTGCCCTCTTACTAATCCCTTTATTTGTCTTTACTTAATATCTTCTGTACACCTTCGTTAGGCTAATTGGTTTTCTTCATTCCCCGCCGTTCGGCACCTGCCTATGGTTTAGAAGAAGACTATCCAATTAGCATAATAGGTGTACCGTCGTAATCCAAGGAGCACTCGCAACCTGAGAGAAGGTAAAAGGAAAAGACAACTGAATAGTCATATTCATTTTCTCCAGAACCGGAAACCATCCTCGAATCTGGAACAAGTTCCTTCGAGTTCGTATATAACCATACGATGGTTTTATCCAATGGAAGTGGATGTTCGTAGTAATACGGGGTGTTCTGGAAAAAAGGGTAAAAGTAAGGGTGGCAATGAGGTATGCAACTCAGACAATCCAAAAGCCAGTGTTTTAAGAAGGTTCGGTTAACTTGGTCACTGACTCATAGTTTAAGGTCGGGCCATGGTTGCTGCCAAAGAGAGAGAGAAAAGAAACACTCAGCGTGCACTCTAAACATGATCAGAATGGTTATCAATTTATCAAATCAGGAAACCTTCCACTGTATCGTCAAATTCTCCTCCAAACCTGAAAAAAGAATTAGTCGGGATCACCCGAGGAGTAAACCAACTCATCAGTAGGAATCGGGATCCAACTATCATCGCATGATAATGTGATGGAATCCACTCACGTCATCACACTCCAGAAGGTATGCGCATATCTGGCAAGTTTCAGTGTCTTTAGAAACTCCCGATGTGATTTTTACCCTATGCTCTTATGACCTTGACTTTGGCCAACAAATCATAAGTGACATGTCAAGTTCTACCCGTCATTATCCAGGTTAATTTGAACCCACCCGTATATACCCTTGACTTTGGCCAACAAAGCAGTACGACTGTCCCAAACCAACGCATCTATCTATGCAATAGAAAAGTAACAAATAGCTACCATACACTATGCCTTGACTTTGGCCAACAAACATAGCATGAAAACTAAGTGCTACCCGTCTGAAATGACGGAGGGCTACGAATGGTTTTTGGCGAAAAACCTTTAACATAATGAACTTGATATCGTTGAAGGAACCGGATAGCTTTTTATAAAAATATAGTGGCGAAAACCTTTGCTAAAGAGGTCACACCCTGAGAAGGGATCTCGGCTCTTTCCCCGTAGAATGAGGTGCAAGATATTCTAACTGAATACCACGATGCAAAGTAAAAAGGCAATCGGCTATAATGAAGTTATTATCCTGACGCAAACTTCTGTCCAAGGGGTCACTCCCGGTGAAGTGATCTCGGCCCTTGCCTTGTCGACTGAGGTGTTGGATATTCATAACCGAATACCACTGTGCAAAACAAAAGAAAACGTCCTTGCAATAACATCATTTTGAAAAATATTCCAACAACATCAAACAGGTTTGTTTAGCTTGCATTGATCCGAATCAATGCAGTCCCATCAATTGATCACACCACAAAAGAACAAAAATATGATGTATGTATATGACATCCGCATTCGCCACTAGGTCCCGTCATCACCCGTTATGTTACTTAACTAACAACAGAGCGGGGACTGGACTAGCGCGAGTGTAAAACATATACAACATCTACTAGTATATATATCAATATATAATAATCGATCATGGCGTGATAAAATCCAACATAACAGAAATGTAATAAGCATCACAGAACAATACAGATAATCTGGGATCCCGGGTTTCATAGAGCCGCTATTGAAACCCGACGTTCCCCTGGTCGTATGGATAGCTGTGCAATGAAATCCTAGACCCCTACGGGTGCGGTAAGTTACCCGCCAAAACCTGAAGCGAGGCAGCCCCCTACAGCAAAGTGAATGGACTACCCAGCACTTCACGGAATCCGGTAACTTGAGCACCCATCCTTGGGTCAACCTGTACCCCCTACGAGTGCGGCGAATAGCCCGCCAATTCTAGAGTGAAGCCCCCTCGGTCTCAAAGCCATGAGATGCGGGCCCGTGTGTTAGTTATATGTATGCCTTAGAGGCCATTACTGTACATACGATGTATATTGTAGTGGATGCTTAGACATATATAGGGAGGACTTTCTTGCTCGACATGATAGTATGCTATCTGGTTGTACTTTATCTTAACATGTACTCTAATTGTCTCTATATTACATGTTGATAAAGCCCTTAGGATATGTACTCGACTACTGGGACTATGATGAGATCATACTAGTGGGGCCACGGTAGTCGACGAGTACATCCTATAACTGTTCCTAGTCAAGGGTGTATCGAGACAGGGCATCGATACACCAGAGTAGACTAGAGTATACGCATCTTGACCCATATGATGGGCGATGGATGATCCCATATCCATCGGTGTTTGACATCAAGGATGGTGTACGGGTGCTCAGTAGAGACTGGGTATACTGGACGGACTCGCTGAGAACTCCCAGATGGTATTATACCTTACGTCAGATGGCAGTTCTCCGGTGACACTGGTACAGAGTAGTCTGTTGACCCGAGATCGTCATAGAGTCTTGTGTGATTCCCACTGTGCTTTGATTTCCATCATACCATGTTCAAGAGGGCGTGCAAAAAAGTGGCTTTTGGGTACAGTCCCGAATCACATGGAGGCAATGAGCGATAGGAGGGGATTCGTCTCTCCCGGTATAGGGAGTTGATATTGTGCTGTGTTCGATTGACTATAACCGGAAATCCCTGGCCAGGGTTGCTGAGATTTACTGGTAAGTGTTATCAGTTGTTTCTCGAACTCTTATAGACCTCATATCGACACGACTTATCAAGCTACTGGGGTCTGACGTTTACCACCCCTAGGCGAGATATGCGACATATCAGACGACGAGACCGGACTGTACGGGAGTGTTACTGATTGGATTCACAGGAGAATGTACAGGCTTGCTTATTGATCTTCTGAGCGCTCAATACCTGGGTAGCTGTTACGTTTAGCTGACCGCTTGCTGTAAGTCTACGCTAGCGCCCCGGCAGTCTACAGACGCCAAATGTGGAACAAAAAAAACTTTTAACTGGCGCTATCGTATACTTTAACCCGGATCTGCCATTATTGCTAAACTAACAAACTGTAAGGAGTGTAGGAATGTTATACCGAACGATCCGAGTCCTTCGTTCTTCAACCATCATCCCACGCTCCGTTGCGGCTGCTCCGATCTCGTCGATCTCCGATATCCTCGTCGAGGTGGCACCACATGATCGGTTCTTTAAACGGGCTCCCGCCTCTGACTCGAGGCAACTCGATCGTCAAGTTTGCTAAAAGAGATGACCAAGATTGATGTAGAGAATGAGTAGATGACTTTGTCTCACTTCGTCCAAATCCATGGACGATCGGTTAATGAAGTTGCCGTGGAAATCGGGTGATGGAATGAAATGGACTGTGAAATTCCATACACCGATAAAACCTATCATAATCTTTTCTAGCAAAAATGAAAACTCAAGAGAGAGAGTGAATGAGAGAGGAGGCCATCCATTCATATATGAAGGAGGAGGGTGAGTGTAGGAGCAAGTGGTGACCTTAAGAAAGCTTCTCACTTCAAAAGATCAAGAAGAAAATATCCTTAAGTAAACAAAAAGCTTTAATGATAATGCATGATTCACAAACCTAGTCATCATGCATTAATGAACCATTAAATGTAACCAATGAAAACCCAACACTAATTAATCCTAGTCACCTCTTCTAGAACCTTCTAGAAGCTTCCACACTCATCTCAAGAAAAGATAAATCCGTCTTTAACCGAATGTTAAAAGACGGCTGATAGAAAACTGGAAACTGGCAACTTCCAAAAGTGATCCTGAAACAACTTTTAGGATAACCCCGAAACTGTATAAATATACCCGCATTTGTATTACGATCGAATACAAATGCAACTGAGACAAAGATATTATACCTACTCAATATAATACTCGGATCCGGCTTAAACCAAAGCCGACCAGTATCATCTGTCCGAAAATCGACACGTGCGTAAACGCACGTGCATTTTCCGAACCCTGCCATAAAACCATACGGCCTCTACAACGTTTCGCCCGAACTTGGGAAACTGTCTGTGGGGGACTCTAATGACTCGTCAGTACCTTGGCAGTGGGTTTAACCACAAACCGTCAGCGGCACTAGCTATGCATAACGGCTGCCCATGGACTGACCTGAAGGGAGGCTGATGAGCGCATTCAAGGGTGGCCGATGAGCGAACTCATCCAGAAACCCTACTGAGCCTAACAGTGACTATGTATATACAGTCCGGTCCGTTCGTCAATGAGTATCGCATATCTGCCTAGGGGGCTAGCAACGTCAGACCCCTAATAGCAATATAAGTCGTGTCGGAGTGAAGCCCAAATACACCCTGAGATACTACTGGAGTACCTACCAGTAAATCTCCTACCATGGCCATGGATTTGTGTAATGGCTCTCCTAGACAGAGCACGATCTCGCCCCCAATACCGGGAGAGACGAATCCCCTGCCGATCCGCTCACGTGCCTCCATATGGCTCGGGACTGTACCCAAAAGCTACCTGTTTGCACGACTCCTTTGAGCCGTGGTAGGGTAGAAATCAAACCACAGTGGGAACTCACACGAGACAAATGACGACCTCAGGTCGATGAACTAACCTGTACACATGTCACCAGGGAACTGCTATCTGACGGTAGATATAATACTAACTAGCAGATTCCCGGTGAGTCCTGTCCGGTGTACTCATAACCCAATGAGCACCTGTATACATCTTAGGTGATCCAACTGACATCAGTGGCTTGTGAGACCGGCCACCGCCCCTCGTCGGGGTCTCGACTGTACACACTAGTCTACTCCGGAGTATCGATGCCCTGTCTCGAAGCTCCCACGACTAGGGACCACAATTAAGGATATACATATAAACTACCCAACTCTCACATATATGATCGCCATCATACTGTTGGTAGTAAAGCAAGATCCTAAGGGCTCTATCAAAGTGTAACATGCAATCAGTCACCTGAACATGTATACGACTGATAAAGGCAAACCAGATAGCATACTATCATCTCGAGTAAGACTGTCCTTCCGGGATAGGTCCTCCGCAATCATTGCAATCACGTACCTGCGATCCAATAATTGACTATGAGGGCACTATCTCCAACAATCTCCCACTTGCACTCAAGGCTAATATTGCGATGTCGACTACTCACAGCCCGTGTGAAACCGAACATCCAACTCCTCTACTAATCAGTTTCACAAAGCCCGTTTGTAAAACTATTGTGTTCAAGAAATAGCCTCGGTGAGTGGATCCGCCTAGAAGTTTCTTTCTGTATCTCTCTTAATCTCAAGTTCGCGGAGAAAGCCATCTCCCGAATTGAGTAGTATCTGTCTTAGAATATGTCTGGATATCTGATGGGACCTTAGTTCATAAATGAACTCCATATCCAAACTTCTTAGACTGAATCGATCACTGAACCTAATCAGTATCGGGCACCTTTCTTCCCACAGTATCCTCTTGGACCACCTGTCCATAATACTGTCCCTTGTCAGAGGGAAAACTAAAAACTCTGACAATCACTCTGTCATCCATGTCACCTTTGAAGCCTGGAATGATAACCGTCTCCCGAAAGAGGCTGCCGTTATCAAATCCGTAGAACATGTACCAATGTTCTAAAACTGCTTCCTTATGTTTCTCCAGGATTGGATTAATACGAACTTATTGCATCTAGTGCAAAAACAACATTTGGTGCGGTACTTGACATCTCATGATTGACTCAATTGCCTAAGCAAGTGATCTGCTAATCATGCACATCCCTCTCCACTTTAGTCTGTAAGACACCTTTAGAGAGGGTGACTCCATCACCTGCAGGTACACCACCATGCTAGGAGTCAACTATTCCAAAAACCATTAGAATATCTGTCAAAGTACCCACATTGGGAAACTACCCAAATCCAGATCTAAAACCATAGATCTAGAAACCAGAATGTTAAATATTATATCCATATCCTGTCTGGAGAAACAACTGTGTGACGACCACAGTACAACCGATCGTAGTATAGGAATTTTACTTCCTACTCTGTGTATGTCATCTAGATACCATGACATCACACCCTACTACCTTCTTAACTGATCCATCCCCTATTCTGATTGAAGTCAAACCCATGACTGTCACATCAAAATTAGATGATCTATCTCCGCTATAACTGCTCAAGTCTATAAATAGATATAAGCTACTTGCCCACTATGCTTCCGATGCTCCCACTGACTACGACAACCCTCCTACCGGGTCTCATATCCTGGAACAACAGTAGTGTCAAGTCTGTGTAGATAAGAACCTCCCTGTCACCGTCTCTGAGGCTACCGAAGTACCCCTCGGGCGTCTGAGGTTACCTACCATACCTGCGGAGTGGCTATTGGAATGTCAAACCTGATTGAATGTATAGGTCCTATTAAATTTTCCGTAATCATTTGCGGTTCTGGAATCACTTCCAGTTCTACCATACTCCCACTACTGTTTTCTGAAAAAGATCCATTTTACTAAAACTGTGGCGAGTCAAGAACAATATCACTATTGATCTTCCAAATGGTAGAATATCAACCCTCGTCATAGCCAGGGTCAACCCACAAACAGCCATTACAGAAACGTGCCCTGAGTTATCCAGAGTCTTGTTTTAATCATAAGCTGGACAACTCCCCATACCTTAACATCTTTTAAGGTACGATCCATTCTATATCCAATATAGAAACTTTGGCACTTATTTAATTGGAACCATATTCAATCCATGCAGCTGTCTCTAGTGCATATCAACTTAATGGAAAGAGGCTAATCAGCATTACTCAACTTAGGAATCCATCCAATTATGAGTAACCTGAAAAAGAAACACGTTTCTCAAAACCATCACTATCATCTGAATACCAATCACAAGAATCTACATCTTCGATCTCTTTGAAGAATCCCGATACTTGTGACACCTGGTTCTCCACTTTATTCTTATACCCACAACTTCTCAAAACTTAGACCTTGTATTTCTATGAAACACTTGTCTAAATACTAGAGAAGTTATAAGTAAACAGAACATAGTACGAGGACCTACCCCTTTGTCCTGATGGACACTGGACAACATACAATACTCTGTATAAGTCCGCTGAGTTAAACAACTCAAAAACCTGTGCGTTGTAGGTGGAAAACTGTACCCTGGCGATTTCCTCAAATATCACCAATTACAACGAATTCCGATATAATGAGGATGATCACCTAATTCCCAATATCTTTCTCCCACTCATCATCTATAAAACCATACAGATATGAGAATGAAACCTGGTAAATACATACCCTTGGAGTAAGTGTCTAATCAGGAAAACAGTTTTTCCTTTAACAATGCACTGTAACATGAAAATGTTTCGTAGGGGTATCCTGGTATTCATAGCAATGCCTCTTCCATAATCCAATTCATGACTTCAACCGTATATTTTATTGTCGTCTCTCCAAATCCCTTTATTTGTCTTTAGTCGTTACCTTCTATACACCATCGTTAGGCTAACTGGTTTTCTTCCTTCCCTACCGTTCGGCACCAGCCTATGGTTTGGAAGAAGACTATCCAGTAAGCATAATAGGTGTACCCTCCTAAACCAAGGAGTACTCGCATCTCGAGAGAAGGTGACGATAAAAGACAACTGAATAATACCTTATTCTTTTAAAGGTGAAATAGGAGTGGCGATGAAGTACGCGGTTTTGGTCGTGAATGATATCAGTCGCAATTTACTTTGCCCTCTTTCTAATCCCTTTATTTTGTCTTTACATATTACCTTCTGCACACCCTACTTAGGCTAATTGGTTTTCTTCATTCCCTACCTTTCGGCACCAGCCTATGGTTTGGAATAAGACTATCCAATAAGCGTAATAGGTGTACTCTCCTAAACCAAGGAGCTCTCGCAACCTGAGAGAAGGTGATAATAAAAGACAACTGAATAAACCAATTCTATTTCTCCTGAACCTGGATCCATCCTCGAAGAAGTCCCTTCGAGTTCGTATATAACCATACGATGGCTCTATCCAATGGAAGTGGATATCCGTAGTAATACGGGTGTTCTGAGAAATGCAAAGGGTAAAAGAAGGAGTGGCAATGACTTATGCAACTCAGACAATCCAAACGCCAGTATTTTAAGAAGGTTCGGTCAACCTGGTCACTGAGTCATAGTCTAGGGTCGGTCAAAGGTCGCTGCCAAAGAGAGAGAGAGAAAAGAAACACTCTGCGTGCACTCTAACCTAGATCAGAATGGTCATCACTTTATCTAATCCGGAAACCTCCCACTGTCCTGTCAAATTCTCCTCCAAACCTAAAGAAGAATCAATCGGGATCACCCGAAGAGTAAACCAACTCATCAGTGGGAATCGGGATCCAACTCTCATCGTATGTTAACGTGATGGAATGCATCCACGTTATTCATACTCCAGAAGGTATGCGCATACTTGGCAAGTTTCAGTTTCTTTAGAAACTCCCGATATCATTTTCTTTCCCCATGCTCTTATGACCTTGACGTATGCCAACAAATCATAAGTCACATGTCAAGTTCTGCCCGTCATTATCTTGTTAATTTGAACCCACCCGTACATACCCTTAACGTATGCCAACAAGGTAATACGACTGTCCCAAACCAACTCATCTATCTATGCAACAAATGAATACCCAGCAGCTACCAAACACTATGCCTTAACGTATGCCAACAAATATAGCTTGAATACTACTGACCATCCATAAGAAACGACGGAGGGCTACGACTGGTTTTTGGCGAAAAACCTTTAACGTAGTGAACTTGATATCGCTGAAGGAACCTGATAGCTTTTTAAAAATATAGTGGAGAAAACCTTTTGCTAAAGAGGTCATTCCCGGTAAAGGGATCTCGGCTCTTTCCTCGTGGAATGAGGTGCAGGATCTTCCACTGAATACCGCTATGCAAAGCAACTTGTAATCGACTATAGTGAAGTTATTACTCTGACGCAAACTTCTGCCCAAGGGGTCAGTCCCGGTGAAGGGATATAGGCCCTTGCCCCGTCGAATGAGGTGCAGGATATTCCACTGAATACCGCTATGCATAACAAAAGGAAACGTCTTTGCAATAACACTTTTTAAATTGTTCCAACAACTGTAAACAGGTTTGTTTTAACTTTGCATTGATCAGAATCAACGCAGTCCCATCATTCAATCACACCAGAAAAGAACGAAAATAAAATGTACGTATATGCCATCCGCATTCGTCACTGGGTCCCGTCATCACCCGTTAGGTTACTTAACTAACGACAGAGCGGGGACTGGACTAGCGCGGGTGTAAAACATATACAACATCTAATAGTATATAAACCAATATACAATAATCGCTCCAGGCGTGATAGTATGCAACATTACAGAAAAGTAATAAGCATCACAGAACAATACAGATAATCTGGGATCCCCGAGTTTCACAGAACCGCTGCTGAAACTCGACGCTCCCCTGTCGTGTGGATAGCCTGTGCAACGAAACCTAGACCCCTACGGGTGCGGCAAGTTACCCGCCAAAACCTGAAGCGAGGTAGTCCCCACAGCATAGTGAATGGAACACCCGGCACTTCACGGAATCCGGTAAATTGAGCACCCCTCCTTGGGTCAACCTGTACCCCCTACGAGTGCGGCGAATAGTCTGCCAATTCTGAAGTGGGGCCCCTCTGCCTCTCAAAGCCATGAGATGCGGACCCGTTGCTTTCCCGAACCCGGCTATCCGTGCACTCGGTCGCGGGGTAAAACCTAGTACAGTAATGAAAAATAGTACAATAGGTACATCGACCGCAACCTGGTCGTGCCCCAAAAGAATATTATACAACAGGCAGTGACGGCAGTCCACAAGTTGGACGCTCGCCCCGCAATATCAAATGTACAAATAAACACAAACTGTACTACCATTGCACACTGCTATCCACCACGACAAATCCGCAACATCACAGCACAACACAGAACATCAACGCGAATGTCACGTTCGCAAACCCGTCTAAAAGAACTATAGCAATCAGACGCGGTTTACCGATCAAATGACATTCCCGGTCGGAGATATAATGTAAGCACTGTAAACTAACGTGTTTAAATTTCGATCGACCAAAGACCAAATATCAAAAAGTGGGCCCCACTGCTTACTGGTGAACAGTAACAAAACCTGGGCCAAAACGATATATACCAAAAATCACAAAATCAAACCAAGAACCCACTGTGAAAATTTGGGGCCACGAGCTCACTGTTTGGCCGCGGAAGCGCGGTCAAACCTATGGTTTGACCGCGTTTCCGCGGCAGTCTCATTGAATTACGTGCCCAAATTTCTACGTCGTTCTTTGAAAACCCTGCACAGATTTTTAAGACATCCAGAAATAAATTTTGAGACCGTTTAAAATTAACAGAAACTGTCGGGCTTGTATTTTGGAATTTTCGATTTCCGGTCGGATCGATGTTTTAAACGCGTTAGCACAAGTTAGTATAGCAAAATGGTTAGGCTCTGATACCACTATAAGTCTACGCTAGCGCCCCGGCAGTCTACAGACACCAAATTCGGAATAAAAAAAACTTTTAACTGGCGCTATCGTATACTTTAACCCGGATCTGCCATTATTGCTAAACTAACAAACTGTAAGGAGTGTAGGAATGTTATACCGAACGATCCGAGTCCTTCGTTCTTCAACCATCATCCCACGCTCCGTTGCGGCTGCTCCGATCTCGTCGATCTCCGATATCCTCGTCGAGGTAGCACCACATGATCGGTTCTTTAAACGGGCTCCCGCCTCTGACTCGAGGCAACTCGATCGTCAAGTTTGCTAAAAGAGACGACCAAGATTGATGTAGAGAATGAGTAGATGACTTTGTCTCACTTCGTCCAAATCCGTGGACGATCGGTTAATGAAGTTGCCGTGGAAATCGGGTGATGGAATGAAATGGACTGTGAAATTCCATACACCGATAAAACCTATCATAATCTTTTCTAGCAAAAATGAAAACTCAAGAGAGAGAGTGAATGAGAGAGGAGGCCATCCATTCATATATGAAGGAGGAGGGTGAGTGTAGGAGCAAGTGGTGACCTTAAGAAAGCTTCTCACTTCAAAAGATCAAGAAGAAAATATCCTTAAGTAAACAAAAAGCTTTAATGATAATGCATGATTCACAAACCTAGTCATCATGCATTAATGAACCATTAAATGTAACCAATGAAAACCCAACACTAATTAATCCTAGTCACCTCTTCTAGAAGCTTCTAGAAGCTTCCACACTCATCTCAAGAAAAGATAAATCCGTCTTTAACCGAATGTTAAAAGACGGCTGATAGAAAACTGGAAACTGGCAACTTCCAAAAGTGATCCTGAAACAACTTTTAGGATAACCCCGAAACTGTATAAATATACCCGCATTTGTATTACGACCGAATACAAATGCAACTGAGATAAAGATATTATACCTACTCAATATAATACTCGGATCCGGCTTAAACCAAAGCCGACCAGTATCATCTGTCCGAAAATCGACACGTGTGTAAACGCACGTGCATTTTCCGAACCCTGCCATAAAACCATACGGCCTCTACAACGTTTCGCCCGAACTTGGGAAACTGTCTGTGGGGGACTCTAATGACTCGTCAGTACCCTGGCAGTGGGTTTAACCACAAACCGTCAGCGGCACTAGCTATGCATAACGGCTGCCCATGGACTGACCTGAAGGGAGGCTGATGAGCGCACTCAAGGGTGGCCGATGAGCGAACTCATCCAGAAACCCTACTGAGCCTAACAGTGACTATGTATATACAGTCCGGTCCGTTCGTCAATGAGTATCGCATATCTGCCTAGGGGGCTAGCAACGTCAGACCCCCAATAGCAGTATAAGTCGTGTCGGAGTGAAGCCCAAATACACCCTGAGATACTACTGGAGTACCTACCAGTAAATCTCCTACCATGGCCATGGATTTGTGTAATGGCTCTCCTAGACACAGCACGATCTCGCCCTCAATACCGGGAGAGACGAATCCCCTGCCGATCCGCTCACGTGCCTCCATATGGCTCGGGACTGTACCCAAAAGCTACCTGTTTGCACGACTCCTTTGAGCCGTGGTAGGGTAGAAATCAAAGCACAGTGGGAACTCACACGAGACAAATGACGACCTCAGGTCGATGAACTAACCTGTACACATGTCACCAGGGAACTGCTATCTGACGGTAGATATAATACTAACTAGCAGATTCCCGGCGAGTCCTGTCCGGTGTACTCATAACCCAATGAGCACCTGTATACATCTTAGGTGATCCAACTGACACCAGTGGCTTGTGAGACCGGCCACCTCCCCTCGTCGGGGTCTCGACTGTACACACTAGTCTACTCCGGAGTATCGATGCCCTGTCTCGAAGCTCCCACGACTAGGGACCACAATTAAGGATATGCATATAAACTACCCAACTCTCACGTATATGATCGCCATCATACTGTTGGTAGTAAAGCAAGATCCTAAGGGCTCTATCAAAGTGTAACATGCAATCAGTCACCTGAACATGTACACGACTGATAAAGGCAAACCAGATAGCATATTATCATCTCGAGTAAGACTGTCCTTCCGGGATAGGTCCTCCGCAATCATTGCAATCACGTACCTGCGATCCAATAATTGACTATGAGGGCACTATCTCCAACACTTGCAGCTTGTGGGTGTTTGATATGATCATTACCTACTGCCGGCGTATTGACGATTCTTTAGAGTCCTACACAGAGGTTTCTTGGCTCAAGCGAAATGGAGTAGGAGCACATATGTGATATGTGCGGGACCGAGGATAATACGATATGAGATACCGTATTCTATTCTCGCGATATTTGATATCAGCCGCGTCATCGGATCAAGTGTTGATTCGATGAATCGGTACGGATAAATATTAGTCGGTTATATGCGATATAGCCGGATTGTCGGATCAAGTGTTGATTCGATAATTTAATGTATAATAATATATATATATATTAAATTACATTAACTAATATTTTCTCACTAAAAGATTATTTTTCTCACTCGAGTAATACATTGATATATATGCGATATATGTTAAATGTATTATTTTATTTTGTTACAATAAATATTGTATATATGATATATAATATTGTAACATGTTATAATTATTAATGCAACATGTTTAGTGGAGTTTAAACAAGATTTGGGTTTGATTTGGGTTAATGTATTCTAGATGTTTCTAGATGGTTTTACTTTGTCATTTGCTAAGATATTATGATAGATATTTCTTTGTGACTCACCCTTTAACCCAACCCAAACCCTAACCCTAGTAAACTCTCTACATTGGTTACTATAACCATGGTTGCATAAATGATTATGATAACTTTTTATTATTTATCACAAATGAATTCTATCATCTTCTTCCTTGAGTAATTCATGGAAAAAGCTTACTAGTTTTTTCCAAGTGATGAAAATATGTGAGAAAAAGATTATAAAAGAGAGCAAAAATCCTACTTCGTCATCCTCATCTATCCTTGCCATTTAGATGAGGGTGTTCACTTCATTTAGTAAGTGTTAGCTTGTGTTAATGAAACTTCGAGGTAGATCATCTTTGTATCGAAGATCGGAAGCAAAGGTTGCATCATGCTCTTCGTGAAGCCTCTCGAGAGTCCAGAACACGATGATCGCAGCGAAGGGACCTCAACACGGAGCTTAAGAAGTGAAGGACCGGATCTACAAAGGTTGTAATCCCTCTCACTTAGTGTTAAAGTGTTTAGCATGCATGTTTTCGCCTAAACCCTAGTTTAATGATCCGGCTTCGGGTTGTTCGGCACGGCTAAAATTTTAATCGGGCATGGTTGATGCCTCGTAGACCCTTGTGCGCGTGCCTAGCAACCCTACACCGTGGCCCTCTAGAACCCGTCTACCCATGCACCCCACCGCGGGGTAATCCTAGTACAGAAAGTAAAATATATACAATGGGTACATCGACCTCAGCCCGGTCGTGCCCCAAAAGAATAATATACAAGCAGGCGGTGACGGCAGTCCACATGTCGAACGCTACCCTGAAATATCAAATGTACAAATACAACCAAACTGTACTACCATTGCATCCAGGCTATCCACCATGACAAATCCGTAACATCACAGCACAACACAGAACATCAACGTGAATGTCACGTTCGTAAATCTGTCTAAAAGAACTATAGCAATTAGACAAGATTTACCGCTCGAATGACATTCACGGTCACAGATATAAAGTAAGTACTGCAAACTAACATATTTAAATTTTTCGATCGACAAAATTTCCCGAAGTGGGCCCCAAGCACAAATCCAGCACTCAAAATAATCTGGGCCAAAACTAAAAATACCAGAAACCCCAATTCCAAGTCAGAGACCACTGTAGAAAATTTGGTGCAGTGAAGATACAAAATGGCGGCGGAACCACGGCCAAAACATGGGTATGGCCGCGGTTGTAGGGTTCCTAGGCACTCTTGTGAGGGTTCATAAGGTATCAAACATGCCCGAATAAAATTTTAGACGTGCCGAACAACCCAAAGCCGGGATCTTTGCTAGATTATTAGGGTTTAAACATGCAAGTAAACATCTTTACTACTAAGTGTGAGGGATTACAACCTTTGTAGTCTGCTCCTTCGCTTCACAAGCTCCGAGTAGAAGTCCCTTCGCCGCGATCCACGATCTCCCAGACTCAAGAGAGGCTCCACGACTCGAACGATCCATGCTAGCTTGTAGTGTTCCACTTCTCCGATGATCTACGTCGAAGTTGCTATAACCCAAGCTCTCTCACTCTAAAGAGGTGAACACCCTAATCTAATGGGCTAGATTAGATGAGGATGATGGAGTAGTATTTATGCTTTCTTTTTTTATCATAATTTCACATGAAATCATCATAAAAAGGAATTTCTAGTAAGCTTTCTCAAAGCTAAAGAGAGAAGATGATGATGAATGAAAAAGATAATCCTTTTGTGATGAATAGTAGTAAAGAATATATGATTGATTATAGAACCATGGTCAAGGATGAGAAGCTTAACCTTTGTAGAGAATAAACTAGGGCTAGGGTTTGGTTAGGTTAAAGAATGAGTCATGGATAAATATCAACCATAATATCTTAACCAAGACAAAAGGAAAGCTTCTAGATGGTGCAAGAAGAAGCTAACCCTAATCAAACCCTAACCTTGCTTAATCTCTACTAAACATGTTCTATTATTAATCATATCATGTTGCAATAATATATATCACATATATATTATGTTTTTGCAACAAAAGAAAATAATACAATTAACATATATCGCATATATATCAATGTATTATCCGGTGAGAAAATGAAATAATAAAGTGAGACAATATTAGATAATGTAATACAATATATCATATATATTATTATACATTAAATCATCGAATCAACACTTGATCCGACGATCCGGCTATATCGAATATAACCGACTAATATATCATGTACCGATTCATAGAATCAACACTTGATCCGATGATCCGGTTCATATCTAAATATCGCGAGAATATAATAAGGTATCTCATATCGCATTATCCTCGGTCCTGCACATATCGCATATGTGCCTCTACTCCGTTTTGCCTGAGCCAAGAAACCTCTGTGTAGGACTCTAAAGAATCGTCAATACGCCGGTAGCAGGTGATGATCATATCAAACACCCACAAGCTGCAAGCGGTCAGCTAAACGTAACAGCCACCCAGGTATTGAGCGATCAGAAGATCAACAAGCTAGCCTATACGTTCTCATGTGAATCCAATCAGTAACACTCCCGTACAATCCGGTCTGTTCGTCTGATATGTCGCATATCAAGTCTAGGGGTGGTATACGTCAGACCCCAGTAACCGATAAATCGTGTCGATGTAAGGCTCATAACAGGTCGAGAAACTACTGGTAACACTTACCAGTATATCTCTATATCAGCCCTGGCCAGGGACTTCCAGTTATAGCCAATCGAACACAGCACAACATCAACTCCCTATACCGGGAGAGACGAATCCCCTCCTATCGCTCATTGCCTCCATGTGATTCGGGACTGTACCCAAAAGCCACCGTTTTGCACGCCCTCTTGGACGTGGTAAGGTGGAAATCAAAGCACAGTGGGAATCATATAAGACTCTAAGACGATCTCGGGTCTACAGACTACCCTGTACCAGTGTCACCGGAGAACTGCCATCTGACGTGTGGTATATCACCATCTGGGAGTTCTCGGCGAGTCCGTCCAGTGTACCAAGTCTCCACTGAGCACCCGTACACCATCCTTGATGTCAAACACCGATGGATATGGGATCATCCATCGCCCATCATATGGGTCAAGATGCGTATACGCTAGTCTACACTGGTGTATCGATGCCCTGTCTCGATATACCCTCGACTAGGAACAGTTATAGGATGTACTCATCGACTACCGTGGCCCCACTAGTATGATCTCATCATAGTCCCAGTAGTCGAGTACAGATCCTAAGGGCTTTATCAACATGTGAGAGAAAGACAGTAAACCGGGACATGTCAACATGTTAAGATAAAGTGAAACCAAATAGCATACTATCATGACGAGCAAGAAAGTCCTCTCTGTATATATCCAAGCATCCATCATAATATACATCATATGTACAACAATGGCCTCTAGGGCATATACATAACTAACAATCTCCCACTTCCACTAAGGCCAGCTGTTGTAGTATCTCATACCAAGCATCCCGAATAATCTCTCAAACTGTATCTGGGGAATGGCCTTCGTGAGTGGATCCGTAGTGTTTTCCTTCGTATCTACTCTCCTGATCTCGATCTCCCGCCGATCAACTATCTCCCTGATCAGGTGATACCGCCTCAGAATATGTCTGGACTTCTGATGGGATCTGGGTTCCTTGGCCAAAGCCACAGCTCCATTGTTATCACAATACAGAGGTATTGGATGCTCAATGGATGGAACCACACCAAGTTCACTAATGAACTTCTTTATGCAGACAACCTCTTTGGCAGCATCGTTGGCAGCGATGTATTCAGCCTCCATCGTCGAGTCTGCAACGGTATCATGTTTGAAACTCTTCCAACATACCGCCCCTCCATTGAGGGTAAAGACAAATCCCGAGTGTGACTTAGAGTCGTCCTTATCACTTTGGAAGCTGGAATCGGTAAAGGACTCCACCCGGAGTTCTCCGTTACCATACACCAAGAACATGTCTCTAGTCCTTCGCAAGTACTTGAGAATGTTCTTCACAGCTGTCCAGTGACTCTCTCCAGGATCTGCTTGATACTGATGTTAGTGTATATGCCCTAGAGGCCATTACTGTATCATACTGGATTGTATATTACTTGATGGAAGCTTGGGATATTCACCTTGTATTGACATTCTTGCTCAAAATGGTAGTATGCTACTTGGTTTGTTTCTGCTTTAATGTGTGCATGTGTTTCTTTTAGCATATCGCCTTTACACATTAGTGGAGCGCTTAGGATCTTTGCTTGATTACCAGCGTTATGATGGCAGTCACACTCGTGGGGGCTGGGTAATCTATAAGCACATCCTTATGCAGGTCCCTAGTCGCAGGACTATCGAGACAGGGCATCGATACTCCGGAGTAGACTAACGTATGCGCTTCTCATCCTACCTTGGGAGACGGTCTGTCCCACAGCCGTCAGTACATCGTACTTGGGATAGTATGCGGGTGCTCGTTAGGTTACGAGTACACTGGACAAGACTCGTCGGGAACTGTTGGTTGGTATTATACCTATCGTCAGTTATCAGTTCCCAGGTGACATGAGTACAGCTTAGTCCGTTGACTTGACACTGTCACTTCTCCTCGAGTGTGTTCCCACTGTACTTTGATTACTACCCTACCACGGCTCAAAGGAGTCGTGCAAACAGGTAGTTTTTGGGTGCAGTCCCAAAGCACTTGGAGGCAGTGACGGTTAGAAAGGATTCTTCTCTCCCGGTATTGGGGGTTGATATCGCGCTGTGTTTAGGAGAGCCATTACACAATGTCCCTGGCCAGGGCAAGCAAGATAGACTGGTAGGTTTCCAGTGTTATCTCAGGTGTTCTGGGCTACACTCCGGCACGACTTGTACCGCTAGTAGGGGACTGACGTTTACCGCCCCCTAGGCCCGCCATGCGATGTTCTTAGACGATCAGACCGGACTGTACGGAGACTGTCACATTCAGGCTCAGTAGGAGTTCAGATGGGTTTACCTCGTCAGTCTTCTTATCGGCATCTACCTGGGGACCGTTACGTACAGCTAGTGCCGCTTGCGGTCTGTGGTTAAACCCACTGCCAGCGTAGTGTCGAGTCTTTAGAGTCCCACACAGAGGGTTATTCGCCTTTGGGCAAAACAGAGTAGAGATCGCATGGTTTTGCGACAGGGTTCGTTCACATCCGCGCACTTGTGCACGTTTGGTGTCCGGACAGTCATTACTAGCGGGCTCTGGTTTGAGCCGGATCCTAGTATATGTTTTGGGGTTAGTTTTATCTCATTGTATTCATGTTCCTCGGAACACGAATGCGGGTGCGTATGCACAGTTGATTGAGGCGGAGGAAAAGGTTTTTCATTAGGGTTTCGGAACAGGTGTGTATGCACAGTTGAGAGTTGTCTTTTTCCAAACCCTAATGAATATGTGGAATATCAATTAATAATATTAATTAAATGAAATTGTGTCATGGTTAGGGTTGTTGACTTGTTGACCATGGTTGAAACATTGACCATCTTCATTACTTTTCAAGATGCTCTTTGATCTTTGCAAAAAAAACATTTAATGTGATATGATAATGGTCTCATCAAACCAACCATCACCTTTTTCATTTTGGATTAATATTATTAATTAGATAATTCACATATATTGTTATGGTTGTAAAAACTATTCTCATTCTATCATAACCATTCTCTCTCTTCCTTTCATCTTCCTCCTCCTCTAGTTCAAGGAGAATCATTCTCATGAGTTGAGAAACCTTTCCTTGGAGATAAAACACCCAAAGCCACTCTCTACTCATCCTAAGGTTGAAGGTCTAGAAAGCCGGACACTTTAGTTCTCTCAAGATCGAGAAAGGAGCTCAAGGTAGAAACCCTCAGGTGGATCCATCTTCGACAAGAGAAGGAAACGAGGAAAGCACCATACGACCACTACAAAGAGTCCAAGAAGAAGGAGTTCAAGTTGAGGTATAACCCCCAACCGAGTAGATAACTCTCTTGTTAGTTGCTAGTGTGTAGTTTAGCCAAGATCCGTATTTTGTAGTCCATGTTACCTAAACCCTAAAAATCGTTTTTTACCGTTTCCGCAAGCCCGAAAGAACCGGGAGAGGTAACGTGGACTTACAATGGTATCAGAACCTAGCTAAACATAAACTAGCAAGTTAGCAAAGTATTTAGAATATCGATCGGAAAAAAAATTCGCAAAACAAGTCCGGAAAATTTAACTTTCTGCCGATTTTTTATACTGCTCAAAAAGTGATTTAACATACATGAAAAATCGGCTCAGGGTTTTCTAAAGACACCCACCAAAACCGATCCACTGAACCAGTCAAAGCGCCGTGGTTCCGCGGCAAGAACATGATTCTTGCCGCGGATCTGCGGCCGAGTTGACTCGGCCGTGGACCGAGTTTGGTGCAGTGTGCTTAGTTGGCTGTTTTGGGATTTTTAATACATGTTGTTTCTACCCAGGTTCGATATTCCGTACACTTTGGCTAATGGGTTATATCTGTGATGTGATATATGTATTGAACGTCTGCTAATCGCTATACGTCGATTAGTGGGGGTTATACATATCTGTGATCTGTAATGTTGATGGTTTGTGTATATGAATTCGTTGGATTGTCGCGGATGAATAGCTGGGGGTTGTGAGATGAGAGTTTTCTTATTCTTTCAATTCTTATAATATGTAAATTGATGTAATATTATTTGTATGGCCGTACAACCGGGTCGGAGTTGTAGCCGTCATTGTATAATCTCTTTTTTCTGTTTTTGCTCCTAGGATAGACCCAAGGTGGGATGCACAAACTACCGGGTATCCCGAAGTGCCGAGTGGCCTACTCACGAGTTGAGGGAGGTTGCTTCGCTTCGGGTACTTGGCGGGTAGTTTGCCGCACCCGTAGGGGTCTAGGGTGGGGTTTGGCTATTCATCGCGACCGTGTAATCCATTCTTCGTTACAGGCTCGTACGAATTGCGGATTCCTAGTATATCCAATGTATTCATCTGTGATCTGGAATGACTATCATTGAATGTGACGAATGTTTATATATATCTATATGATATCTATTTAGGCGTTGCTTCTGTTTTGCATCCGCGCTAGTCCAGCCCCCGCTCTGTCGTTAGTTAAGTAACCTAACGGGTGATGACGGGACCCCGTGGCGAATGCAGATGGCATAAGCGTACGTCATATTTTCGTTGTTTTCTGCAATGGTAGGATTAAATGATGGGACGCATTGGAATTAATGCAAGAAAAAAAATAAACCAAGTAAAAGTCGTTGGAACACTTTGAAAACCACTCGGTTCTTTTCAAAACCAAACTTTTAAATGCGGAGCTTGAACCACTCCTTTTGAAAGCTATCTCGTTCCTTCGATTATATCAAGTTCACTACGTTCACGGTTTCGCCAAAACCATTCGTAGCCCTCCGTCGTTTCACATGAATGGTCAATAAGTATTCAAGCTGTGTTTGTTGGCCAAAGTCAAGGCATAGTGATTGGTAGCTATTGGGTATTCATGTGCAGCATAGATAGATGTGTTGGTTTGGGGCAGTCGTTCTACCTTGTTGGCCAAAGTTAAGGGTATGTGCGGGTGGGCTCAAATTAACCTGGAGAATGACGGGTAGAAATTGACATGTGACTTATGATTTGTTGGCCAAAGTCAAGGTCATAAGAGCATGGGGCAAAAATCCACATCGGGAGTTTCAAAAGAACTGAAACTTGCTAGCGCTGCATACCATTTAGAGTGTGATGATTCTGGTAGGATTCCTTCAGTTTTGTCACGCGATGATATTTGGATCCCGATCCTACTGTGAGTATATGCTACTCCTCCAGAACTTTCTCACTTAACGATCAATGCTATAAACCAAGTAGGTGTCTAGAAACGTGTTAGCGGGGCTATGCCCATAAGGAAAGGAGGTTACTTAATTAAGAAACTTCGCAAAAGCGTTGGAAAACCTCCCTCGAAGTAACGACACTGGCCTGGCTGAACGGTTAAGCAAGTATTGTACGGTGAGATTGATCCCGACTAGTTCTTCCTTTATGGTTTAAGGAGGGATTCGAGAGACAGTGGGAGCCATCCTGTTTAGACAAATTAAAAACCACTCTAAACTTGCAAGAGTATCATGCTAAAGTGTTTCTTCTCTCTCCTAATTGCAGCGACCATTTATCATGACGGGACTTAAGTTACTTCTAGATAAAAACATACTGACAGGGCCAAACTACAAAGATTGGCTCGGGAATGTCAAAATGGCAATCACTTATGACAAGTTGGGGTATCTTCTTACCACCAAAGCTCCCCCTGTCCCAGGTCCCACCTCCAGCGCCGCGGATAAGGAAATCCGTAAGACTTGGGAGATCGATTGCGCGAAGGCCAAGTGCCTCGTGCTTGCCTCTATGGACAATGAACATCAGAGGAGGCACGAGAATATGGACCTCGAATCCATATTTCTCCATACAAAAGAACTGTATGGAGAGCAACCCCGTATCGCTAGATACGAAGTGTCGAAGAAGTTGTTTTCAGCAAGATTGGCCGTCGGATCATCGGTAGCGGAACACGTGCTTAAGATGATTGGCTACATAGAGGAGCTCGCGGACCTTGGGACCACGTTGGAGAATGAGCTCTATACGGACTTGATTCTTCAGTCCCTTCCTTCCACTTACGCCCAGTTCATCCTGAATTTCAACTTGCAAGAAAAGGAAGTTGAACTTTCAGAGCTCCTCAACATGCTGAGGAGTGCAGAGGGCACCCTACAGAAAGGTAGGGAAACATCCACTTTGTTTGTAGGAGGATCTTCCTCTTCTAGGTCCAAGACGAAAGCCAAGGGAAAGAAGAAGAAAACCCCCGCCAAACCAAGGGGCGGTGTTAGTAAAGTGGATACGAAGGGAAAGGAAAAAGCAACAAAGGTAGCGGGGAAGCTTGTGGATAAGGAAGAATGCTTTTACTGTCACAAGAGTGGACACTGGAAGAAAGATTGCAGGGCTTGGAAGGCAAGAACACAGGATCTGAAGCAAGTTGCGGCTTCAGCTTCAGGTGTGTATGTTATTGAAAACTGTCTATCAATAAACTCTACGTCCTGGGTATTGGATACCGGATCAGGATCTCATATCTGTAATTCTTTGCAGGCGTTGAGAAAGCGTAGGTTTTTGAAGGCAGGTGACATGACCCTCAAAGTTGCAAACGGAGCTAGCATGGATGCTGAGGCCGTGGGGGACTATCACCTGGGAATGTCAGATGGACATGTTTTGGTTTTACGTAATTTCTTTTTTGTACCCAATGCAACTTGTAATATCATTTCTGTATCTTTAATTTCTAAAGAAGGTTATGAATTTGCGTTTGTAAGTAATGTTGTAAACATTCACCTTAATCAAGTTCTGATTGGGTCAGGTACATTGAGCAATGGTATATACGTATTAAACCAACCACAGATTTTCAATGTCCAGAATACACACAAAAGAAAGTCTCCGGAAACAAATCAGACTTTTTTATGGCATTGTAGACTGGGTCACATCAATGAGAGAAGGTTGACGAAGTTACATACAGAAGGATATTTGGATCCGTTCGAATATCAATCATATGCAACTTGTCAATCCTGTCTCAAAGGAAAGATGACAAAGACTCCGTTCACTGGACACGAAGTAAGAGCGAGCGAGCTCTTAGGACTCGTACAAAGCAACGTGTGCGGTCTAATGTCTACGCATGCATGAAGCGGTTATTCTTACTTCATTACTTTTACGGATGACTTTTCAAGGTACGGATATGTTTTCTTAATGAAACATAAATCCGAAGCCTTTGGAAAATTCCAGGAATATAAGAATGAAGTAGAAAAACAAACAGGCAAAAGTATCAAGACACTGAGATCTGATCGAGGTGGTGAATACTTGAGTGCCGAGTTCCTGGATTACTTAAAAGAGAATGGAATTCTCTCTCAGCTTACTCCTCCATACACTCCGCAACATAACGGTGTATCGGAGAGACGGAACCGAACCCTATTGGATATGGTACGGTCCATGATGAGTAACGCTAAGTTACCGCGATCATTCTGGGGATATGCAATAGAATCAGCTGCATACCTTTTGAACCGAGTTCCAACTAAGACTGTGCCTACTACACCATATCAGATGTGGTGTGGGAAGAGACCCTATCTTAATCACAGTAGGACATGGGGATGTCCAGCTTTTGTCAAAAAGCAGCATACGGACAAGCTCGAGGCACGCTCAGTACAGTGCAAGTTTGTGGGATATCCAAAGAACTCCAAGGGATATTTCTTCTATTGCGAAGAGGAACAAAAGGTTTTTGTTTTTCGTCATGCCCACTTCTTGGAAACTGAGTTTTTGGAAAATCAGATAAGTGGGAGCGTAATAGAACTGGAAGAAATTCCAGCATCACGAGCTATTACTGAAAGCTTAGTAGAACCAGAGGGTTCGAAAGATCAGGACATTCCTACGCCGCTCCGCAGAAGTAGTAGGCAGTCTCATCCGCCTGAGAGATACTACGGTTTTCTCATAGACGGGGATAGAGAAGATTGCATCATTGATAGTGATGAGCCTACTAGCTTCCAGCATGCCATTCAGAGCGTTGACTCGGTAAAATGGCTGGATGCAATGCGGACCGAAATGGAGTCCATGTACACCAACAAAGTATGGACGTTGGACGTTGCTCCAGATGGGGTAAAACCCGTAGGATGCAAGTGGATCTTCAAAAGGAAGATTGGTGTAGATGGACAGGTTGAGACCTATAAAGCTAGACTTGTTGCAAAGGGTTTTCATCAAAGACCTGGTTTGGACTATGACGAAACTTTTTCTCCAGTGGCTATGCTGAAATCCATTCGGATCCTTCTTGCCATTGCTGCCTTCCATGATTATGAGATTTGGCAGATGGACGTAAATACCGCTTTTCTAAATGGAAATTTAGAGGAGTGTGTCTATATGGACCGGCCAGAGGGTTTCATTCAGAGTGGGAGCAACGGAAAGGTGTGCAAGTTGCTTAAGTCCGTCTATGGACTAAAGCAGGCATCGCGGAGTTGGAACATCTGTTTTGATGAGACGGTCAAAGAATTTGGCTTTATCAAAAATCCAGATGAACCATGCATCTATAGTAGATTTGTAGCGAGAACTGTAGTATTCCTCATTTTATACGTGGATGACATTCTCTTGATAGGAAATGACATTCCTATGCTACAATCTGTCAAAGGGTTCTTGTCACACAGGTTCTCCATGAAAGACCTGGGTGATGCCTCATACATTCTGGGGATCCGGATCTATCGTGACAGATCCATGAGGATATTAGGACTCTCACAGTCCAGGTACATTGACACCATACTGAAAAGATTCAGTATGGAAGATTCCAAGCGTGGTAATCTACCGGCTTGTCACGGGATCACCCTCTCCAAAGAGATGTCTCCGAAGACTGATTTGGAAAGGGATCGCATGTCTATTATACCCTATGCTTCTGCGGTAGGCTCTATAATGTATGCGATGTTGTGTACCAGACCAGATGTAGCTTATGCACTGAGTGTGGTAAGCCGGTATCAGTCAAACCCTGGGGAGAAACACTGGATAGCGGTAAAGAACATTCTCAAGTACCTGAGAAGGACTAAGGAGATGTTCTTGGTGTATGGCGGAAAAGACCTCCAGATCGAGGCCTTTGCTGACTCCAGCTTCCAGAGTGACAAGGATGATTCCAAGTCCATGTCGGGTTATGTCTTTACCGTCTATGGAGGGGCGGTGTGTTGGAAGAGTTCCAAACAGGAAACCGTTGCTAACTCGATGATGGAAGCGGAATATATCGCTGCTGCAGATGCCGCAAAGGAAGCTGTCTGGATAAAGAAGTTCCTCACGGAGCTTCAGGTGGTTCCTACCATTGTTGATCCAATACCGCTGTATTGTGACAATAACGGAGCTATAGCTTTAGCGAAGGAACCCAGGTCCCATCAGAAGTCCTGGCACATGTTGAGGCGGTATCACCTGATCAGGGAGATCATGGGTCGCCAGGAGATCGAGGTTCGGAGAGTTGCTATGGAAGATAACACTTCTGATCCATTCACGAAGGCCTTACCCCAGACTCAGTTCGAGCGGCTGATCGAGATGATAGGTCTTCGATACGCCAGTACATGGCCTTAGTGCAAGTGGGAGATTGTTAGTGTATATGCCCTAGAGGCCATTACTGTATCATACTGGATTGTATATTACATGATGGAAGCTTGGGATATTCACCTTGTATTGACATTCTTGCTCAAAATGGTAGTATGCTACTTGGTTTGTTTCTGCTTTAATGTGTGCATGTGTTTCTTTTAGCATATCGCCTTTACACATTAGTGGAGCCCTTAGGATCTTTGTTTGATTACCAGCGTTGTGATGGCAGTCACACTCGTGGGAGCTGGGTAATCTATAAGCACATCCTTATGCAGGTCCCTAGTCGCAGGACTATCGAGACAGGGCATCGATACTCCAGAGTAGACTAGCGTATGCGCTTCTCATCCCAGCTTGGGAGACGGCCTGTCCCACAGCCGTCAGTACGTCGTACTTGGGATAGTATGCGGGTGCTCATTAGGTTACGAGTACACTGGACAGGACTCGTCAGGAACTGTTGGTTGGTATTATACCTATCGTCAGTTATCAGTTCCCAGGTGACATGAGTACAGCTTAGTCCGTTGACTTGACACTGTCACTTCGCCTCGAGTGTGTTCCCACTGTACTTTGATTACTACCCTACCACGGCTCAAAGGAGTCGTGCAAACAGGTAGTTTTTGGGTGCAGTCCCGAAGCACTTGGAGGCAGTGATGGTTAGACAGGATTCGTCTCTCCCAGTATTGGGGGTTGATATCGCGCTGTGTCTAGGAGAGCCATTACACAAAGTCCCTGGCCAGGGCAAGCGAGATAGACTGGTAGGTTTCCGGTGTTATCTCAGGTGTTCTGGGCTACACTCCGGCACGACTTGTACCGCTAGTAGGGGACTGACGTTTACCGCCCCCCTAGGCCCGCCATGCGATGTTCTTAGACGAACAGACCGGACTGTACGGAGACTGTCACATTCAGGCTCAGTAGGAGTTCAGATGGGTTTACCTCGTCAGTCTTCTTATCGGCATCTACCTGGGGACCGTTACGTACAACTAGTGCCGCTTGCGGTCTGTGGTTAAACCCACTGCCAGCATAGTGTCGAGTCTTTAGAGTCCCACACAGAGGGTTATTCGCCTTTGGGCAAAACAAAGTAGAGATCGCATGGTTTTGCGACAGGGTTCGTTCACATCCGCGCACTTGTGCACGTTTGGTGTCCGGACAATCATTACTAGCGGGCTCTGGTTTGAGCCGGATCCTAGTATATGTTTTGGGGTTAGTTTTATCTCATTGTATTCATGTTCCTCGGAACACGAATGCAGGTGTGTATGCACAGTTGATTGAGGCGGAGGAAGAGGTTTTTCATTAGGGTTTCGGAACAGGTGTGTATGCACAGTTGAGAGTTGTCTTTTTCCAAACCCTAATGAATATGTGGAATATCAATTAATAATATTAATTAAATGAAATTGTGTCATGGTTAGGGTTGTTGACTTGTTGACCTTGGTTGACTTGTTGACCATGGTTGAAATATTGACCATCATCATTACTTTTGAAGATGCTCTTTGATCTTTGCAAAAAACATTTAATGTGATATGATAATGGTCTCATCAAACCAACCATCACCTTTTTCATTTTGGATTAATATTATTAATTAGATAATTCACATATATTGTTATGGTTGTAAAAACTATTCTCATTCTATCATAACCATTATCTCTCTTCCTTTCATCTTCCTCCTCCTCTAGTTCAAGGAGAATCATTCTCATGAGTTGAGAAACCTTTCCTTGGAGATGAAACACCCAAAGACACTCTCTACTCATCCTAAGGTTGAAGGTCTAGCAAGCCGGACACTTTAGTTCTCTCAAGTTCGAGAAAGGAGCTCAAGATAGAAACCCTCAGGTGGATCCATCTTCGACAAGAGAAGGCAACGAGGAAAGCACCATCCGACCACTACAAAGAGTCCAAGAAGAAGGAGTTCAAGTTGAGGTATAACCCACAACCGAGTAGATAACTCTCTTGTTAGTTGCTAGTGTGTAGTTTAGCCAAGATCCGTATTTTGTAGTCCATGTTACCTAAACCCTAAAAATCGTTTTTTACCGTTTCCGCAAGCCCGAAAGAACCGGGAGAGGTAACGTGGACTTACAACCGACTCACTACACCTAGTGAGTATGCTACATCGGGTCTGGTACATAGCATCGCATACATGATAGAGCCTACTGCCGAAGTATAGGGTATCCCTTGCATGCGAGCTCTCTCCAAATCAGTCTTGGGAGACATCTCTTTGGAGAGAGTGAGTCCAGAGATCGTGGGTTAGTTTCCACTCTTGGATTCTTCCATACTAAACCTCTTTAGTATGGTGTCAATGTACCTGAATTGGGACAATCCCAGTATCCGTTTAGATCTATCTCTATAGATCATGATTCCCAATATGCATGAGGCATCACCTAGATATTTCATTGAGAATCTTTGTGATAAGAAGAGTTTGACTGATTGCAGCATAGGAATATCATTTCCTATCAAGAGTATGTCATCCACGTACAATACGAGGAAGACAACCTTACTCTCTGCTACCTTCTTATAGATACAAGGTTCATCTATATTTTTGATGAAGTCAAACTCTTTGACTACAACATCAAAACAGATGTTCCAACTCCGCGATGCTTGCTTCAACCCATAAATGGATTTAAGCAGCTTGCACACCTTTCCGCTGCTCCCACTATCTACGAACCCCTCTGGCTGAGTCATGTACACGCACTCTTCTAAATCACCGTTTAGAAAGGCGGTCTTAACATCCATTTGCCAGATTTCGTAGTCATGGTATGCAGCAATGGCAAGTACGATCCGGATGGACTTAAGCATAGCCACAGGAGAAAAGGTTTCGTCATAATCCACACCTGGTCGTTGACGAAAACCCTTTGCTACAAGTCTAGCTTTGAAAGTCTCAACTTTTCCATCTGCACCAAATTTCTTTTTAAAGATCCACTTGCTCCCAATGGGTTTTACCCCTTCATGAGCATTATCCAAAGTCCATACTTTGTTGGTGTACATGGATTCCATCTCAGATCGCATTGCATCCAGCCATTTCACAGAGTCACCACTCATGATGGCCTGCTTGAAACTAGTTGGGTCATCATCTTCCATGATGCAATCCTCGCTTCCACCATCAATGAGAAAACCGTAGTATCTCTCAGGTGGATGAGAAACCCTACTAGATCGGCGGAAAGGCTGGGGTTCGTCGGGTACTACTGAATCTTCTGGTTCCAACAAATCATCAGTTGTAGTTTGTGGTGCTGGAACCTCTTCCAGCTCTACCTCTTTGCCACTAATTTCTTTTGCAAGAAATTCCTTTTCCAAAAAGGTGGTATGTTGAGCAACAAACACTTTTTGTTCTTCAGCGTGGTAGAAAAAATATCCTTGAGAATTCTTTGGATATCCCACAAATTTGCAAAGAACTGATTGTGCCTCGAGTTTGTCCGGATTTTGCCTTTTGACATAGGCCGGACAACCCCATATCTTAACTCGTTTAAAATATGGTCTCTTCCCACTCCATATCTCATATGGTGTGGTAGGTACAGATTTAGACGGAACTAGATTCAATATGTATATGGATGTCTCAAGCGCATATCCCCAGAAGGAAATAGGTAACTCAGCTTCGCTCATCATAGAGCGCACCATATCTAATAGGGTGCGATTCCTCCGCTCCGATACACCATTGTGCTGTGGTGTATAAGGAGGAGTAAGCTGAGAGAGAATCCCATTCTCTTTTAGATAATCTAGGAACTCATTGCTTAAGTATTCACCTCCTCGATCAGATCGAAGAATCTTAATACTTTTGCCCGTTTGGTTCTCTACTTCGTGCTTATATTCTCTGAATTTCTCAAAAGCTTCAGACTTGTGTTTCAACAGGAATACATGCCCGTATCTAGAGAGATCGTCAGTGAATGTAATGAAGTAGGAAGAACCGTTCCTGGCATGCGTAGACATAGGACCGCATACATCACTATGTACCAGTCCTAAGAGTTCGGTAACTCTTTCTCCGTGTCCACTAAACGGAGCTTTGGTCATTTTTCCTTTGAGACATGAATGGCAAGTATCATAAGATGATAATTCGAATGGATTCAAATATCCATCCTTATGTTACTTAGCCAGTCGTGTTGCATTAATATGACCAAGTCTACAATGCCACAAGAAGGATTCGTTCATTTCTGAACTCTTCCTCTTGTGTGTGTTTTGTATATTGAGGACTATATTTTGATTTAGAATGAATATGCCATTATGTAACGAGCCTGATGCAATCAACTTTTGATCTAGGAATATGTTCATAACATTATCCTGTACTACAAAATTATGTCCTTCTTTACTTAATAAAGAAACTGATATAATGTTTCACATCATGTTCGGTATATAATAGCACTCATTCAGAATCAGTGTATCACCATTGGTAATACTAGGTGATATTCGCCAACTGCTTTGGCTACAACATTTGCCCCATTCCCTACTTGAACGGAATGATCACCTTTTCCCAGTTCTCTACCTTTCCGTAGCCCATGTAACAATTTACATATGTGGGATCCTGATCCGGTATCTAATACCCAGGACGTAGGGTGAACTGAGAAACAGTTCTCAATAACTAACACACCTGAAGAAGATGCATCAACATGCATGTTATTTTAGGCGGCTTGAGAATCCAGATATTCTCCTATTCTCTGTTCAGCCTTATAACTCTTATAAGAAAGAACGGGTCCAACGTTCCTCTGCTCAGTATAATAACCGGGTTCAGTCAATGCATCCATATTATTATCTTGATTATGGCCTAACATGGTCGCTACCTGGAGAGAGAGAGAAGAAAACACTTTAGCGTATGCTCTTGCAAGATTAGATTGGTTATTATCTTATCTAATCGGGATGTCTCCCACTGTTTTTATCAAATCTTCCTTCAAACCCTAAAAGATAAGATTAGCCGGGATTAATTACACCCTACAATTTCGTCAATCTTTCAGCCAGATCAGTGTCGGTACTTGAGGGAGGTTCCCCGTGCTTTCGCACGGACCTAATTAAAGTAAACCTCATTTTCCCAGAGACGTAACCCCGTTAACACTTTTCTAGACACCTACTTGATCGGCTAATTGTCCTGTGTAAAACTCTCCCAAGAGTAACACTTACTCGCAGTGGATATCAGGATCCAACTATCTCATAGGAGGTATGCAATCTCATTGCAAATTTCAACACTTGAAATTCCCGATAATGCTTTTGCCCCTATCGATCTATGACCTTGACTAAGTCAACAAACCATAAATCGCAAGTCAAGTTCAACCCGTACATTTCCCGATTGAATTAAACCCACCCGTACGACCCTTGACTGAGTCAACAAGGTCGTGCGAATACCCTAATCCAATCACATCTCATGTTTTAATAGATAAACACTATTTAGCTACCGTACACTACGCCTTGACTAAGTTAACAAACATAGCACGAATACTAAATAATATCTATCTGAAAAGACGGAGGGCTGCGCAGGTTTTTCAGAAAACCTTGAGCGTAATGAACTTGATATCGTCGTAGAATCAAGTGAATTTTGAAAAGGAGTGTTTTTTAGGCTTTTCTTGTTTTGCTAAAGAGGTCACTCCCGGTGAAGGGATCTCGGCTCTTTCCTCATCGAATAAGGTGCAGGGTATATCATATATACCGCTATGCAAAGCAAAAAACTATATAAGCTGTCAAAAACTAAACCGCGAGTTTGTAGCATCTGCCAGTTTCGCTAAAGAGGTCACTCCCGGTGAAGGGATCTCGGCTCTTTCCTCATCGAATAAGGTGCAGGGTATATCATATATACCGCTATGCAAAGCAAGACTGTAGCTACCCTTTTTATAAAGTTTTGATTCTACAACAACTTTTAGGGTTTTTTTTTATTAATCTCATTAATAAAATCCCATCAGCTTATGCTTCCTAAGCATCACAGAAGAAACGAAAGCAGTAATATTTATATATTAGCATATATATATATAGTATAAGCATTCATCTCAGACAGTAATATGATCTCATCACAGAACATTGCAGCAGAAGAACATATATGAAATATTGGATATACTAGGATGTCCGTGTTTTCAATACGAGCCTGTACAAAACACGGATTCCACGGTCGCGATGAATAGCCAAACCCACATCCCTAGACCCCTACGAGAGCGGCAAGTAACACTGTCAATTCTAGGGTTAGGAGACCCGGTCTCGACTCCTCGAGATGGCCTCCCACTGGACCCTAGAACCCGGTTACTTGTGCTCCCCTCCTTGGGCCTACCTAATGCGGAAAAGTAAATAATATACAATGGTGACATCAACCTCATCCCGGAAGTGCCCCAATAAAAGAATATTACATACAAATGAATTTTACATGAATGAAAATAAAAACCCTCATCTCACATAAAACCCCCGGCTATTCAGAACACGACAATCCAATATAACATATCACAGCAACACATAATATCACATATCATCAACGTAAGTAAGTATGCATACACCGATCGTCGTTGACGTATAGCAACGAGAACCGGCAATACAACTACATACTACACTTACGGTCACAGAAAAGAAATTGTAAAACTACAATATTTGGAATCCACAATCACTTTAGACATCGTAAATCCGAAATATCACATACTTCGCATTTCATGCCTAACTCTATGAATTCCACATATTGTATCACATTCCAGATAAATAGACAGTATTAAACTTTCCGAACAGATAATTAAATACCCAAAATTTCCTAAATATCTCAACACTTGAGCGGAGTTCAAATAATCCCAGAATATGTCACAGTACCGGTGATCCAGCCGTAGAAGGGTCAAGCCAACGCCTCACATGTGGTACGCCGTACTGCCCCAAACCCTAAGGTTTAGAGGCAGTTCAAGACGGTCACATAATTGAGTTAAGGTTTGTTGTCTTCTAGAGGGTCCACCGTGTTACTTGTACAATTTTTCCGAAAGATTTAAACCCGATAAAAATTCAACACTTGAAAGTTTTTCGTGCCGGGAAAAAATGAGTTAATGATATCCGTTCGAACATTTTAACAGTTTCTAAATATCCGGAAATAATAATGAATTTAAATTTTCGATCGAATCAACGATTACAAAATAACCCCAGAACACTCAACACTTGAGTCATATTAAAAATACCCATAAAATAGAACTTACAGAAATAGATATTATAGTGCAAACACCAGTGCATAAATCATCTGTACAGCCGCGGATCCGCGGCCCAAGCGTGGTACGGCCGCTGTTCCACGGTGGAATGTACGGATCATGCGCTCGTGTTTCACTGTAATTCTTAGATTTCCCTGCTGAATTTTTTAGGTATTTTTAATACAGAAAAATCACAATTTTTAAAAATTATCCAGAGAAGGGTTCATTTCGTAGTTTCGGGGTTCGTTCGGAGTTTTAACTTCGTATACATATCGCCTAATGCTCTAGCTAGGCTCTGATACCACTGTAGGGTTCCTAGGCACTCTTGTGAGGGTTCATAAGGCATCAAACATGTCCGAATAAAATTTTAGACGTGCCGAACAACCCAAAGGCGGGATCTTTGCTAGATTATTAGGGTTTAAACATGCAAGTAAACATCTTTACTACTAAGTGTGAGGGATTACAACCTTTGTAGTCCGCTCCTTCGCTTTATAAGCTCCGAGTAGAAGTCCCTTCGCCACGATCCACGATCTCCCGGACTCAAGAGAGGCTCCATGACTCGAACGATCCATGCTAGCTTGTAGTGTTCCGCTTCTCCGATGATCTACGTCGAAGTTGCTATAACCCAAGATCTCTCACTCTAAAGAGGTGAACACCCCAATCTAATGGGCTAGATTAGATGAGGATGATGGAGTAGTATTTATGCTTTCTTTTTATATCATAATCCCACATGAAATCATCACAAAAAGGAATTTCTAGTAAGCTTTCTCAAAGCTAAAGAGAGAAGATGATGATGAATGAAAAAGATAATCCTTTTGTGATGAATAGTAGTAAAGAATATATGATTGATTATAGAACCATGGTCAAGGATGAGAAGCTTAACCTTTGTAGAGAATAAACTAGGGCTAGGGTTTGGTTAGGTTAAAGAATGAGTCATGGATAAATATCAACCATAATATCTTAACCAAGACAAAAGGAAAGCTTCTAGATGGTGCAAGAAGAAGCTAACCCTAATCAAACCCTAACCTTGCTTAATCTCTACTAAACATGTTCTATTATTAATCATATCATGTTGCAATAATATATATCACATATATATTATGTTTTTGCAACAAAAGAAAATAATACAATTAACATATATCGCATATATATCAATGTATTATCCGGTGAGAAAATGAAATAATAAAGTGAGCCAATATTAGATAATGTAATACAATATATCATATATATTATTATACATTAAATCATCGAATCAACACTTGATCCGACGATCCGGCTATATCGAATATAACCGACTAATATATCATGTACCGATTCATCGAATCAACACTTGATCCAATGATCCGGTTCATATCTAAATATCGCGAGAATATAATACGGTATCTCATATCGCATTATCCTCGGTCCTGCACATATCACATATGTGCCTCTACTCCATTTTTCCTGAGCCAAGAAACCTCTGTGTAGGACTCTAAAGAATCGTCAATACGCCGGTAGCAGGTGATGATCATATCAAACACCCATAAGCTGCAAGTGGTCAGCTAAACGTAACAGCCACCTAGGTATTGAGCGATCAGAAGATCAACAAGCTAGCCTGTACATTCTCCTGTGAATCCAATCAGTAACACTCCCGTACAGTCCGGTCTGTTCGTCTGATATGTCGCATATCAAGTCTAGGGGTGGTATACGTCAGACCCCAGTAACCGATAAGTCGTGTCGATGTGAGGATCATAACAGGTCGAGAAACTACTGGTAACACTTACCAGTATATCTCTATATCAGCCCTGGTCAGGGACTTCCAGTTATAGCCAATCGAACACAGCACAACATCAACTCCCTATACCGGGAGAGACGAATCCCCTCCTATCGCTCATTACCTCCACGTGATTCGGGACTGTACCCAAAAGCCACCGTTTTGCATGCCCTCTTGGACGTGGTAAGGTGGAAATCAAAGCACAGTGGGAATCACACAAGACTCTATGACGATCTCGGGTCTACAGACTGCCCTGTACCAGTGTCACCGGAGAACTGTCATCTGACGTGTGGTATATCACCATCTGTGTAACACCTTAGGATAAGGGTTAGTGAATAATTATATTTAAATAATGGTTTTTAACAAAAAGTTTACCAAATTGTGTTTTAAATATTTTTCCTAATTTAATAAATATTTTTCCAAAATTTTCCTAGGCTTGCACACACATTTGCATGTAAACTAGGGTTTTTAAATTAAGTTAATACCATAATTATTAACCATGGTGGGTTAATTATAGGATTAAGTCTTTTGGGTTATAAGTGAGTTTAATTAGTTAGTTAAAAGTAACTTTAGTTTGAATTTGTTTGTGAGTGTTGACTTGAGAGAGAGAGAGGGGGGGGCATCATGGCTTAGCCCATGCTTGCCATTAATGAGGAGAGAGAGAGTGAGGGGTTGACATTTGGAGTGATGATTTTTCCCTCTCATTCTTTGTTTCTTTCTCTCAACCTCACACACCCACACACTCACACTTACCTCAGCAGAACCTCTCATCTCCAGAACAAGCAGCAGCAGCAGCAAGCTTTCAGCAGCAGCAGCAGGAGCTGGAAGCAACAGCAGCAGCAGAGAGAGGTAGCAGCAGCAGCACCAAGCGTCACAACAGCAACTGCAGCCTCTTCTCTCCCCTTCTTCTTCTTCCTGCAACTCCCTAGGGTTAAGTATGAGGTATACTTCCTAACTTGCTTCCCTAGTTTGCTTGGTTGTGTAGATTTGCATCGGTTAATGGATTTTAGTGCGTTTTAGTGCGATATGGGGTGTTTAGTGAGAACTTTGTGCTAGTGAGGGGTAAATTAGTTTCAGTAGGTTGTTAGTGAGTTAGTGAGACCCTATTAGCTTAGTTTAACCCCTATTACACTAAAATACCACCAGTTTCACTAATTGTTGCAGAATGTCGTATTTGTGCAAATTTGAGCTTTTCTGGATCTGCTATTGACCCGATGAGACCTGAATGAAATTGGGTTGACTGTAGTATGGTAGTGATGTGCTGATACCTCAGGTGAAACCCAACCCCCTATCTGCTACAGTGGGCCGCCGGAATTCTCTTTCTGGCCGCAAATTGCGGCAAGATGGGTAGGGTTTTGGGGATTTTTGGGTCCTATAGGTGTCTGCTAGTGTGTAGGGTTCTTTGGTATATATATTTTTGTAAGTTTAGTTATGTAGAAAAATCTGGGACCAAATACCTATTTTGTCGTTTTTCTAAACCTTCGCGACACGCGCGATACGTGAGTAGGTTTGGGTTTCTGCGTATCGCGGCGTGTCGGGGTAGTCTCTTGGCGCGTGATCACACGTTTTAGCGTATCGCGCACACGCGCGATTGGTTTGCGACACGAGAGTCTAGTTGGACCGTAATGTCGCGTTTTTGTGAAATGAGCTTATGTGTGATATATGTTATGTGATTCTAGGTTCGCAGGCCAGTGAGACGGACGCTGCGAAGAAGGGCAAGCAAGTTGTTGGATACACTTAGCACGAGGCTCGGTGAGTAGATTTCATATCTACGGGGATATCGCCCGCATGGCGTTATGCGTCAGGGCTGATAGGACCTTATTGTTATATATGGCATATACCATACCATGGATTGTCATCACATATTGCATTCCCTGCCATCTTTATATATTGCTTAGAACTGATAGAACTGCCATGATCATACTGTTGTATATTGTTGTAGCTCATCTATACATGACATGACTTGGATTTCATACTTGATACCTATATCACATTGGATCATTGCATTGTAGCTCATTTTTATGTGATATGACTTGATATACATACTTGATGCACATATCACATCACAATTACTTGTATTATTGGTTGAGATTTCATATGATTTCTGGATTTGAGAACCGTGCCCTTATCAAATAAGTAATCATTTAAAAACTCGGTTCCCTTGATATGATATTTTGGGGCGTCGCCCCGTGTTTTCTCGGTGCTAGAGGCATGTACTGAGATAGGGCTGACCCGGAATGACGGATGCCCGATGGATTGATATAGGGCTGACCCGGAATAACGGATGCCCGATGGATTGATATAGGGCTGACCCGGACTGACGGATGCCCGACGTATTGAGAGAGGGATGACCCGGACTGACGGATTCCCGATATATACTTTGAGAGAGGGCTGACCCGGATTGACGGATGCCCGATACAGGATGTTTTGCGTGTCGATGCTAGACACGAGTATTTATGATATTTGGGTGCCGATGTTGGGCACCCGGAATTCTCAGGGATATACAGGATATGAGGGCCGATGGAGTACCGGCATTTGGGATGTTGGGATTTGTGGTGCATACATACATATGTAGTCCACCTTGATGCTTCATGTAGATACTATATTCCCATGCTCAGCATTTATTATCGCATCTCATCCTGTAACTATATCCCCTGATAGAGGACTTGCATTATTATTATGCATACTGCGTACATCGCATTGATATCATCTGCTGGCGTTTGTTAGAGTAGCGCTGTACGTGCATGCTCGCGATTACCTTTATATGTTATCTCTATTCACGAGTTGGCAACTCACCCCCGTTGTGCCACAGTATTTGCAGGTTGCCCTTGGAAGTAGTCACGGCTGGCTGTTACCGCATCTTTTGGTACAGATACCCTTTTTGAGCAGAGTTAGCCTTTTGCTGATAGGTGGGTTTTGTACTGTATCTGTTATCTTTCAGTTGTATATTGATGTATCTAGTACTCTCCCTCTACTTTTCTGTATTGACTTAGAGACAGTTGTGAGGACGATATGTATGATTTTATATTCTGGTGTCGAGCTCGCATGTGAGCCGACTTTACTTTTGCAGTCTCATCTTTTATGATATTGTCCTTGCTTTACTGTGTATTCTTCGCTACGGCGTCGTATATCTTATTGTGATGCTTCATTCATTTACTCGTCATTTCTGTTACACCTTGTTTCTATCCGACTGGCGGGGCAAATGTTTTAAAAAGGAAATGTTATCAAAATTATAAAACTTATAACTTTTGAACTTAAAAAGGATTTCTACTAAATAAATGGAAGTTTTTCAGGCATGTACGATTGTTTTTACATAATGTTTTAAAATCACTCTATATTTATTGGTTTTGATTTCTGGGTTCGGCTTACTTAGCCGCGTTGCGCCTGTAGACGTTGTGTGGTTAAGTGCCGGTCACGAGTCGAATTCTCGGGTCGTGACAAAGTTGGTATCAGAGCGTAGGTTTTACCTTCGGAGTGTAGGATGACCCTGGTATGATGGAGTAGGTAGCTGCAGCAGGGTAGCGTAGCGTGTGTATGTTCCGCGGCATACTCACGACACGATACTCCGCCTACGCGACCTTAGGACTTATTGATTTGATTCCTCCTTGTATTCTTGCGATTCGATTTCCGTGTTCTTATCGAATCCTAATTTTCTTTCAGCCATTATGCCGCCTAAGACTACGAGGGCACAGAGAGCGGCCGCGAGGGCCGAGATTCGAGTTGACTCGTCCGAGACGAGGACTGATCCGGGCAGTACGCCGGTTGTACCCGAGCAGGCTGTTCCTGCCGTGACAGAGCAGATTGCCACGCTAGGGGCTGGTATGCAGGAGATGCGCCAGACAGTGGGATCTAGCATGCAGGAGATGCGCCAGATGATAGGCTCGCTAGTTGAGACGCTTCGAGCGCAGCGACCAGAGGTAGCTCCACCAGTTCCAGAGACCGCTATGGTACCTACCGCACAGCCAGTTGTCCCTGCGGTTACGGAGGTGATTACAGTATCGCTATCAGAGTTCATGAGGCTGAAGCCTCCGGTTTTCACAGGCACCGATACAGCCGAGGACCTACAGTCTTTCAGAGACAGGATGGCCAGGATATGCCGTTCCCTCAGATGCGCAGATGCGAGATGGGTCGAGTTCGCGAGCTTTCGCCTAGAAGGTCTTGCGCAGAAGTGGTGTGACTCAGTTGAGAAGGGCAGAGCAGCAGGTCTTCCTCCTTTGACCTGGACGGAGTTCATGACCATATTTCTTGCCCGTTTCCTTCCCCAGAGTGTTAGGGATGCCCGAGCACGCAGGTTTGAGTCCTTGCGCCAGACGCCAGGGATGACAGTGGCAGAGTATGACATGCTGTTTACAGAGCTAGCAGTCTATGCCCCATATTTAGTGGCTACCGAGGAGTTGCGAGTCAGGAGATTTGTTCGAGGCCTGCTTACACCATTGTTCCTTGCGATCAGCGCACAGCACTACGAGACCTATGCAGCAGCAGTAGACGCAGCCCTTGTGGTCGAGGAGCACTTTGCTGAGACTTCGGTAGTTCCAGAGCCGAAGAGAGTTCGTGCGGATACATCAGCACAGAGACAGCCTTTTCGGCACCGTGATAGACGTATTGCAGGCAGCAGAGATTCAGGGCGGGACCGGTTATTCAGCTCCTATTTTTAGGACGGTCAGCGGTCATCGTCGGGATGTTTTCGCTGTAGGAGTTCTTACCATCGTATACGGGATTGTCCTGAGTTACCCCGGAGGGAGGCGACAGCACCGCATGTCACATTACCGCCTTCACCACCCCAGAGGGCGTTGCCTATCGTACCTACCGTTGCTCCGCGCCAGACTCATACACAGCGAGGTCGTGGGCGTGGAGGAGTTGCTCAGAGAGGGCGAGGTGACCGAGGCAGAGGGCAGCCAGTCACAGGTGGTGGACAGGCGAGGGTTTTTTTTTTTGACGCATCAGGACGCGCAGGCGTCCAATGCAGTGGTTTCAGGTATCCTCCCTGTATGTTCAGTTGATGCACATGTATTGTTCGATCCCGGATCCACACACTCGTACGTATCCACGCACTTTGTGCCGAGTTTGGGTAGAGAGTCCGGCTTGCTTGATCAGCCGCTTGTGGTGACTACTCCTGTGGGAGAGTCGTTTGTTGCTAGGCACGTGTTCCGATCCTGTACCGTCTGTATTGGCGAGAGAGAGTTGCCTGTCGACTTGATCCTTCTGGAGATGTTGGACTTCGACGTTCTTTTGGGTATGGATTGGTTAGCCACGTGCTATGCTTCTGTGGACTGCCGTGAAAAGATAGCTAGATTCTGCTTTCCCGGTGAGTCGGTTTTTGTTGTGTTGGGGGACCGTGGTGCCGCCCCTCACAGTGTGATTTCTTCTTTTCGCGCTGGGCAGCTTTTGAGGAAGGGATGTCAGGGATTTCTCGCATATGTTTGCGATGCTAGTGCTACACAGGTTCCATTGGACCAGTTTCCGGTTGTTAGCGAGTTTTCTGATGTGTTCCCTGACGAGCTTCCTGGGTTGCCGCCTGAGCGCGACATTTCTTTCTGTATTGATTTGATTCCTGGCTCGGGGCCTATTTCTATACCGCCTTATCGGATGGCCCCGGCGGAACTTCGAGAGTTGAAGGGTCAGTTGCAAGACTTGCTGGACAAGGGACTTATTCGACCCAGTGTTTCTCCTTGGGGTGCTCCAGTCCTGTTCGTCAAGAAGAAGGACGGCAGTTTGCGTCTGTGTATCGACTACCGCCAGCTGAACAGGGTGACAGTGCGGAACAGGTATCCTTTGCCGCGTATCGACGATTTGTTCGACCAGCTTCGGGGGGCAGGGTACTTTTCGAGGATCGATTTACGATCGGGCTATCATCAGTTGCGGGTTCGACAGGAGGACATTCCCAGGACAGTTTTCCGTACGCGCTACGGCCATTACGAGTTTTTGGTGATGTCGTTCGGACTCACCAATGCGCCAGCAGCCTTCATGGATTTGATGAACCGTATTTTCCGGCCTTACTTGGATCTGTTCATTATAGTCTTCATTGACGATATCTTGGTGTATTCCCGGAGTAGTGACGAGCACGAGCAGCACCTGCGGATTACATTGCAGACCTTGAGGGAGCACCAGCTTTATGCAAAATTCTCCAAGTGTGCTTTTTGGCTGGACAGCGTAGATTTCTTGGGGCACGTGATTTCACGAGACGGTATATGTGTAGACCCGAGGAAGATCGAGGCCGTTCAGCGTTGGCCTAGACCCACATCGGTGACGGAGATTCGCAGCTTTTTGGGGTTGGCCGGTTACTACAGACGTTTTGTGCAGGACTTCTCCCGTATTGCTACACCGTTGACCGGGTTGACCCGGAAGGGAGTTCTTTTCGTTTGGACGGAGGAGTGCGAGCACAGCTTTCAGCAGTTACGGACACGGCTGACGACGGCACCGGTGTTATCTTTACCTTCCGGACCGGGCGGATTTGTGGTCTTTTGTGATGCTTCTCGAGTGGGGCTGGGATACGTTTTGATGCAGCACGACAGGGTGATCGCGTATGCTTCGCGACAATTGAAGAGACATGAACAAAACTACCCCACTCATGATTTGGAAATGGCAGCAGTGGTCTTCGCACTTAAGATCTGGCGACATTACCTATACGGCGAGTCGTGCCAGATATTTACGGATCACAAGAGTCTGAAATACATATTCCAGCAGCGGGACCTGAACCTTCGGCAGCGTCGATGGATGGAGTTAGTGAAGGATTATGACTGCGAGATCTTATATCACCCGGGCAAGGCAAATATGGTGGCGGATGCTTTGAGCAGGAGGCCCGGGAGTAGCCTATCTTGTTTGAGCGCAGTACAGGCGCAGTCATCCGCAGATTGGCTGATATTATGCGACAGCCGGGTACTGTTCGAGTTCACGCCGATTGGAGGACAGATAGCGCATGTCCGTGCACGGCCACAGTTGATCGATCGTATACGTGAGGCACAGCTCAGGGATGACCGATGTTCAGAGATCATGATACAAATTGGACAGGGCAGATTTTCCGAGTTCGTGATCGATGATCAGGGGGTACTACGGTTTGGAGTCAGACTGTGCGTACCAGATGCTGAGGGACTGAGGCACGAGATTCTTGAGGAAGCACATCGATCAGTATTTAGCGTCCATCCCGGTTCCACCAAGATGTATCATGATATGAGGGATGTGTATTGGTGGGACGGAATGAAGAGGGACATTGCAGATTTTGTATCAAGATGCCTGACTTGTCAGCAAGTCAAGGCTGAGCACCAGAGGCCCGCGGGAGAGCTTCAGCCGCTACCCATTCCGGAGTGGAAGTGGGAGCAGATTTCGATGGATTTCGTGGTAGGTCTACCTAGGACTAGTCGGGGGTATGACTCCATCTGGGTGATCGTGGATCATTTGACGAAAGCGGCTCACTTCTTACCGGTGAAGGCGACTTTCGGATTTACTCAGTATGCCCAGATCTACATTGACGAGATAGTGCGACTACACGGAGTCCCGACGTGCATTGTGTCCGACAGAGGCACCCAGTTTACCAGTAGACTATGGCAGAGGCTTGAGGAGGCTTTGGGCACTCGCTTGAGTTTCAGCACGGCTTTTCATCCGCAGACCGACGGACAGTCAGAGCGGACCATTCAGACTCTCGAGGACATGCTCAGAGCTTGTGTATTAGATTTCGGGGGTAGCTGGGATCATCATTTGCCCTTAGTAGAGTTCTCCTACAATAACAGCTACCAGGAGACCATTCAGATGGCACCATTTGAGGCTCTTTATGGGAGGAGATGCAGGTCGCCCACTTGTTGGACAGAGCTCAGTGAGGGCAGTATCTTAGGGCCACAGATTGTTGAGGAGACGACAGCGAAGATCCAGTTGATTCGCGATAGGATGAGAGCAGCGCAGAGTAGGCAGAGAGCTTATGCAGACCGTCGACGACGCAGACTTGAGTTTTTTGTTGGTGATCATGTTTTCTTGAAGGTCTCCCCAATGAAAGGTGTGATGAGGTTTGGGAAGAAGGGGAAGCTCAGTCCCAGATATGTGGGCCCCTTCGAGATCCTCGAGCGTGTTGGTGCAGTAGCTTACCGTTTAGCCCTTCCGCCCAGCTTTCCAGATGTGCACCCCGTATTCCATGTCTCGATGCTCCGCAGATATCTACATGATCCTTCGCATGCGATTCAGCATCCGACGATCCAGCTTGAGCGCGACCTTTCCTATGCAGAGCAGCCGGTGATGATCTTGGATCGACAAGTGAAGAAATTGAGATCGAAGGACATTCCATCAGTTAAGGTACTTTGGCGTGGTACGAACCGTGAGGAGGTCACTTGGGAGACCGAAAGCGAGATGAGGAAGACGTATCCCCATCTTTTTGAAGGTACTCGTAGTTAGATTTTTGAAATTCGGGGACGAATTTCTTTAAGGGGGAGAGATTGTAACACCTTAGGATAAGGGTTAGTGAATAATTATATTTAAATAATGGTTTTTAACAAAAAGTTTACCAAATTGTGTTTTAAATATTTTTCCTAATTTAATAAATATTTTTCCAAAATTTTCCTAGGCTTGCACACACATGTGCATGTAAACTAGGGTTTTTAAATTAAGTTAATACCATAATTATTAACCATGGTGGGTTAATTATAGGATTAAGTCTTTTGGGTTATAAGTGAGTTTAATTAGTTAGTTAAAAGTAACTTTAGTTTGAATTTGTTTGTGAGTGTTGACTTCAGAGAAAGAGAGGGGGGGCATCATGGCTTAGCCCATGCTTGCCATTAATGAGGAGAGAGAGAGTGAGGGGTTGACATTTGGAGTGATGATTTTTCCCTCTCATTCTTTGTTTCTTTCTCTCAACCTCACACACCCACACACTCACACTTACCTCAGCAGAACCCCTCATCTCCAGAACAAGCAGCAGCAGCAGCAAGCTTTCAGCAGCAGCAGCAGGAGCTGGAAGCAACAGCAGCAGCAGAGAGAGGTAGCAGCAGCAGCACCAAGCTTCACAACAGCAACTGTAGCCTCTTCTCTCCCCTTCTTCTTCTTCCTGCAACTCCCTAGGGTTAAGTATGAGGTATACTTCCTAACTTGCTTCCCTAGTTTGCTTGGTTGTGTAGATTTGCATCGGTTAATGGATTTTAGTGCGTTTTAGTGCGATATGGGGTGTTTAGTGAGAACTTTGTGCTAGTGAGGGGTAAATTAGTTTCAGTAGGTTGTTAGTGAGTTAGTGAGACCCTATTAGCTTAATTTAACCCCTATTACACTAAAATACCACCAGTTTCACTAATTGTTGCAGAATGTCGTATTTGTGCAAATTTGAGCTTTTCTGGATCTGCTATTGACCCGATGAGACCTGAATAAAATTGGGTTGACTGTAGTATGGTAGTGATGTGCTGATACCTCAGGTGAAACCCGACCCCCTATCTGCTACAGTGGGCCGCCGGAATTCTCTTTCTGGCCGCAAATTGCGGCCAGATGGGTGGGGTTTTGGGGATTTTTGGGTCCTATAGGTGTCTGCTAGTGTGTAGGGTTCTTTGGTATATATATTTTTGTAAGTTTAGTTATGTAGAAAAATCTGTGACCAAATACCTATTTTGCCGTTTTTCTAAACCTTCGCGACACGCGCGATACGTGAGTAGGTTTGGGTTTCTGCGTATCGCGGCGTGTCGGGGTAGTCTCTTGGCGCGTGATCACACGTTTTAGCGTATCGCGCACACGCGCGATTGGTTTGCGACACAAGAGTCTAGTTGGACCGTAATGTCGCGTTTTTTTGTGAAATGGGCTTATGTGTGATATATGTTATGTGATTCTAGGTTCGCAGGCCAGTGAGACGGACGCTGCGAAGAAGGGCAAGCAAGTTGTTGGATACACTTAGCACGAGGCTCGGTGAGTAGATTTCACATCTACGGGGATATCGCCCGCATGGCGTTATGCGTCAGGGCTGATAGGACCTTATTGTTATATATGGCATATACCATACCATGGATTGTCATCACATATTGCATTCCCTGCCATCTTTATATATTGCTTAGAACTGATAGAACTGCCATGATCATACTGTTGTATATTGTTGTAGCTCATCTATACATGACATGACTTGGATTTCATACTTGATACCTATATCACATTGGATCATTGCATTGTAGCTCATTTTTATGTGATATGACTTGATATACATACTTGATGCACATATCACATCACAATTACTTGTATTATTGGTTGAGATTTCATGTGATTTCTGGATTTGGGAACCGTGCCCTTATCAAATAAGTAATCATTTAAAAACCCGGTTCCCTTGATATGATATTTTGGGGCGTCGCCCCGTGTTTTCTCGGTGCTAGAGGCATGTACTGAGAGAGGGCTGACCCGGAATGACGGATGCCCGATGGATTGATATAGGGCTGACCCGGAATAACGGATGCCCGATGGATTGATATAGGGCTGACCCGGACTGACGGATGCCCGACGTATTGAGAGAGGGATGACCCGGACTGACGGATTCCCGATATATACTTTGAGAGAGGGCTGACCCGGATTGACGGATGCCCGATACAGGATGTTTTGCGTGTCGATGCTAGACACGAGTATTTATGATATTTGGGTGCCGATGTTGGGCACCCGGAATTCTCAGGGATATACAGGATATGAGGGCCGATGGAGTACCGGCGTTTGGGATGTTGGGATTTGTGGTGCATACATACATATGTAGTCCACCTTGATGCTTCATGTAGATACTATATTCCCATGCTCAGCATTTATTATCGCATCTCATCCTGTAGCTATATCCCCTGATAGAGGACTTGCATTATTATTATGCATACTGCTTACATCGCATTGATATCATCTGCTGGCATTTGTTAGAGTAGCGTTGTACGTGCATGCTCGCGATTACCTTTATATGTTATCTCTATTCACGAGTTGGCAACTCACCCCCGTTGTGCCACAGTATTTGCAGGTTGCCCTTGGAAGTAGTCACGGCTGGCTGTTACCGCATCTTTTGGTACAGATACCCTTTTTGAGCAGAGTTAGCCTTTTGCTGATAGGTGGGTTTTGTACGGTATCTGTTATCTTTCAGTTGTATATTGATGTATCTAGTACTCTCCATCTACTTTTCTGTATTGACTTAGAGACAGTTGTGAGGACGATATGTATGATTTTATATTCTGGTGTCGAGCTCGCATGTGAGCCGACTTTACTTTTGCAGTCTCATCTTTTATGATATTGTCCTTGCTTTACTGTGTATTCTTCGCTACGGCGTCGTATATCTTATTGTGATGCTTCATTCATTTACTCGTCATTTCTGTTACACCTTGTTTCTATCCGACTGGCGGGGCAAATGTTTTAAAAAGGAAATGTTATCAAAATTATAAAACTTATAACTTTTGAACTTAAAAAGGATTTCTACTAAATAAATGGAAGTTTTTCAGACATGTACGATTGTTTTTACATAATGTTTTAAAATCACTCTATATTTATTGGTTTTGATTTCTGGGTTCGGCTTACTTAGCCGCGTTGCGCCTGTAGACGTTGCGTGGTTAAGTGCCGGTCACGAGTCGAATTCTCGGGTCATGACAATCTGGGAGTTCTCGGCGAGTCCGTCCAGTGTACCCAGTCTCCACTGAGCACCCGTACACCATCCTTGATGTCAAACACCGATGGATATGGGATCATCCATCGCCCATCATATGGGTCAAGATGCGTATACGCTAGTCTACACTGGTGTATCGATGCCCTGTCTCGATATACCCTCGACTAGGAACAGTTATAGGATGTACTCATCGACTACCATGGCCCCACTAGTATGATCTCATCATAGTCCCAGTAGTCGAGTACAGATCCTAAGGTCTTTATCAACATGTGAGAGAAAGACAGTAAACCAGTACAAGTCAACATGTTAAGATAAAGTGAAACCAAATAGTATACTATCATGACGAGCAAGAAAGTCCTCTCTGTATATATCCAAGCATCCATCATAATATACATCATATGTACAACAATGGCCTCTAGGACATATACATAACTAACAGCGGTTCCGCGGCTCTACTGTAGCATCATGCTACCAAATTTTCTCAGATTTCATAAAAAAGCCTGCCTGTTTTTTTGCAACACTCAAAATAATTTTTCGACCACAAAAAAAATTCGACAGAAACTTCATTTTTGAAATTGCGGTTTCGGAAATTTTGTTCGATCGATATTTTAAATACGTTAGAACAAGCTAGTAAAGGTTAATGGCATGGCTCTGATACCATGTAAGTCTACGGTAGCGCCTCGGCCGTCTGTCCGAGGCCAAAATGCGGAAACGAAAACTTTTTCAAAACTTGAAACCGGCGCTATCGCAGACTTTAATCCCGGATCGAACCATTAACCTATAACTAGCTAACTAGAGAAAGTTTAGAAAATCTATATCGATCGATCCGTGTCCTTCGGTCTTTGGCCACCAACCCAAGCTCTTCGCGGCATCTTCGATCTCCAGTCTCCTCGTCGGAAAGGGCACCACATCTTCGAATCCTTTTACGGGCTCCCGCTTCATCCGAAGCAACTCGGAAACGAAGTTTGTTAGCCGACGTGTCCAATGCGGTGTAGAGAATGTGTGTGATCACTTTGTCCCAAGCATCCATTGATTCTCAACACATGAGAGTGTATGGATGGAGGTTGAAGATGAAGCCATTAGAGGAAATGGTGAGCTAGAGGAGGAAGAAAAAGAAGAGGCTTTTTCTTTCTTATGTTGTATGATGAAAAAATGAGAGAGAGTGAGATTGAGAATAATACAAGAGCAAACCTCCCCTTGGCTGCCCTCTCTCTCTCATCTTATCATTTCAACACTTAAATCAATCACTAAACATGACATGTTCAAAGAATAAGACCATGAGTCACCACCCTTGTCCATGTCATAATTAATGCACCTCATCATGAATTAAGCTCACTATTTCCACCAAAGTAAACATTAACCCAAATGTTTACAACAATAAAAAGATACGGCAACATCTAAAGTAAACTCGTGACAGATCACAAGGATACCCCTCACCTGTATATACATACCTGCATCCGCATTCCGACTGAATGCGAATACGATGAGACTAAAGTAATCCAACAAATCTAATACTAGGATCCGGCTTAAACCAAAGCCCACTAGTATGATCCGCCCGATCATGATCCGTGCACTACTGCACGTATATGATTGAACCCTGCCATAATACTATACGGCCTCTACAACGTTTCGCCCGAAACTTGAGAAACTGTCTGTGGGGGACTCTAAAGACTCGTCAATATTTTGGCTGTGGATTTAACCACTAGCACGTCAGTGGTACTAGCCGTACGTAACGGACTAGCACGTATTGACCAAAAGGGAGGTCGATGAGAGAACTCATCCTGACACCCTACTGAGCCTGTCAGTGACTATATCCATACAGCCTGGTCCGTTCGTCTATGAGCATCGCATGTCGGGCCTAGGGGGTTGGTAAAAGTTAGACCCCCAAAAGCGGTACAAGTCGTGTCGGAGTGTAGCCCAGAACACCCTGAGATACTACTGGAATACCTACCAGTAAATCTCCTGCCTTGGCCAAGGACTTCGTGTAATGGCTCTCCTAGACACAGCGCGATCTCACACCCAATATCGGGAGAGACGAAACCCTTGCCAATCCGCTCACTGCTCCATGTGGCTCGGGACTGTACCCTACTAAAACCTGTTTGCACGACTCCTTTGAGCCGTGGTAGGGTAGTAATCAAAGCACGGTAGGAACTCACACGAGACAAATGACGATCTCAGGTCGATGAACTAACCTGTACACATGTCACCAAGGAACTGCTATCTGATGTTAGGTATAATTCCAACTAGCATGTTCCCGGCGAGTCATGTCCGGTGTACTCATAACCCAATGAGCACCTGTATACATCTTAGGTGATCCAACTAACACCAATGGCTAGTGAGACCATCCACCGCCCCTCGTCGGGGTCTCGACTGTATACATTAGTCTACTAATGGAGTATCGATGCCCAGTCTCGAAACTCCCATGACTAGGGACCACTTTAAGGATGTGCTTATAGATTACCCAACTCTCACGTATATGATCGCCATCATACTGCTGGTAGTCAAGCAAGAATCCTAAGGGCTCTATCAATGTGTAATAGAGACCTGTAATGTCACCTAAAGCTATACACTATGATAAAGATAAACCAGATAGCATACTATCATTTCGAGTAAGACTGTCCTACCGGCATAGGTCCTCCCTCAATCATTGCAATCACGTGCCTGTGATCCAATAATTGACTCTGAGGGCACTATATCAAACAGCTGTATCGTCGGTTTCGGTGCTATATGTCAACGACAATTAGGATACGCATATTTACTTACGTTGATGACATGTGATGTTATGTGTTGCTGTGATCTATTATATTGGATCGTCGTATTTTGAATAGCCGGGGTTTTTTAATGTGAGATGAGAGTTTTTCATTTTCATTCATGTAAAAGCTTGTATGTAATATTCTTTTATTGGGGCACTTCCGGTTTGAGGATGATGTCATCATTGATGTATATTATTTACTTTTCCGTATTAGGATAGACCCAAGGAGTAGAGCACAAGTATCCAGGTTCTAGAGTCCAGTGGGAGACCATCTCGAGGAGTTGAGACCGGGTCTCCTAACTCTAGAATTGGGAGGGTTGCTTGACGCTTGATTGGTATTGATTTTACGTGTGCTTACGCTTTTAAAAGGTAAATCAAAGAGTTGTTAACCACAATCAAGAACAGTGTCGCTTGGTAGCTAGCAGGTTGAGTACGGATCGGTCCACAGGGATTTTGTGTATTTTCTAGTTGTTCTAACGAGTTAATTCCAATTGTGGTAGGATTGATTATCACTAAAAACTGAAATGAGTTTGATTATGATTAAAACCTTGCTAGGGCTAGGATTAGGTTAGGTTTGGAAAGTCAATATTTCCCACCGCTTTCTATGCCCTAATTAAGACCTATTTAGGTCTTAAGGTAATAATTAACAAATGGGATTAGCACGATCGGGAAGAAACTAGGTTTCTTCCTCTAGGTCCTTGTCCGTCCTTTCTTAACTCTTACCCTAACCTCCATAGAAAATATACACAACCGGTCTTTAACTATGGTATCACCGCTACCTCGTGGGATAGGGTGCCGTAGTGAGCGATGTGTATATGTATGCATAGAGTCCTATTAAAATGTATGACGGGAAAGAAAGGGGTGAGAGATTTTTTTATCTCTCAAACATTTCCCATTCCTAACCCTAACAAGTGAGGAACTACTCACTCATTAGGGAATTGATAAAAGATTTCATTTTTATGATTTTTAATTCAATAACCTAATTAACTAAACTACAGCAGATAAATAAAATTAATAACTACGGCAGATAAATAAAATTAACTAAGGCAGAAAAGAAAATTAACTAAGGCAAGGTAAAGAAAAAGACTTACTTTTTATTTGATGCACTCTTTGAACATTACAGGAATTGAAATTCTAAAATAGATAAATAAAAAGAGGCATGCTCCAAAAAGAGTTGTAAGATTCCTATTTATAGATTATAGAAACCCTAGGGTTTACATCCGATCCCTATCTACATTTACAAAACTACCCTGAGAAGCCTGGTCAACGCACCGCCATCCACTGTCAAAACGCACCGACACGTGCTCAGCACGGCCACGGACCCGCGGCCATATGCCATGTTTGGCCGCGGATCCGCGGCCATATAGTGGGGTCTTTGGCTGAAAACTTCTGGGCTGCTTCCTATTGCATTTTTCTTCTGGTTTCTTCACTTAGTTTCTCTGAATGTCTTCTATTGTCTTCCAGTGCAGAATGTTGTGGATTTTTACCGTTCGCTTCGTGTTGAAGTCTTGAATCTTTGCGCTGCCTTTGTACTTTGTGAAATTTTTTATTGATCTTCGTTTTTTCTTCAAACTGTAAGCATGATAAAGATTCTCTATTTGTTGGTCGTAGTCTCATTTTTGTAGCGTCTTTTCATCATTTTCACTGTTTTGTTCCGAAAACCTGTAACCTGAAACTATGTAGCAGACATGGATCAAAAGCACCTGTTTATTTGTAAAATGAATAAGAATGGGGAATATAATAATGCAAAATTAAGATATGAACAAATACCCCCAAACTTATCTTTTGCTCAACCTCGAGCAAAACTAGTTTATTCTCGAAAAAACCTAACGTCACTTTCGCAGGGAAACGCGATTACACTGAGCTCGTGCAATAAGCCATTAAACCTTTAGGTGTCCCTAGTATGAGGAGTGTTGTCTCCTGAGGGTTTTCAGCGGATACTACCCACAAAATCCTATCAATTTGGCCTATTGACTTTTATTCTTCAATTCGGTTTTCTAGCAATAAATTCTATTATCTTCAACTCAAAAATTATCAACCCACATTTTCCACGCTTCCTTATCATTTAACTTAAGTTTGTATATGTTCTGTAAATTTACTTAGCTTTTAGCATCTTTTGAATTTTCCTTCTAAGGTTCCATCTCAACTTAGGAATTTTTATCATCTCTACTAAAGATATAAGTCCTATTTTTCATTCCTATCTCTCATCCAAACCCCAATCATATACCCCTACGTATGTGTATATATCACCCCTACACTTGGAAATTCAATTCAAGCTCTTATACTCTTGTCCATTGTCCAAAGTACTTTTAGTTGGTGAATTTTTAGATGAAATTGCTCACACATCCTTCATGCGACCGTTAATACTTTTTGAGGTACTAACGACCAATTACAAAATGTGTACGTGATTTAAGGCGTAATTACTCGTCTTGTAATACCTAAGACTTTAGCAGTGACTCCCAAACCAGTTGGTCTAAGGCACTAGGTGATAAAGCACCCTCGCTATATGTTTTTTTATTACTCTGCCTTAAGTAATTACAAAACTAGTGTTCATTTCTTTTTTATATCTCTTTATTCACACTTATAATTTTATTTTCCTTCATACTAAGGATTTTAGACAAGAGCATTTCAAGGTCTCCTCTACTATTCCAAATTTCAAGGTTCGTGTTTATGCAAGTTGTAGGGTATATATTTTCAGAATTTAGACTTAAGCTTAGAGATTATTTTTCAGACTTACACTTTAATAAAAATTTCAATACTCTTCCCTTATTTTGACTTAGCCCAAGAAGTGAACTCAAAATTTGCCTATTTCTAAGTAAACTACAAAGACATATATTTTCTATCATTAAATTTTAAGAAAGGTTATTTTTAGGGTTTTAATTTACTAAGTATAGGATCTAGTTTTTCCTAGCTAGTTAACCTTCTTGTCAAACTCAAGTCAATTATGGCCAAAATTGAATTTTTCAATTTTTATAATATTTGAAATTTTTCAGTTTTTATTTGATTTTTCTTTTTATATTTTTTTATTTTCAATTTTTTTTGATTTTTTTATAAAGATGCAATGCAGAATTTAAAATGCAAAAGAAAAAATATATACATAAATAAATATAAAAATATGCAATGCAAATGATAACTATTTACAACCACCTTCTCTCCCAAACTTGCCAAAAGCAATGCCCTCACTACTCGGCCCCACGCCGCGGCCTTGAGCGTGAACGGGAACGCTCCTCCCTACCCAGCAGGGTTCGAATCCCCTGCTCTACTTCAGTCAACCGCCGATCATGCTCCCTCGCTATCCCCCTTAACTCGTCGATGCCCCTAATAGCTCTTCTCATTAAATTTGCATGTTCTAAGGGGGTGAGTTCTCCTTCGCTCATGGTCGAGCTGGAGCTAGGTGTTCTTGCGGGCACGTGCTCCGCCGGTTCAGTTCTTGACCAAACATCCGTTAAGTGTGTATAGGACGTAGAAACGCCCTCAATGAGAGGCCTGACAGGTATGCCTCCAAGCATGTAAAATTTGAACTCCTCCACGGGAAGGAAATATCGACACAGTTGTGTCACAAGCATGGGATAAGGGTAGTTTGCGGCTCTTTTTCCCGCACCAATTGAGTTCAGTAAAATCGTGCACATGTCGAATCGAGGGTTCCTTGTCATGAGTGTGTGCATAATATGCAGCGAGGGTGTGAAAAATGTGTTGTTGTGGGAACTTCCTAAAATATTGTTTTGTGCCCACCGGCACACTGTTAAAACATTGGCGAAAAAGGTTCTCGCTTGGATCCCCTTCCGCAGTTCCCTTGAGCAATCATTGCCCATTAAGGGCATGTAATCCTCAAACTGCAGTGGTTGGTCATGAACGGGTATCATAGGGATTAAAGTGACTTTATGTATGAAGTCTCTATAAATAATAAACTCCCTATCCCCCCACTGTAATTTTATAAAGCCGTATTGGGCGAGACACCCATCTTCCATGCACTCGTAAAAACGAGTGACTAATTCCGGAAGGGCATAGGCGTTTGGGTGATTATATATCAAAAAGTTGCAGCCCCTACGTGCTATTTCATTCGCAAAATAACTTCCATACACCGCATGTGAAAAAATTTGTGAAAAGTCACGCTCTAGTTGCATATTGGGTGCCATCAGATAAACTACATATCTACATAAATTAAAAACAGAGAGGATTTTCAGAGATCGAACCTCCTCTGAAAATTTCAGAGGGTGACGGCACAGGAACGCGGCGGATCAGCTGCAGGAAGCAGGGTTTCGCGGTGGAAGGGCTGCGGTCTGGTACGATCTTGCTGCAGAACATTGGTACAGTGGTGGCTAGGGTCATTTAGAAGATGAAATTAGGGTTTGTGAGCACAGAGGGGGTCGGGGTTTTATATATAGGGGGGAAGTGTTAGCTATTTGCAAATAAACCCCTCTAAAAAGTGGAAATTATTTGAAATAAAAAATTTATTTTATTTATTTAATCTGACTTGTTTGAAATAGTCTGTTGGCTAGATGATTGAAAATTTAGGGGTAGATGGAGGAAAATCAGTCAGTATAAATCGGCTCCTGCAAAAACAGGAGCTCCTCCGACGGATCCGCAGTGAGGAACGGCTTAAGTCGATGTCCGTTTACTTTAAACAGTGTACCGTCCTTCGGGTTTTCTAGATCTACCGCACCGTGCGGATATACGGTAAGTACCATAAACGGCCCTTTCCATCTAGATTTTAGCTTGCCGGGATGGAAGTGTAACCGAGTGTTATAAAGCAAAACCTGTTGACCAAGTTTGAAAGTCTTGCGCATAAGGTGTTTGTCATGGAACATCTTCGTTCGGTTTTTAACAATTACCGCATTCTCATAGGCCTCATCCCTCAGCTCTTCCAATTCATTCAATTGCAGCTTTCTATTGCTTCCCGCATCTCCCATGGATAAGTTCAACTCTTTAATCGCCCAAAATTCCTTGTGCTCAATTTCAACAGAAAGGTGGCAAGCCTTTCCATAAACAAGCCGGTATGGAGACATGCAAAGATCGTTCTTGTAGGCAGTACGGAATGCCCATAATACATCAATCAGTTTTGATGAACAATCTTTACGGATTTTGGAAACCGTTTTCTCCAAAATTTATTTAATCTGCCGATTCGAAACCTCGTCTTGCCCACAAGTTTGGGGATGATATGGTGTTGACAATTTGTGAGTAATGGAGTATTTGCGCATTAAGGACTCAAATGTCCTATTAAAGAAGTGAGATCCATTATCACTTATAATCGCTCGAGGATGCCCAAACGGAGAAAAGATGTTTTCTTTAAGAAATCTAACGACAACCTTGTTGTCATTCGTTCGGCTGGGCACAACCTCGACCCATTTTGAAACATAGTCAACAGCTAGTAGAATGTACATGTTCCCAAAGGAATTGGGAAATGGTCCCATGAAATCTATTCCCCAAACATCAAAAATATCAACAACCAAAATTGGTTGGAGCGGCATTTCGTTTCTCCGAGATATCCGGCCCAAGTGTTGGCACCGGGAGCATGTCTTGCAGTATTCGTATGCATTTTTAAAGAGTCGTGGCCAGTAGAAACCACACTGCAAGATTTTTTCTGTTGTCTTCTTGGGGCCAAAATGCCCGCCACACGCTTGATCATGGTAGAATGACAACACACTCTTAAACTCATTTTCGGGGACACACTTACGAATGATTTGGTCGGAACAGTATTTAAAAAGATACGGTTCATCCCAGTAAAAATGTTTTACTTGGGACAGGAATCGGAGTTTGTCCTGATTCGACCAATCGTTTGGTATCAGTCCGGTGGCCAAATAATTTACTATATCAGCGAACCAAGGTTCGCATGACACGGTTAAGAGTTGCTCATCGGGAAAAACATCTTTAATAGGAATTTCGAGTGTAGGCGAAGAAGGAAGTCGTGAAAGGTGGTCGGCGACTAAGTTTTCACATCCTCTCTTGTCTCTTATGACAAAGTCAAACTTTTGTAGCAAGAGGATCCAACGTATTAACCGAGATTTAGCATCCTTCTTCGCAAAAAGATAGCGAAGAGATGAGTGGTCTGTGTAAACAATCACTGGAGAGCTGATTAAATTGGGCCTGAATTTTTCGAGTGCAAACACAACGGCTAAGAATTCTTTTTCTGTTGTTGTGTAATTCAATTGAGCCTCATTTAATGTTCGGATAGCGTAATAAATTGCGTGCGGCATCTTATTAATGTGCTGTCCAATGACAGCACCAATGGCAAAATCAGATGCATCGCACATAATTTCAAATGGATGCATCCAGTCGAGAGATGAAAGAATGGGCGCAGAAATAAGTGAGTGTTTCAATGACTCGAACGCTTTCATGCAGGTTGAGTCAAAATTAAAAGTGGTTTCCTTGACCAATAAAAGAGTCAAGGGTCTAGCTGTCTTGCTAAAATCCTTGATGAACCGTCTATAAAAACCGGCATGGCCAAGGAAGGCTCGGATGTATTTGACGCACTTAGGAGGAGGAAGATTGGAAATGACTTCAATCTTATCTTTATCAACCTCAATGCCATTTTGCGAGATGACATGTCCTAAGACAATACCTTCTCGTACCATAAAGTGGCACTTCTCTCAATTTAAAGTGAGGTTCTTATCCCTATAGCGGGTAAGAACTGCGTCTAGGTGTAGCAAACACTCAACGAAGGAGTCGCCGAAAATGGAGAAATCATCCATAAAAATCTCCAAAAATTTCTCCACCATGTCTGAAAAGATCCCCATCATACACCGCTGGAACGTAGCGGGTGCATTGCATAACCCAAAGGGCATGCGACGGTAAGCGAATGTACCGAAAGGACAAGTAAATGTGGTCTTGTCTTGATCCTTTTCGGTGATGGGAACTTGATTATAGCCGGAATATGTTGGAGATAGTGCCCTCAGAGTCAATTATTGGATCACAGGCACGTGATTGCAATGATTGAGGGAGGACCTATCCCGGTAGGACAGTCTTGCTCGAGATGATAGTATGCTATCTGGTTTGACTTTATCATCGTGTACTGCTTTAGGTGACCTGACATGTCGCTATTGCATGTTGATAGAGCCCCTAGGATTCTTGCTTGACTACCAGCAGTATGAGGGCGATCATATAAGTGAGAGCTGGAGTCTATAAGCACATCCTTAAAAGGTCCCTAGTCGTGGGAGTTTCGAGACAGGGCATCGATACTCCAGAGTAGACTAGTGTATACAGTCGAGACCCCGACGAGGGGCGGTGGCCGGTCTCACAAGCCACTGGTGTCAGTAGGTTCACCTAAGATGTATACAGGTGCTCATTGGGTTATGAGTACACCGGACAGGACTCGCCGGGAACATGCTAGTTGGTCATATACCAGACGTCAGATGGCAGTTCCCTGGTGACATGTGTGCAGGTTAGTTCATCGACCTGGGGATCGTCATTTGTCTCGTGTGAGTTCCCACTGTACTTTGATTACTACCCTACCACGGCTCAAAGGAGTCGTGCAAACAGGTTTTAGTTGGGTACAGTCCCGAGCCACATGGAGGCAGTGAGCGGATCTTCAGGGGTTCGTCTCTCCCGGTATTGGGGGTGAGGTCGCGCTGTGTCTAGGAGAGCCATTACACAAAGACCTTGGCCAAGGCAGGAGGTTTACTGGTAGGTATTCCAGTAGTATCTCAGGGTGTTCTGGGCTACACTCCGACACGACTTGTACCGCTTTTGGGGGTCTGACTTTTACCAACCCCCTAGGCCCGCCATGCGATGCTCATAGACGAACGGACCGGACTGCACGGATATTGTCACTGACAGGCTCAGTTGGGTGTCGGGGTGAGCTTCCTCATCGACGTCCCTTTTGGTCAATAGCTGGTGGCCCGTCACGTATTGGCTTATACCTCTGACGTGCTAGTGGTTAAATCCACAGCCATAGTATTGACGAGTCTTTAGAGTCCACCACACTTTCAGTTACTCAAGTTTCGGGCGAAACGCTGTAGAGGCCGTATGGAGATATGGCAGGGTTCGATCAGATACGTGCGGTATTGCACGGATCGTGATCGGACGGTTTTTACTAGCCGGCTTTGGCTTAAGCCGGATCTTAGTATTTGATAATGTAGTTTTGTCTTTTTGCATTTGTATCCGGACGGAATACAGATGCGGGTGTGTATGCACAGTATCGGGGTTTTCCTGTAATTTATTACGGGACCAGTTTTCTGGAGTTGCCATTTTGCATTCCGTTCCGGCCGGTTTTCCTTTGTTCTTTCCCGGCCGGACTTTTCCGATGGAGAGGATTATTTGCAGTTTGCAAATAATATCTTGTGGAGGGGTTCTTTGTATATTTCCATGCTCCATCCCTTGCATTAATTAAGGTAAGGTTGGGTATGGGTTTTGAATGTGAATTTTGTGTTGGAAATTGGGTTTGGTTTTGGCCGGCCACTGTTTGACATGGGAGAGTTTGGGCCGGCCACTGTTGGAAAGGGAAGTTAAATTGGAATGAATTTATAATGGTGAGCTCTTGATTGGTTTTTGGATGGTTTGATAAATTAATATGATTGCATTGTGTGTGCTGGAGGATAACATAAGAAGGGATGAAGGGGATTAATTTATTCAAGTTAGCTTGCTTCATTCTATTTTTCACAGTGGGCACAATATATTCTGTGGCCGAGCTCTTTGCTTCAAGTATGCTCCATTTCATTTCCTTAGCAAGCTCCATTTTTCTTCAAGTGTTCATGAAAAATCCTTGTGCAAAATCCCTCCATTATGGCAACCATCTTAAACCCCAAAGAGACAAGTATTCTACACTATTCTACAGCAAATCTTGGGCGCGTCGGCTTGCCAACTTCGCGCCCGAGTTGCCTCGGTATAGAGGCGGGAGCCCGTAAAAGATGCAGGCGATGTGGTGCCCTTCCGACGAGGAGGAGACGGACGGAGATCCCGCGAGGAGATCGGAGTGGAGATGAAGACCGGAGGACTCGGATCAGTCGGTACATCTCTAACCCATCTTCTAGTTAGCTTAGACTTGTTAATGGTTACGATCCGGAGTTTAGTGCGCGGTGGTGCCGGTTTGCAAAGTCCGCAAAAATTAAAGTTTATCACCGCTTCCGCATTCCGGCGTCGGATTGACGGCCGGGGCGCCGCCGTGCACTTACAGTGGTATCAGAGACTCGCCATTAACTTCGTCTAGCTTTTGTGTAATGTGTTTTACGTTTCCGATCGAACAAAATTCCGAAAACACGTATTTCATGCACATCAGTTTCTGTCGAATTTTTTTTAAGTCCAAAAATTTTTCTGGTTGTCTCAGAGTGATGTGCAGGGAATTTTAAGGTCACTGTAAAAATTTGGTTCAACGATCCCCTCATACCGCCGCGGAAGGGCGGCCAAACCCCTGCTTTGGCCGCTTTTCCGCCGCGGATGTAACTGTTCACCCCTCCAAATTTTTGCAGTGTGTTCCTGAATGATAAATGTGGTTTTTGGAATATTAAAATTGGGCCCAGGTTTTCTGTGGTTGCTACAGTTTTCTTTGGGGCCCAGTTGTTAATTGTTTGATCAATCGGAAAATTTTAAAACACATTTTTCACAGTATTTACATTATATCTGCGACCGTGAATGTCACTCGATCGGTAAATCCTGTCTAACTGCTATAGCCCGGTTAGACGGATTTGCGAACGTGATTTTCACGTTGATGTTCTATGTTTATGCTGTGATGTTGCGGATCGGTCGTGGGGGATAGCCTGGATGCAATGCTAGTACTGTATTGTGGTATTATGTACATTTGATATTGCGGGGCGAGCGTCCGACATGTGGACTGCCGTCACTGCCTGATTGTATTATTATTTTGGGGCACGACCTGGTTGCGGTCGATGTACCCGGTGTATGTATATTTTACATAATGTACTAGGATTACCCCGCGGTGGGGTGCACGGATAGCCGGGTTCTAGAGGGCAACAAGCCCGCATCTCATGGCATTGGGACGGAGGGGGCTTCACTCTGGGATTGGCGGGCTATTCGCCGCACTCGTAGGGGGTATAGGTTGACCCAGGAGGGGTGCCCAAGTTGCCGGATTCCGTGGAGTGCTGGGTGGTCCATTCACGGAGCTGAAAAGGGCTGCCTCGCTTCAGGTTTTGGCGGGTAACTTGCCGCGCCCGTAGGGGTCTAGGATTTCATTGCACAGGCTATCCACACGACCAGGGGAACGTCGGGTTTCAGTAGTGGCTCTGTGAAACCCGGGGATCCCAAATATCTGTATTGTTCTGTGATGCTGTACATTCTGTGATGTTGCATTTCTTTTCACGCCTTGAGCGAAATACTATATATTGGTATATATATTAGTAGATGTTGTATATGTTTTTCATCCGCGCTAGTCCAGTCCCCGCTCTGCCGTTAGTAAGCTAACCTAACGGGTGATGACGGGACCCAGTGGCGAATGCGGATGGCATATACGTACGTCAGTATATTTTCGTTCTTTGTGGTGTGATTAATTGATGGGACTGCATTGATTCGGATCAATGCAAGTTAAACAAACCTAATCTGATGTTGTTGGAACACTTTTCAAAAAGCTGTTATTGCAAGGACGTTCACTTTTGTTTTGCATCGTGGTATTCATTTGGAATATCCTGCTCCTCAGTCGACGAGGCAAGGGCCGAGATCCCTTCACCGGGAGTGACCCCTTGGACAGAAGTTTGCGTCATGGCATTAACTTCACTATAGCCGATTACTTTTGCTTTGCATCGCGGTATTCATTTGGAATATCCTGCACCCCATTCTACGGGGAAAGAGCCGAGATCCCTTCACCGGGAGTGACCTCTTTAGCAACGGTTTTCGTCACTATATTTTTAAAAGCTATCCGTTCCTTCGACGATATCAAGTTCTTTACGTTAAAGGTTTTCGCCAGAAACCATTCGTAGCCCTCCGTCGTTTCATATGGGTGGTCAATAGTATTCAAGCTGTGTATGTTGGCCAAAGTCAAGGCACAGTGATTGGTAGCTATTGGGGTATTCATATGCAGCATAGATAGATGCGTTGGTTTGGGACAGTCGTACTGCCATTTTGGCCAAAGTCAAGGGTATGTACGGGTGGATTCAAATTAACCTGGAGAATGACGGGTAGAACTTGACATGTGACTTATGATATGTTGGCCAAAGTCAAGGTCATAAGAGCATGGGGCAGAAATCACATCGGGAGTTTCAAAAGTACTGAAACTTGCCAGATATGCGCATACCTTCTGGAGTGTGATACCGTGAGCGGATTCCGTCACGTTGTCATGCGATGAGAGTTGGATCCCGATTCCCACTGATGAGTTAGTATACTCCTCGGGTGACCCCGACTAATTCTTCTTTCAGGTTTGGAGGAGAATTTGAGGTACAGTGGGAGGTTTCCAGATTGGATAAATTGGTAACCATTCTGATCTAGGTTAGAGTGCACGCTGAGTGTTTCTTTTCTCTCTCTCTTTGGCAGCGACCATTGACCCGACCCTAAGACTATGACTCAGTGACCAAGTTGACCGAACCTTCTTAACACTGGCTTTTGGATTGTCAGAGTTGCAGACCTCATTGCCACTCCTACTTTTACCCTTTTCTCCAGGACACCCCGTTTTACTACGAACGTCCACTTCCATTGGACAAAACCATCGTATGGTTAGATACGAACTCGAAGGGATTTATTCGAGGATGGTTTCCGGTTCTGGAGAAAACGGATAGGACTATTCAGTTGTCTTTTCTTTTCACCTTCTCTCAGGCTACGAGTACTCCTTGGTTTAGGAGTAGTACACCTATTACGCAAATTGGATAGTCTTCTTCCAAACCATAGGCTGGTGCCGACCGGTAGGGAAAGAAGAAAGCCAATTAGCCTAAACGGTGTACAGAAGGTATTAAGTTAAGACAAAGTAAGGGATTAGTAAGAGGGCAAAGTAAATTGCAACAGATATTCACGACCAAACCATGTATTCCTTCGCCAATCCTAAATCACCTTTGTATTTCTCCAGGACACTCCGTATCATTACGAAGATCCCATTTTATTGGATAATCCATCGTATGGTTATATACGAACTCGAAAGGAACTCGTTCCAGTTCGGGGATGGATCCTGGTTCAGGAGAAATAGGAATAAAGTACATTCAGGTGTCTTTTATCTTCACCTTCTCTCGCGATGCGAGTGCTCCTAGGATTAGGACAGTACACCCTTTATGCTTTTTGGATAGTCTTCTTCCAAACCATAGGCTGGTGCCGAACGGTAGGGAAGGAAGAAAACCATTTGGCCTAAAGGGGTGTACAGAAGGTAATGACTAAAGACATATGAAGGGATTTGGAGAGGTGGCAAAGAATTATACGGTTATAGTTGTGAATCTGGATAATGGATGAGGCATTACTAGGAATACCAGGATACCCCAACGAAACATTTTAATGTTTCAGTTCAGCTGTGTAATGTTAAAAGAAAACTGATTTCCCGATTAGATACTTACTCCAGGGTATGTATTTACCAGGTTTGATTCTCACATCTGTATGGTTTTACAGATGATGAGTGGGAGTGAGTTATTGGGAATTGGGTGATCATCCTCATTATATCGGGATTCGTTGGAATCAGTGATATTTGAGGAAATCACCTGGGCTGTTTGCCGGTCGGCAAATATTTGGTTTTGAATATCCGTTGATGTGCACCAATTTCAAATTGATATATCTGTACGTCTATTTTCATAGAGTGAGATATACCTTTTGATATTATGTCGATGGCATTTACCTATATCAGTGGATGGTTAGGTAAGGAGCATTAAACAGCGGTGTAATTCTTCTTAACCATAAGTACAGTTTTCAACCTACAACACACAGTGAAAAGAGTTGTTAGACTCAGCGGACTTATACAGAGTATTGTATGTTGTCCAGTGTCCATTAGGACAGAGGGGTTGGTCCTCAAACTATATTCTGTTTACTTTTGACTTCTCTAGTTCTTAGACATGTGTTTCGTAGAAACACAGGGTCTAAGTTTTGAGGAGTTATAGGTATTTGAATAAAGTAGAGAACCAGGTATTGCAAGTATCGTGATTCTTCATAGTGATCGAAGATGTAGATACTTGTGTATGGTATTCAGTTGATAGTAATGATTAAGAGAACTTGCTTCTCTTTCGGGTTACTCATAATTGGAAGTATTCCTAAGTTGAGTAATGCCGATCGGCCTCTCTCCATTTAGTTGACATGCACTGGAGACAGCTGCATGATTTGAATCTGGTTAAATTAAATCAGTGCCTCTGGTTCTATATTGGATGTAGAACAGTTCATATCTTAACGTTGTTAAGATACGGGGAGTTGTCCGGCTTATGCTTAAAACCAGACACTGGACAACTCAAGGCACGTTTCTGTAATGGCTGTTTGTGGGTTGACCCAGGCTATGACGCGGGTTGATTTTCTACCATCTGGATGAACAATAGCAATATTGTTCTAGACTCGCCACAGTTTTATTAAAAATGGATTTTTTCAAAAACAGCAGTGGGAGTATAGTAGAACTGGAAGTGATTCCAGAACCGCAAACGATTACTGAAGATTTGATAAGGAACCTGAAGATTCAATCTGATTTGACATTCCATTGGCCACTCCGCAGATAAGGTGGGTAACTTCAGGCACCCGAGAGGTACTTCGGTAGCCTCAAGGACGGTGACAGGGAAGTTCTTGTTTACCCACACTTGCCATTGTTGTTGTTCCAGGCTGCGAGACCCGGCAGGAGGATGAGTATAGCGTCGTTCTGAACTAGCTTCAGAAGTGTACGTGTATATGACTCTGCCAGAGGGTTGTCGTAGTCAGTGGGAGCAGCGGAAGCATTGGTGGACATCAGGCTTATGTCTATTTATAGACTAAAGCAGATGTAGCGGAGATAGATCATCTGTTTCTGATGTGACAGTCATAGGTTTGACGTCATCAGAATAGGGGATGGATCTGTTGAGAAGGTAGTAGGAAGTGATATTCCTTTACTACGATCGGTTATACTTTGGTCGTCACACAGTGGTTTCTCCACAAAGGACTTGGACATTATATCAGACATACTGGTTACTAGATCTATGGTTTTAGATCTAGATTTGGGTGGTTTCCTAATCTGGGTACCTTGACAGCATTCTATGAGTATTTAGAATGGACGACTCCTGGCACGGTAGTGTACCTGCAAGTAATGGAGTTGCCCTCTCTAAAGGTGTCTTTTAGACTAAAGTAGAGAGGGATGTGCATGATTGGCAGATCACTTGCTTAGGCAATTGAGTCAATCATGAGATGTCAAGTACCACACCAGATGTTGTTCTTGCACTAGATGCAATAAGTTAATATTGATCCAATCCTGGAGAAACAGTCGGAAGCAGTTTTAGAACATAAGTGGCTGTTCTAGGGATATGATAACGGCTGCTTCTTTTAGGAGACGGTTATCATTCCAGGCTTCCAAGGTGACCTGGACGACAAGGAGGTTGTCAGAGTTATAGTTTTTCCCTCTGACGAGGGGCAGTATTTTGGACGGATGGTCCAAGGCAATACTGAGGGTGGCATGGCGCAGGATACTGATTAAGTTCAGTTGAAGATACAGTCTAAGAAGTTTGGATTTGGAGTTCATTTATGAGCTACGTCCCATCAGACATCCAGACATTCTAAGGCAGGTATTGCTCATTTCGGGAGATGGCTTTCTCCGCGAACTTGAGATATAGAGAGACATAGAAAGAAACTTCTAGGCGGATCCACTCACTGAGGCTATTCCTCGACCGCAATAGTTTCACAAACGGGATTTGTGAGACTGACTAGTAGAGGAGTTGGGTGTTCGGTATCACACGGGCTGTGAGTATGCGACATCGCAATAATTAGCCTTGAGTGCAAGTGGGAGATTGTTGGAGATAGTGCCCTCAGAGTCAATTATTGGATCACAGGCACGTGATTGCAATGATTGAGGGAGGACCTATCCCGGTAGGACAGTCTTGCTCGAGATGATAGTATGCTATCTGGTTTACCTTTATCATCGTGTACTGCTTTAGGTGACCTGACATGTCGCTATTGCACGTTGATAGAGCCCCTAGGATTCTTGCTTGACTACCAGCAGTATGAGGGCGATCATATAAGTGAGAGCTGGAGTCTATAAGCACATCCTTAAAAGGTCCCTAGTCGTGGGAGTTTCGAGACAGGGCATCGATACTCCAGAGTAGACTAGTGTATACAGTCGAGACCCCGACGAGGGGCGGTGGCCGGTCTCACAAGCCACTGGTGTCAGTAGGTTCACCTAAGATGTATACAGGTGCTCATTGGGTTATGAGTACACCGGACAGGACTCGCCGGGAACATGCTAGTTGGTCATATACCAGACGTCAGATGGCAGTTCCCTGGTGACATGTGTGCAGGTTAGTTCATCGACCTGGGGATCGTCATTTGTCTCGTGTGAGTTCCCACTGTACTTTGATTACTACCCTACCACGGCTCAAAGGAGTCGTGCAAACAGGTTTTAGTTGGGTACAGTCCCGAGCCACATGGAGGCAGTGAGCGGATCTTCAGGGGTTCGTCTCTCCCGGTATTGGGGGTGAGGTCGCGCTGTGTCTAGGAGAGCCATTACACAAAGACCTTGGCCAAGGCAGGAGGTTTACTGGTAGGTATTCCAGTAGTATCTCAGGGTGTTCTGGGCTACACTCCGACACGACTTGTACCGCTTTTGGGGGTCTGACTTTTACCAACCCCCTAGGCCCGCCATGCGATGCTCATAGACGAACGGACCGGACTGCACGGATATTGTCACTGACAGGCTCAGTTGGGTGTCGGGGTGAGCTTCCTCATCGACGTCCCTTTTGGTCAATAGCTGGTGGCCCGTCACGTATTGGCTTATACCTCTGACGTGCTAGTGGTTAAATCCACAGCCATAGTATTGACGAGTCTTTAGAGTCCACCACACTTTCAGTTACTCAAGTTTCGGGCGAAACGCTGTAGAGGCCGTATGGAGATATGGCAGGGTTCGATCAGATACGTGCGGTATTGCACGGATCGTGATCGGACGGTTTTTACTAGCCGGCTTTGGCTTAAGCCGGATCTTAGTATTTGATAATGTAGTTTTGTCTTTTTGCATTTGTATCCGGACGGAATACAGATGCGGGTGTGTATGCACAGTATCGGGGTTTTCCTGTAATTTATTACGGGACCAGTTTTCTGGAGTTGCCATTTTGCATTCCGTTCCGGCCGGTTTTCCTTTGTTCTTTCCCGGCCGGACTTTTCCGATGGAGAGGATTATTTGCAGTTTGCAAATAATATCTTGTGGAGGGGTTCTTTGTATATTTCCATGCTCCATCCCTTGCATTAATTAAGGTAAGGTTGGGTATGGGTTTTGAATGTGAATTTTGTGTTGGAAATTGGGTTTGGTTTTGGCCGGCCACTGTTTGACATGGGAGAGTTTGGGCCGGCCACTGTTGGAAAGGGAAGTTAAATTGGAATGAATTTATAATGGTGAGCTCTTGATTGGTTTTTGGATGGTTTGATAAATTAATATGATTGCATTGTGTGTGCTGGAGGATAACATAAGAAGGGATGAAGGGGATTAATTTATTCAAGTTAGCTTGCTTCATTCTATTTTTCACAGTGGGCACAATATATTCTGTGGCCGAGCTCTTTGCTTCAAGTATGCTCCATTTCATTTCCTTAGCAAGCTCCATTTTTCTTCAAGTGTTCATGAAAAATCCTTGTGCAAAATCCCTCCATTATGGCAACCATCTTAAACCCCAAAGAGACAAGTATTCTACACTATTCTACAGCAAATCTTGGGCGCGTCGGCTTGCCAACTTCGCGCCCGAGTTGCCTCGGTATAGAGGCGGGAGCCCGTAAAAGATGCAGGCGATGTGGTGCCCTTCCGACGAGGAGGAGACGGACGGAGATCCCGCAAGGAGATCGGAGTGGAGATGAAGACCGGAGGACTCGGATCAGTCGGTACATCTCTAACCCATCTTCTAGTTAGCTTAGACTTGTTAATGGTTACGATCCGGAGTTTAGTGCGCGGTGGTGCCGGTTTGCAAAGTCCGCAAAAATTAAAGTTTATCACCGCTTCCGCATTCCGGCGTCGGATTGACGGCCGGGGCGCCGCCGTGCACTTACAGAATAGCCATCCAAAAAGCAGTAAAATTCATGCCCAGCCAATCGTTCTAGCATTTGGTCAATAAAAGGTAACGGAAAGTGGTCTTTCCTTGTCGCGGCGTTGAGTTTTCTATAGTCGATGCAAACTCGCCACCCAGTTTGGGTGAGAATAGGTATTAACTCATTTGCCTCATTGGTTATGACCGATTTCTTTGGAATAACAAGAATGGGGCTAACCCACTGACTATCCGAGATAGGGTAAATGATACCACTATCAAGACATTTGACAATCTCCTTTTTGACAGCCTCCTTCATTATGGGGTTGAGGCGTCTCTGTGGATCCCTTACTGGCTTAGCATCATCCATCATATGTATATGATGTTCAACTATGAGGGGACTAATCCCCTTGATGTCCGCCATAGTCCAGCCAAAAGCTTGCCAGTTATTTTGTAAAACCATTAAAAGGGCTTTCTCTTGCTCGAGAGCTAGAGATGCCGATTGTAAGGTTACTAGGCACTATCACAAGGGTCTATAAGGCATCAACCATGCCGAATTTAAAATTTAGACATGCCGAATAACTTAAAGCGAGGATCTTTGCTAGAGAATTAGGGTTAACTAAGCAAGTAAACAATTTTACATCTAAGAGTTTGGGATTACAACCTTTGTAGTCCGTTCCTTCACTTCATAAGCTCCGTGTTTAGGTCCCTTCGCCGCGATCATCATGTACTCAGACTCTAGAGAGGCACCATGAAGAGAAAGATACAAACTTGCTTCCGATCTTCAATAACTAAGATGATCAACCTTGAAGAAACTCAAACCCAAGCTCTTGCTTTGCTAATCAAGTATTAGCAAAGCAAACACCCTAATTTAAGCGGCTAGATTAGATGAGGATAATGAAGTAGGAATTTAGCACTCTTTTTTTTTCAATTTCTCACTCATTATCATCACTTTGCAAAAAGCTAGAAAGCTTTTTCAAGAGGAAGAAGAAGAAGAACCTACTTGTGATGAATAATGAATTAATTGTGATGGTTACAAATCAACCATGGGTTAAGAATGAAATCTTAACCCTTGTATATATTTAACTAGGGTAAAGGGTTTGGGTTGGGTTAAGAAATATCTACAAAATATCTTTAGCTTAAAACAAAATAAAGCTTCTAGAAACTTCAAGAAAAAGCTAACCCAAATCAAACCTTAACATGTTTAATCTCCACAAATGATGTTGTATTTGTAATCATAACTTTTTACAATATTATATATCACATATATAATATATTTTGCAACAAAATAAAATAATACAATTAACATATATCGCATATATATCAATGTATTATCCGGTGAGAAAATGAATCAATAAAGCGAGCTTATATTAGTTAACGTAATATAATATATCACATATATAATTATACATTAAATTATCGAATCAACACTAGATCCGACAATCCGGCTATATTGCATATAACCGACTAATATAACATGTACCATTTCATCGAATCAACACTTGATTCGATGACCCGGCTATATCACATATACCCGGCCGATATCATATATCGCGAGAATTGAATACGGTATCTCATATCGTATTATTCTCGGTCCCGCACACATCAGATATGTGCTCCTACTCCGTTTTGCCAGAGCCAGGAAACCTCTGTGTAGGACTCTAAAGAATCGTCAATACGCCGGCAGTAGGTGATGATCATATCAAACACCCACAAGCTGCAAGCAGTCAGCTAAATGTAACAGCCACCCAGGTATTGAGCAATCAGAAGATCAACAAGCAAGCCTGTACATTCTCCTGCGAATCCAATCAGTAACACTCCCGTACAGTCATGTCTCTTCGTCTGATATGTCGCATATCCAGTCTAGGGTTGGTAAACGTCAGACCCCAGTAACCGATAAGTCGTGTCGATATGAGGTCCATAACAGTTTGAGAAACTACTGATAACACTTACCAGTAAATCTCAGCAACCCTGGCCAGGGATTTCCATTTATAGCCAATCGAACACAACGCAACATCAACTCCCTATACCAGGAGAGACGAAGCCCCTCCTATCGCTCATTGCCTCCATGTGATTCGGGACTGTACCCAAAATCCACCGTTTTTCACGCCCTCTTGGATGTGGTATGATGGAAATCAAACCACAATGGGAATCACACAAGTCTCTATAACGATCTCGGGTCTACGGACTAACCTGTACCAGTGTCACCAGAGAACTGCCATCTGACGTGAGGTATAATACCATCTGGGAGTTATTGGCGAGTCCGTCCAGTGTACCCAGTCTCCACTGAGCACCCGTATACTATCTCTGATGCCAAACATCAATGGATATAGTATCATCCATCGCCCATCTACATGGGTCAAGAAGCATATGCTAGTCTACTCTGGTATATCGATGCCATGTCTCGATACACCTACGACTAGGAACATTTGAAGGATGTACTTAGCGACTACACTGTCCCCACTAGTATAATCTGCATCAAAGTCCTGGTAGTCAAGTACTCATCCTAAGGGCTTTATCAACATGTAACATAGAGACTATCTGAGTACATGTTAAGATAAAAAGCAACCAGATAGCATACTATCATGTCGAGCAAGAAAGTCTTCCATATATATGTCCAAGCATCCACTACTATATACATCGCATGTACAGTAATGGCCTCTAGGGCATACATATTACTAACAATCTCCCACTTGCACTAGGGCCATCTGTTGTAGTATTTCATACCCAACAATCAGCTGTGGTTGAAGTATCTCATACTCAACCATCCCATAAAAGTCTCTACTGTGAAATAGGCCTTTGTGAGTGGATCCGCGCTGTTTTCCTCTATGTCTACTCTCCTATTCTCGATCTCCCTGGAGATCAACCATCTCCATGATCAGGCGATACTGCCTAAGAATATGTCTGGATCTCTGATGGGACGGGGGTTCCTAGGCATAAGCCACATCTCCATTGTCACACAATGGAAGGAATGAAGTTCATCTTATGAACTAAAATATATCCAGACTGCCTCTTTGGTAGTATCCTTGGTAATGATGTATCTTGCCTTTAATCGTCTAGTAAGTCACAGTATCTAGCTTGGAATTCTTCCAACATACCGTCCCTCCACTGAGGGTAAAGACAATGCCTGCGACTGACATTCAGTCGTCCTTATCACCGTGGAACCTTTCCAGTGATTCTCCCCAGGATCGATTGATACCATCTCACTACAACTAGTGAGAATCCTAACATCCAATCAGATCTATCTCATAGATCCAAAACCAGGATTTATGAGGTATCACCTTGATCCTATATAGAGAACCCTTATGATAAGAGGAGATTGACCGAGCGTAGCATAGGAAACTGCTTCTCTATCAAGAGTATGTCATCCACGTACTATACGAGGATCACCACCAAACTCCCTACTACCTTTTTGTATATACAAGGTTCATCTACCATTTTGATGAAGTCAAACTTTTTGACTACTACATCAAAACAGACGTTCCAACTCCGCGATGCCTGATTTATCCCATAAAACATCATGCTCACGTTTCTGCTGCTCCCACTGTCTACGAAGCCCTCTGGTTGTGTACTTATAGACGCTCTCTTCCAAATCATCATTTAGAAAAGCAGTCATGACATCCAACCGCCAGATATCGTAGTCATGGTATGTAGCCGTGGCAAGTAGGATCTGGATGGACTTAAGCAAAGCTTTTAAAGTCTCAACTTTTCCATGTACACCAAGTAATCTTCTCAAGATATACTTGCTCCTGATAGGAATTTAACCCTTCAGATAAAGCAACCAAAGTCCATACTTTGTTGGTGTATAAGGATTCCATCTCAGATCTCTAAGCATCGAGCCATTCACACAGAGTCCCCACTCTTGATGGCCTGCTCGAAACAAGTTGGGTCATCATCTCATGATGCAATCCTCGCTCCCATTGTCATAGAGAAACCGAAGTATCTCTCAGGTGGATGAGGAACCTTATTAGATCGGCGGAGAGGCTGACGTTCGTTAGAAACTATTGAATCCTTCGGGTTTACCAAATCATCAGCTGCAGTTTGTATAGCTGGAACTTTTTCCAGTTCTACCTCATGACCACTAATTTCTTCACAAGAAATTCCCTTTCCAAAAGGTAGCATGCTGAGAAACAAAACACCTTTTGCTCCCCAGTTTGGTAGAAGTTATTCCCTTGCGGATGCTTTGGATATCCAACAAACTTCAACTGAACTGACCTTGCCTCGAGCTTGTCCGGATTTTGCTTTTGACATAGGCCGGACAACCCCAAATCTTAACATCTTTAAGAGATGGGCTCTTCCCATACCATATCACATATGGAGTGGTAGGCATCTGATTTGGTTGGAACCCTATTCAATAGGTATGCAGCTTCTCAAGTGCATAACCCCTAAAAGGAAATAAGTAACTCAGTGGTACTCATCATAGAGCACACCTTATCACATAAGGTGCGATTGCTTCGCCCCGATATATCAACGTATTGTGGTGTATACGGAGGAGTAATGCTGAAAGAGAATCTCATTCTCTTTTAGAATAGTCCAGGAATCCCGTCCTCAAGTATTCTCCTCCCTGATCACATCAAAGGACATAATACTTATACCCGTTTTGGTTCTCTACTTCTGAAGTACAAAGAACCAGTCCTGGCATGTGTAGACAGGGGACCTCATACATCATTATGTATCAATCCCAAGAGTTCACTAACTCTTTCTCTGTTTCTAATAAACAGAGGTATGGTCATTTTATCTTTGTGCCATGACTGGTAAGTTTCACAAGATGTAAATTCAAACTAATTTAAATATGCATCTAAATGTAACTTCGCTAGTCGGGTCACATTGATATGACCTAGTCTATAAAACCTCAAGAAGGATTCATTCATTTCTGAACTCTTACTCTTGTGTGTGTTCTGTACATTTAGAACTGTGGTTTGATTTAGAACGTTTATGCTTTTAGATAACGTGCCTGAACTGATCAACTCTTGATATAGGAAATGTTCAAAACATTATCCAACAATACAAAATTATATCCTTCTTTATTAATAAAGAGACTGATATGATGTTGTATATCAGGTTCGGTATCTAATAACATTCATTCAGAATCAATGTATTTGGTAATACAGGGTGATAACTGCCAACAGACTTGGCTTGCAACAATTGCACCGTTTCCAACTCTTGAAACATATCACCCGTTCTCAGTTCTCTGTAATGAACATACCCGAAGAAGATGCATCAGCATGCACTTTCTTCGTTTGGGCGGCACGGGAATCCTGGCAATCCCCTATTTCCTGCTCGGTCTTATAACAATTATAAGTTGGAGCGGGACCAACGTTCCCTAGCACAGTATAACAAGCGGGTTCGGTCAATACATCCGTATTTTTTTTATCTTGATTAAGGCGTGACATAGTCGCAACCAGGAGAGAGAAAGAAGAAAACACTCAGCGTGCGCTCTTGTAAGATTAGATTGGTTATTGATATATCTAATCAGGATGGCTCCCACAGTTTTAGTCAAATCTTCCTTCAAACCCTAAAAGGAAAGACTAGCCGGGATTAATTACACTCTACAAGTTCGCCAATCTTTCAGCCAGGACAGTGCCGGTACTTTGAGGGAGGTTCCCCGTGCTTTCGCACGGACCTAATTAAAGTAAACCTCGTTTTCCCAGAGGCATAACCCCATTGACACCTTTCTAGACACCTACTTGATCGGCTAATTGTAATGTGTAAAACTCTCCCAGGAGTAACTCTTACTCGCAGCGGGTATCGGGATCCAACTATCTCATAGAAGGAATGCAATCTCATTGCAAATTTCAACTCTTGAAATTCCCAATAATATTTTGCCCCGAGCGATCTATGACCTTGACAAGGTCAACAAACCATAGACCGCAAGTCAAGTTCAACCTATCATTTCCCGATTGAATTAAACCCACCCGCATGACCCATGACAAGGTCAAAAAAGTCACACGACTACCCTAACTCAATCGCATCATATGCTTTTGCAGATAAGCATAAATAGCTACCGCACACTACGCCTTGACAAGGTCAACAAACGCAGCACGAATACAATGAAGTACTTATCTGAAATGACGGAAGGCTACGACAAGTTTTTAAGAAAACCCTTTGCGTAATGAACTTGATATCGTTGTAGAATCGAGTGATTTTAAATGGAATGTTTTTGAGGCCTTTTCTAGTTTTTCTTAAGAGGTCACTCCCGGTGAAGGGATCTCGGCTCTTTCCTCATCGAATAAGGTGCAGGATATTTCACAAATATCACTATGCAAAGCAAAAACTATAAAAACAATCAAAAGACAAACCGAGTTTGTAGCATCTGCTAGTTTCGCTAAAGAGGTCACTCCCGGTGAAGGGATCTCGGCTCTTTCCTTATCAAATAAGGTGCTGGATGTTCTACAAGGAACACTGCTATGCAAAGTAAGAACTAGAGCTACCAGTTTTTGAGACAAGTTTCTATAACATCTTTAGGTTTCTTTTAGTTTCATTAATCTCATTAATGAAGTCTCATTTTATTATCCTTCATAAGCATCACATTTGAAACGAAATCAGCAATATAACATATATCTCATATATATAATATAAACATTCGTCTCAGGCAGTAATATGATCTCATCACAGAACATTGCAGCAGAAGATAACATATGAAATATTGGATATACTAGGATTTCCGTGTTTTATGCGAGCCTGTATAAAACGCGGATTCCACGGTCACGATGAATAGCCAAACCCACACCCCTAGACCCCTACGAGAGCGGCAAGCAACTCTGCCAATTCTAGGGTTAGGAGACCCGGTCACGACTCTTCGAGGTGGCCTCCCACTGGACCCTAGAACCCGGTTACTTGTCCTCCCCGCCTTGGGTCTACCTAATGCGGAAAAGTAAATAATATACAATGGTGACATCATCCTCAGCCCGGAAGTGCCCCAATAAAAGAATATTACATACAATGAATTTTACATGAATGAAAATAAAAAACCCTCATCTCATATAAAAACGCCGGCTATTCAAAACGCGACGATCCAATATAACATATCATAGCAACCCATAATATCTCATATCATCAACGTAAGCAAGCATGCGTATCCCGATTTTCGTTGATGTATAGCAACGAAACCGGCGATACACCACATATTACTCTTACGGTAGCAGAAAAGAAAGTGTAAAACTACAACAGTTGGAATCCGCAAACTCCTTAGACATCTCATGCCTAACCAAATGAATTCCTTAGACATCGCATGCCTAACAATTATAAACCCTGCATTTTAGTCTCGATCTCGAAAACACTTTTCAATATCAAGTCGGGCAATTCAACAAGATTCCCGACATCCTGATCGAATGCTCGTCGCAAACTTTAGTAGACGGCCGCACCCCCGGATGCCGTCGACGAAGTGCACTAAGGCCGAACACCGCTGCCGCGAGCACCCGAACGGATGCTTTTGGCGACGGGGTTCTCCTACAGTCACTTGGTCGGGGCTATGGGGCGTGGCTATCTATTAAGTTTACCCGGCGAGTATCCGCGTACGCTACGTGATTGCGACAGACTTTTGATCACATCAAAATCCCGTGGCAACCGATCATTTGAGACTGAACTGCTAGATTTATAACATTCAAATTAGTTATCTCATAACTACTTGTGGATTCCAAATATTGTATCATATTCCAGATAAATAGACAATGTTAAACTTTCCGATCGAATAAACAAACACCTAAGATTTCCCAAATAGCTCAACACTTGAGCGGAGTTCAAAAAATATCCATCACATGCCACAGTACCAATGGTGCAACCTTAGAAAGGTCAAACCAACGCCTCACATGTGGCAACGCCGTACTGCCCCAAACCCTAAGGTTTAGAGGAGGTTCAGACGGTCACATAATCGAGTTAAGGTTTGTGTTCTTCTAGAGGGTCCACCGCGTTACTTGCACGACTATGAATGTTCTTTGATTAAGGAAAAAATCCAACACTTGGAAATTTTCCGGCAGGAGAAAAAGTGAATTATTGATATCCGTTAGAACTTTTTAACATATTCTAAATTACCCGGAAAACGTTAAACGAAGTTTAAACTTTCCGATCGAATCAACGAATACAAAAGATCTCCATAAAACTCAACACTTGAGTAGGATTAAAAATTCCCAGAAGCATGTAGTAATACCTACGGATATTACCTAGAAACATCTATCCCTAATACCCAAGTACGGCCGCGGAACCGCCGCGCAAAGCATAGTATTGCCGCGGTTCCACGGCGACTTGAGGGAATTAGGAGTTCGTATTTCACAGTAATCCTTAGAATTCCCTGCATAATTTTCTGAGTATTTTTAATACGGAAAAAACCAACTTTTTAGAAAATTTCCAGAGAGGGGGTCAAAAACGATGTTTCGGGGTTCGATCGGACTTTTAACTTCGTCTAGACAACTCCTAAAGCTCTAGCTTGGCTCTGATACCACTGTACGGTTACTAGGCACTATCACAAGGGTCAATAAGGCATCAACCATGCCGAATTTAAAATTTAGACGTGCCGAACAACTTAAAGCGAGGATCTTTGGTAGAGAATTAGGTTTAACTAAGAAAGTAAACAATTTTACATCTAAGAGTTTGGGATTAAAACCTTTGTAGTTCGTTCCTTAGCTTCATAAGCTCCGTGTTGAGGTCCCTTCGCCGCGATCATCATGTACCCGGACTCTAGAGAGGCTCCATGAAGAGAAAGATGCAAACTTGCTTCCGATCTTCAATAACTAAGACGATCTACCTTGAAGAAACTCAAACCCAAGCTCTTGCTTTGCTAATCAAGTATTAGCAAAGCAAACACCCCAATCTAAGAGGCTAGAATAGATGAGAATGATGAAGTAGGAATTTAGCACTCTTTTGTTTTCAATTTCTCTCTCATTATCATCACTTTGCAAAAAGCTAGAAAGCTTTTTCCAGAGGAAGAAGAAGAAGAAGAATCTATTTATGATGAATAATGAATTAATTGTGATGGTTACAAATCAACCATGGGTTAAGAATGAAAGATTAACCCTTATAGAGATTTAACTAGGGTAAAAGGTTTGGGTTGGGTTAAGAAATATCTACAAAATATCTTTAGCTTAAAACAAAATAAAGCTTCTAGAAGCTTCAAGAAAAAGCTAACCCAAATCAAACCCTAACATGTTTAATCTCCACAAATGATGTTGTATTTGTAATCATAACTTGTTACAATATTATATATCACATATATAATATATTTTGCAACAAAAGAAAATAATACAATTAACATGTATCGCATATATATCAATTTATTATCCGGTAAGAAAATGAATCAATAAAGCGAGCTTATATTAGTTAACGTAATGTAATATATCACATATATAATTATATATTAAATTATCGAATCAACACTTGATCCGACAATCAGGCTATATTGCATATAACCGACTAATATAACATGTACCATTTCATTGAATCAACACTTGATCCGATGACCCGGCTATATCACATATACCCGGCCGATATCATTTATCACGAGAATAGAATATGGTATCTCATATCGTATTATTCTCGGTCCCGCACACATCACATATGTGCTCCTACTCCATTTTTCCTGAGCCAGGAAACCTCTGTGTAGGACTCTAAAGAATCGTCAATACACCGACAGTAGGTGATGATCATATCAAACACCCACAAGCTGCAAGCGGTCAGCTAAACGTAACAGCCACCCAGGTATTGAGCAATCAGAAGATCAACAAGCAAGCCTGTACATTCTCCTGCGAATCCAATCAGTAACACTCCCGTAGAGTCCGGTCTCTTCGTCTGATATGTCGCATATCCAGTCTAGGGGTGGTAAACGTCAGACCCCAGTAACCGATAAGTCATGTCGATATGAGGTCCATAACAGTTCGAGAAACTGCTGATAACACTTACCAGTAAATCTCAGCAACCCTGGCTAGGGATTTCTAGTTATAGCCAATCGAACACAGAGCAACATCAACTCTCTATACCGGGAGAGACGAAACCCTCCTATCGCTCATTGCCTCCATGTGATTCGGGACTGTACCCAAAAGCCACCGTTTTGCACATCCTCTTAGACGTGGTATGATGGAAATCAAAGCACAATAGGAATCACACAAGACTCTATGACGATCTTGGGTCTACAGACTAACCTGTACCAGTGTCACCAGAGAACTACTATCTGACGTGAGGTATAATATCATCTGGGAGTTCTCGGCGAGTCCGTCCAGTGTACCCAGTCTCCACTGAGCACCCATATACTATCTGTTAGGTTTACCTAGCACCCTATGTAGAGTTTGGAAGCATCACATGTCACAAATTTCAAGTTTTTATGGTGCTAAGCAAGCATACATGGGATCGATCCTAGAAAATTAGGGTTTCTAAAAGTTAAAGGCAATAAAGACTAGGGTTTCGAGACTACAACCTTTGTAGCTCCCTTCGCTAGACTCTTTGGCCTCTTGGGTGTTGGAGGAAGGTCCTCTTGAAGTCTTCTTGTGTCCACGACGATCCACCCGAAGCTCCTTCGTCCAAGCTATCGACTTCACTTTCCAAGAGAAGAAAAGAAGACAACACTCTAAACAAGTGGGCTAGACTTGTGTAGAATGATGTTGTGGTTGTAATTCTCACTTCAAAAACCTTTCTTGATGTGTGTTTTGCTTACTATAAAAAACTAGAGAGCAAATGGTGAAGGAGGAAGAAGATGATGGCTTTCTTTTTAACAAGAGTAAAAAGATAACTCTTGAAAAGAAATGAGAATATATCCTTATATATTTATTTCTTCTCATCTCAAACCATGGTCAAATGTTTGAGTTATTATTTAATTAGAGTTTAAAACATAGAAGGAAAGTTTAATCCATGGTTAAGGGTAGGTGAGGATGGTTAGGTTAAAGAAGGATGTAGAAACAAGTCAAGAATTATCCTTTCCTTATCCATTTTGTTTTAAACACAAAATCAAATAATAATTCATATATTTATCCATGGTGTGAGTCTTATATTGCCATCATTTTCAATGTGTAATCAACCATGATAGATGATGTATGTATGTATGTATGTATGCACATCCATATGTGCATGAAACTAGAAAGAAAGAAAGAAAAACATACATGCATGCATACATCCATCATATACAAGAAAAGGTTTTAAGTGAGAAAACTAATGGTTAAATGATAAATCAACACTTGATTTATCAATCCGGCCATATCACATATGACCCCACCAAAAGCAAGCCGCCCGATCAATGTACGGTATCCTATACGCGCAGTTTAATGGGGTCCATGCGCATATCGCATACGCGCACCACAACGTTTCGCCTGGACTAGGTAACTCCTTTGTGGGACTCTAAGACTCGTCAATACGCCGGCAGTGGGTGATGATCATATCAAGCACCCCCAAGCCGCAAGCGGTCAGCTAAACGTAACGGCCACCCGGGTATTGAGCGATCAGAAGAAAACAAGCGAACCTGCTACAACTCCCGTCGAGCCAACCGGCAACACTACCGTACAGTCCGGTCTCTTCGTCAGATATGATGCATATCGAGCCTAGGGATGGTCACGTCGACCCCAATAACTCTGTAGCGTCTTGAAAAGTCGTTTTGGTGTTTTCCTGAAATTCGGTGAAAATTCGGTATTTTTCCGAAAACCGTCTTTCTCGATATTTTGCAGTTTAGGGCTAATTATACCTAAAATGGATAGGTAATTACTTGTTTTTAGTGACTAATGAGTTAATTATGAAATTTTGGTCATTTAAAAAATTTTCCCTATTTTTCATTTTTTTAATATTATTTTAAGCCGGTAAGAAAATACATTAAATAAGCGATAAATACAAATTTTTCCGGGCTAATTATAATCTCTAAAATTATGATAATTATAATCTAGTGATAACATGAATTTTTAGTAATTTATTTTGATTTTTAACAAATTTTTATAAATTGAAACGAATTTATTGAATTTTGGGCTAAAACTTACAATTTTTGAGTTGTAGGGGGCCTTTTTGCATAAAATTTCTTTTGTAAAACCCCTCTATCTTTTTCCTCAGCCCTAGGACAGCCCCACCTTGTGTGAGACCAGAAATTTCTGGCCTCTCTCTTCTTGGTTTCTTTCTTGAGTTAAATGGTTGATTTATGGCTTTATTTTAATATAATGAATAATGTATGATACTTTTGACTTTGGAAACTTGACCATGACTTTCCCCACTTGCCCACACCCTCCCCCATCCCTCCATTCTGGCCGAAACCTGCACCATTTCCACCTCCATTATTTTCCTTCTCTTTCTCTCTCATTTTCTTCAAAATTTGCAACAAAATTCAATAAAAATCCACAAATCCTTCTCTTTTTCAACATAAAATCCTTGTGCTACCTCTTCTCAAGCCTAATATAGTTGAAATCATGTGGAAAGGATGCATTTTTGGAGAAAATTTTCTTGCTTGATCCATTGATCAAGAGGTATAATTTCTATCATGTTAAATTCTTTGTTTAAGTGCTTATGTTATATGGTTTAGTGTTAATTTAGTGTAGTTAAATCTAGTTTTCTTAGATTTTGTTTGAAAATTCTAACTAGGGTTTGAAAGCCATGATAATTAATTAAGTTGTTTATTAGTTAATCTAGTTGTTAGTGAACTAATCTCTATGGTTACCTTGTTGATGTAGTTTTCAATTATGCTAATTTAGTTAATTTTAGAAGTGTGAAATTGTTGTTTTAGGATTTCAAGAGGAGGTTTTTGTATGGAAATGATATTTGAAACTTGATTAGTGAGTTGATTAAGGTTTAGAAACCATTATTTAGTTAATTAAACCTAATTTGTTATCTAGTATTTTGCTAACCTAAATCTAAGAGGTGAACTTGCTAATTGGGGTTGAAATTAGTGTTAATTAAGTTTTTCAAGTGTGGATTTTGATTTGCAATTGCTATTTATAAAAATCAAGAAAGGGTTTGGTTGTGGAATATAGGTTTTGGAGCATGGTTAATGTGTTGTAAGTAGTGGGTATGGATTGCTTGTAGTGTGCTTGGGTGAGTATGCTTTATTGTAGTCGTTTTGTTGCAAATCGGCGACGTTGCACCGATTTTTGGAATGTATATGCTTACTAGATTTTTATATAAATTATGTGATGGACTATTTTTGATGTCTTGATGATTGTAATGGCTTGTCCTACGACTTTTAGGATGCGTGAGTGCGGTTTTTGGGTAGTCGGGTTTCAGTTTTGCCGGGTGACCAAATCGGCGTTTTTCGGCAGTTTTTGCGATTTTCGCGTGTGTCCGCGCACTTTGTGCACGTTGTACCTAGCTAGCGAACGTTAGTAGTTTCGTTGAGGTTTTGCGTCGTTCTTGAATGTGTAACCTTATATTTGGTACTGATGTAAATTCCAGGTTCGGTCGCGGAAACGTCAGACGCGGCGCGAAAGGGAAAGACGGTGATTGGACACAGCTAGCTAGGGATCCCGGTGAGTAGATTTAACATCTACGGGGGACGATCGTTTGGATGGCGCAAGTCGCCCGATAGATTTAGTAAAATGGAAAATAGTAAATTGGATAATTACTTATGACATTAGAATAATACTGGCATGATAATTGCTGCAATTAGATCAATATGTTATATCCATATACGCAAACTCAATTGTAGGACACATGCACCATTACCAGGTGTTTATATGCAGCACGAGCACTATTCATGTTTACACACACACCCTGGTAATTGCCATGCCACCACACTAGATAACCTTTAATTTAAACATTTTACTAATTGATACTTAAATTGTGCTATTTCCTTAAAATGAAACCCTAGGATTGCTATTCATGTGCATGTACTTCATCATATTCATTGTTCATGCTTAATACATTAATCACACATCGCAATTTGATTATTGATATCATACGCACTCATTATCATTGATATATGCACTTATGAGGATTTCTTGGGATTTTATGATATTGCTGGATTTCGGGGGAAAACCGCAAAATTTCTAAACTTATTATATTTTTAAAATATGTAAATTGCGGTTTTCTAGTGATATAAGTGTCGTCCACCATGAGTTTGCTGTGGTTTTTGGAGACTCGTTTCGAGGAGTTGGATGAACCGTTTCGGGTACATGGTGGGCCCGGTAGGGTACCCCGGGGCAAGAAGCTCGTGGTGATGACGATGAGCCTGGCAGGGGACGGATTACCTACCGGTGACTTCATTGGGCACGGCGGATATCCAGAGGATACCGACCGGGGCCGTGAGAGGATGATATATTGATACTGAGATGGGTCAGCCGGATGACTGAGGCCAGAGACACTATGACATGGATTTATGGGATTTGAGACAGCTTTTGGGTGTCGTTGCTGGACACCGATTTTCGTCGATTCATTGACATTATGCTGGCATTCTAAAGAGTTTCAAAAACAAAAGAAGATAAAATATTTCTTATATATACCTATTGAGACCCCAGATTTCCATGTTGCATACATATTAGCACACTGATGTTGTATACACACCTGCTAGTGCATCCAGTCATACCTGTATTTTAGATGCTAGGATGCTTGTGTGCATGCATACGATAGCCTTTGTAGATGTTATTTATTACTCACGAGTTGGCAACTCAACCCCGTTGTGCCACAGTCTTTTGCAGGTCCGCTCCGTCAGTTCAGTAGCGGCGGGCGCACTTGTCTTTTGCCTCTTTTGCCTGAGCTCGAGATTTGCTCATAGGTGGGTTATGTTACTTTTTTTGTACCACCTTGTATATTCTTGTATCTAGTGTACTCCATCTACTGTTCTACCAGATTATTGTATATTGACCTAGAGATGAGACTGTGAGGTTTGTGGATTTTATACTGTATTTGGGGTCGAGCTCACTTGAGCCGACATGCTACTTTTTCATGCTTCCTTATGCTTTATTATGCTTTATTATGCTTGCTGTCATTTACATTGCGTGGGATTTGTGACCGCCTTATGGCGAAGAGCTAGCTCCCGCTTGGGGATGCCCTATTTTGTGGATTCATGTATATATTTTGTTGTACCCATTTTTGGGGGCCAGTATTTACAAAGGAGACTCTGCCGAAATTTTCGGAAAAATTGATATTGTTTTTAAAAGGGGTTTTACATGACTTATTTGATAAACTTGCTTTCAAATGTTTGGGTTTTCTTCACTCTTTTGCTTAATTGGTTTTGTTTTCTGGGCTTTGGCTTACTTATTTTACGGACGCCTTTAAACGTTTCGTAAACTTAAGTGCCAGTCACGTTCCGTACCCTGCGGGTCGTGACAAAGTTGGTATCAGAGCGATAGGTTTTACCTTTGTGAGTGTAGGATGACCCTTGGTAGATGGAGTAAGTGACTTAAGCAGGGTAACGTAGCGTGCGTATGTCCGCGGCATACTTACGATACGATACTCCGCCTAAGTGACTTTAGGATACTTGCTTGGAAATTTCCTTCTTCAATTCCGTGTATCCTATGATACTATTGCACTGTCCTTACTATCCGTTTTCCTGTGACAGCCACTATGCCGCCGAAGGCTACGAGGGCACAGAGGGCTGCCGCCAGAGACGAGATTCGAGCTGGCTCGTCCGAGACTAGGACTGAGCAGGGTGGTATGCCTACGCCGCTGGGACAGACCGATCCACCTTCCCCAGGCCGTATGGATAGGCTCGAGACCGGTATGGAGGAGTTGCGACAGATGATGGGAGGCATGCAGGAGCTGCGTCAGATGGTAGGATCCCTAGTTGCAGCCAGTCGTACACCGAGACCGGATGACGTACCTACTACGTCACAGACGACCATGATACCTGCTCCTACTACTACCACCGTGGCCATTCCGGTTTCACTACAGGATTTCATGAGGCTGAGACCTCCAGTATTCACCGGCACTGAGGCAGCGGAGGACCCACAGACGTTCCTTGACAGTTTAGCCAGGATCTGCCGTTCGCTGAGATGTTCGGATGATCGATGGGTAGAGCTTGCGAGTTTCCGACTAGAGGGTCTCGCGCAGACATGGTGGGAGTCAGTCTTGAGAGGTCGAGCTGCAGATCCACCGCCTATGACTTGGGCCGAGTTTACAGCGGTCTTCCTAGCCCGTTTCCTTCCAGAGAGCGTTCGTGACGCCAGAGCTCGCAGCTTCGAGGCCTTAGTCAAGACACCTGGGATGACGGTGTCTGAGTATGATATCCAGTTTACACAGTTATCCCGATATGCTCAGTATTTGGTGGATACCGAGGAGAAGATGGTGAAGAGGTTCGTACAGGGACTTGATGCCCAGCTATACCTTGCCATTGGCGCCCAGCACTACGACACTTATTCAGCTGCTAGGGATACGGCATTACGGATGGAGGCACGCATATCACAGACTTCGGCCATTTCTGGGCCGAAGAGGATGCGCACCGATGTACCGCCTCAGAGGCAGCGCGCCAGATTCTTTCCGAGAGATAGGCCTGGCAGAGGATTTGGGTGGGGACAGTTATATGGTTCTTATTCCCAGGGGCAGCAGCCGTCGCCAGGATGTTTTGGGTGCGGGAGTTTGCACCATCTTGTCAGAGACTGCCCGGTGAGACGACAGGGAGCAGCGACAGTTCCGCACGTGACCCTACCACCCTCACCACCCCCTCCTCAGAGAGCCCTACTTCCTACCCCAGGCGATGCTCCACGCCAGTTAGGTGCACCGAGAGGCCGTGGACGCGGCGGTCCTGTTCAGAGAGGACGAGGAGGCAGAGGCCGAGGTCGAGGTCAGCCCGCTATCGGTGGAGGACAGGCCCGAGTTTTTGCTTTGACACCGCAGGATGCGCAGGCATCCAATGCCGTTGTGACAGGTACCTTGCCAGTTTGTTCTTTCGACGCACGGGTATTATTCGACCCAGGTTCCACACATTCGTACGTCTCTACACACTTTGCACCGATGTTGGGCCGTGAGTCGTCGTCGTTAGATCAGCCGCTTGTTGTTGTTACTCCGGTAGGCGAGTCGTTTATCGCTCGGTTTGTATTTCGTTTGTGTTCCGTTCGTATCGGGGAGAGGGATTCATCAGTTGATTTGATACTCCTCGATATGTTGGACTTTGATGTGCTTCTGGGCATGGATTGGCTAGCCACTTGTTATGCTTCGGTGGACTGCCGTGAGAAGGCAGTCAGATTTAGCTTTCCGGGAGAGCCAGTCCTTGTTATTCAGGGAGACCGCAGTGTCACCCTTCCCAGCTTAATTTCTTCTCTTCGCGCTGGTCAGCTCTTGCGGAAGGGATGTCAGGGATTCTTAGCGTTTGTTTGTGATACTCGAGCTGCAGAGGTTCTGTTGGACCGGGTCCCGGTAGTTTGTGAGTTCCCTGATGTTTTCCCTGATGAGCTACCTGGGCTACCGCCTGAGCGCGATGTTGAGTTCTGCATTGATTTGATTCCCGGTTCGGGGCCTATTTCTATACCGCCTTATCGGATGGCCCCGGCAGAGCTTCGAGAGCTGAAGGATCAGTTGCAGGATTTGTTGGACAAGGGGCTTATTCGACCGAGTGTTTCTCCGTGGGGTGCTCCGGTCCTGTTTGTCAAGAAGAAGGATGGAAGTTTGCGCTTATGTATCGACTACCGCCAGCTGAACAAAGTTACCGTTCGGAACAGATATCCGTTGCCGCGCATTGATGATTTGTTCGACCAGCTTCAGGGTGCGGGGTATTTTTCGAGGATCGACTTGCGATCAGGATACCATCAGCTGCGAGTTCGACAGGAGGATATACCGAGGACAGCTTTCCGCACGCGCTACGGCCACTACGAGTTTTTGGTGATGTCGTTCGGACTCACCAACGCCCCAGCTGCATTTATGGATTTGATGAACCGTACATTCAGGCCGTATCTTGACTTGTTCATCATCGTGTTTATCGACGATATCTTGGTGTACTCCCGGAGCAGAGAGGAACACGAGCAGCACTTGCGGATTACGTTACAGACTCTGAGGGAGCACCAGCTGTTCGCGAAGTTCTCCAAGTGTGCTTTCTGGCTGGACAGCGTCGGATTCTTGGGTCACGTGGTTACGAGAGACGGCATTTGTGTGGACCCGAAGAAGATTGAGGCTGTTCAGCAGTGGCCCCGACCTACATCGGTGACCGAGATCCGTAGTTTTCTAGGCTTGGCGGGCTACTACAGGCGTTTTGTTCAGGACTTCTCCCGTATAGCTGCACCGTTGACCAGTTTGACCCGGAAGGGAGTTCCTTTCGTTTGGACAGAGGAGTGCGAGCGCAGTTTTCAGCAGCTACGGACTTGTTTGACTACGGCGCCGGTATTATCTTTGCCTTCGGGATCAGGCGGATTTGTTGTCTACTGTGATGCTTCGCGAGTGGGATTAGGATGCGTTTTGATGCAGCATGGCCGGGTGATCGCTTATGCTTCTCGGCAGTTGAAGAAGCATGAACAGAACTACCCCACTCATGATTTGGAGATGGCTGCAGTGGTCTTTGCACTGAAGATTTGGCGACATTACCTTTACGGCGAGTCATGTCAGATATTCACCGATCACAAGAGCTTAAAGTACATATTTCAGCAGCGAGACCTGAACCTCAGACAGCGTCGTTGGATGGAGTTGGTGAAAGACTACGACTGCGAGATCTTATATCACCCCGGCAAGGCGAATGTGGTGGCAGATGCGTTGAGTAGGAGGCCCGGGGGTAGTCTATCCTTTTTGCGCGCGGTGCAGAGGCAGTCGTCAGCAGATTGGCAGATATTATACGATAGCCGAGTTGAGTTCGAGTTCACTCAGACAGGGGGACAGCTCGCGCATGTTCGTGCACGCCCACAGTTGCTTGACCGTATATATGAGGCACAGCGCAGTGACGACCGTTGCTCAGAGATCGTGGCACAGATGGGACAGGGCAGATTTTCCGAGTTCGTGGTTGACGATCAGGGGATTTTACGATATGGATCTAGACTGTGCGTACCAGATGCTGATGGATTGCGGCGCGACATTCTTGAGGAGGCACACCGATCAGTGTATAGTGTCCACCCCGGTTCCACCAAGATGTACCATGATATGAGAGAGACCTACTGGTGGGACGGGATGAAGAGGGACATTGCGGAGTTCGTTTCGAGATGCCTGACTTGTCAGCAAGTCAAGGCCGAGCACCAGAGGCCCGCGGGAGAGCTACAGCCGTTACCCATTCCAGAGTGGAAATGGGAGCAGATTTCGATGGATTTCGTTGTGGGTCTACCCAGGACCAGTCGAGGGTACGACTCCATCTGGGTGATCGTGGATAGATTGACGAAAGCGGCTCACTTCCTGCCAGTGAAGACGACTTTCAGCTTCGCTCAGTATGCTCAGCTCTATATTGACGAGATCGTGCGACTACATGGCGTACCGACTTGTATCGTGTCAGATCGAGGCACTCAGTTCACCAGCCGACTTTGGCAGAGACTTCAGGAGGCTTTGGGCACTCGTTTGAGCTTCAGCACAGCGTTTCATCCGCAGACGGACGGACAGTCAGAGCGGACCATTCAGACCCTCGAGGACATGCTCAGAGCGTGCGTTTTAGACTTTGGTGGTAGCTGGGATCGTCATTTACCTCTAGTGGAGTTCTCCTACAACAACAGCTTCCAGGATACTATTCAGATGGCACCTTTCAAGGCATTGTATGGGAGGAGATGCAGATCGCCCGTTTGTTGGACAGAGCTCAGCGAGAGCAGCATTTTGGGGCCGCAGCTTGTTGAGGAGACGACATCGAAGATCCAGTTGATCCGAGACCGGATGAGAGCGGCTCAGAGCAGGCAGAAATCGTATGCAGACAGACGCCGTCGCAGATTAGAGTTCGCAGTTGGCGACCATGTTTTTCTGAAGGTCTCTCCGATGAAGGGCGTGATGCGTTTTGGGCGAAAGGGGAAGCTTAGCCCTAGATTCGTAGGTCCCTTCGAGATCCTCGAGCGTGTCGGTGCTGTTGCATATCGTTTGGCTCTTCCACCCAGCTTTCCCGATGTTCACCCCGTTTTTCATGTTTCGATGCTCCGCAAGTACCTTCACGACCCTTCGCATGCGATTCAGCACCCGACAGTCCAGCTAGAGCGCGACCTTTCTTTTGCAGAGCAGCCGGTGGCCATCCTGGATCGGCAGGTGAAGAAGTTGAGGTCGAAGATTATACCAACCGTCAAGGTCCTTTGGCGTAGCCCGAGCAGCGAGGAGGTTACCTGGGAGACCGAGGGCGAGATGAGGAAGAAATATCCCCATCTCTTCGAAGGTACGCGTAGCTATATTTTTAAATTCGGGGACCGAATTTCTTTAAGGGGGGAAGATTGTAGCGTCTTGAAAAGTCGTTTTGGTGTTTTCCTGAAATTCGGTGAAAATTCAGTATTTTTCCGAAAACCGTCTTTCTCGATATTTTGCAGTTTAGGGCTAATTATACCTAAAATGGATAGGTAATTACTTGTTTTTAGTGACTAATGAGTTAATTATGAAATTTTGGTCATTTAAAAATTTTTCCCTATTTTTCATTTTTTTTAATATTATTTTAAGCCGGTAAGAAAATACATTAAATAAGCGATAAATACAAATTTTTCCGGGCTAATTATAATCTCTAAAATTATGATAATTATAATCTAGTGATAACATGAATTTTTAGTAATTTATTTTGATTTTTAACAAATTTTTATAAATTGAAACGAATTTATTGAATTTTGGGCTAAAACTTACAATTTTTGAGTTGTAGGGGGCCTTTTTGCATAAAATTTCTTTTGTAAAACCCCTCTATCTTTTTCCTCAGCCCTAGGACAGCCCCACCTTGTGTGAGACCAGAAATTTCTGGCCTCTCTCTTCTTGGTTTCTTTCTTGAGTTAAATGGTTGATTTATGGCTTTATTTTAATATAATGAATAATGTATGATACTTTTGACTTTGGAAACTTGACCATGACTTTCCCCACTTGCCCACACCCTCCCCCATCCCTCCATTCTGGCCGAAACCTGCACCATTTCCACCTCCATTATTTTCCTTCTCTTTCTCTCTCATTTTCTTCAAAATTTGCAACAAAATTCAATAAAAATCCACAAATCCTTCTCTTTTTCAACATAAAATCCTTGTGCTACCTCTTCTCAAGCTAATATAGTTGAAATCATGTGGAAAGGATGCATTTTTGGAGAAAATTTTCTTGCTTGATCCATTGATCAAGAGGTATAATTTCTATCATGTTAAATTCTTTGTTTAAGTGCTTATGTTATATGGTTTAGTGTTAATTTAGTGTAGTTTAATCTAGTTTTCTTAGATTTTGTTTGAAAATTCTAACTAGGGTTTGAAAGCCATGATAATTAATTAAGTTGTTTATTAGTTAATCTAGTTGTTAGTGAACTAATCTCTATGGTTACCTTGTTGATGTAGTTTTCAATTATGCTAATTTAGTTAATTTTAGAAGTGTGAAATTGTTGTTTTAGGATTTCAAGAGGAGGTTTTTGTATGGAAATGATATTTGAAACTTGATTAGTGAGTTGATTAAGGTTTAGAAACCATTATTTAGTTAATTAAACCTAATTTGTTATCTAGTATTTTGCTAACCTAAATCTAAGAGGTGAACTTGCTAATTGGGGTTGAAATTAGTGTTAATTAAGTTTTTCAAGTGTGGATTTTGATTTGCAATTGCTATTTATAAAAATCAAGAAAGGGTTTGGTTGTGGAATATAGGTTTTGGAGCATGGTTAATGTGTTGTAAGTAGTGGGTATGGATTGCTTGTAGTGTGCTTGGGTGAGTATGCTTTATTGTAGTCGTTTTGTTGCAAATCGGCGACGTTGCACCGATTTTTGGAATGTATATGCTTACTAGATTTTTATATAAATTATGTGATGGACTATTTTTGATGTCTTGATGATTGTAATGGCTTGTCCTACGACTTTTAGGATGCGTGAGTGCGGTTTTTGGGTAGTCGGGTTTTAGTTTTGCCGGGTGACCAAATCGGCGTTTTTCGGCAGTTTTTGCGATTTTCGCGTGTGTCCGCGCACTTTGTGCACGTTGTACCTAGCTAGCGAACGTTAGTAGTTTCGTTGAGGTTTTGCGTCGTTCTTGAATGTGTAACCTTATATTTGGTACTGATGTAAATTCCAGGTTCGGTCGCGGAAACGTCAGACGCGGCGCGAAAGGGAAAGGCGGTGATTGGACACAGCTAGCCAGGGATCCCGGTGAGTAGATTTAACATCTACGGGGGACGATCGTTTGGATGGCGCAAGTCGCCCGATAGATTTAGTAAAATGGAAAATAGTAAATTGGATAATTACTTATGACATTAGAATAATACTGGCATGATAATTGCTGCAATTAGATCAATATGTTATATCCATATACGCAAACTCAATTGTAGGACACATGCACCATTACCAGGTGTTTATATGCAGCACGAGCACTATTCATGTTTACACACACACCCTGGTAATTGCCATGCCACCACACTAGATAACCTTTAATTTAAACCTTTTGCTAATTGATACTTAAATTGTGCTATTTCCTTAAAATGAAACCCTAGGATTGCTATTCATGTGCATGTACTTCATCATATTCATTGTTCATGCTTAATACATTAATCACACATAGCAATTTGATTATTGATATCATACGCACTCATTATCATTGATATATGCACTTATGAGGATTTCTTGGGATTTTATGATATTGCTGGATTTCGGGGGAAAACCGCAAAATTTCTAAACTTATTATATTTTTAAAATATGTAAATTGCGGTTTTCTAGTGATGTAAGTGTCGTCCACCATGAGTTTGCTGTGGTTTTTGGAGACTCGTTTCGAGGAGTTGGATGAACCGTTTCGGGTACATGGTGGGCCCGGTAGGGTACCCCGGGGCAAGAAGCTCGTGGTGATGACGATGAGCCTGGCAGGGGACGGATTACCTACCGGTGACTTCATTGGGCACGGCGGATATCCAGAGGATACCGACCGGGGCCGCGAGAGGATGATATATTGATACTGAGATGGGTCAGCCGGATGGCTGAGGCCAGAGACCCTATGACATGGATTTATGGGATTTGAGACAGCTTTTGGGTGTCGTTGCTGGACACCGATTTTCGTCGATTCATTGACATTATGCTGGCAATCTAAAGAGTTTCAAAAACAAAAGAAGATAAAATATTTCTTATATATACCTATTGAGACCCCAGATTTCCATGTTGCATACATATTAGCACACTGATGTTGTATACACACCTGCTAGTGCATCCAGTCATACCTGTATTTTAGATGCTAGGATGCTTGTGTGCATGCATACGATAGCCTTTGTAGATGTTATTTATTACTCACGAGTTGGCAACTCACCCCCGTTGTGCCACAGTCTTTTGCAGGTCCGCTCCGTCAGTTCAGTAGCGGCGGGCGCACTTGTCTTTTGCCTCTTTTGCCTGAGCTCGAGATTTGCTCATAGGTGGGTTATGTTACTTTTTTTGTACCACCTTGTATATTCTTGTATCTAGTGTACTCCATCTACTGTTCTACCAGATTATTGTATATTGACCTAGAGATGAGACTGTGAGGTTTGTGGATTTTATACTGTATTTGGGGTCGAGCTCACTTGAGCCGACATGCTACTTTTTCATGCTTCCTTATGCTTTATTATGCTTTATTATGCTTGCTGTCATTTACATTGCGTGGGATTTGTGACCGCCTTATGGCGAAGAGCTAGCTCCCGCTTGGGGATGCCCTATTTTGTGGATTCATGTATATATTTTGTTGTACCCATTTTTGGGGGCCAGTATTTACAAAGGAGACTCTGCCGAAATTTTCGGAAAAATTGATATTGTTTTTAAAAGGGGTTTTACATGACTTATTTGATAAACTTGCTTTCAAATGTTTGGGTTTTCTTCACTCTTTTGCTTAATTGGTTTTGTTTTCTGGGCTTTGGCTTACTTATTTTACGGACGCCTTTAGACGTTTCGTAAACTTAAGTGCCAGTCACGTTCCGTACCCTGCGGGTCGTGACAAACTCAATAAGTCGTGCCGGTGAATGGTCTATAACAGATCGAGAAACTACTGATAACACTTATCAGCAAATCTCAGCAGCCCTGGCCAGGGACTTACTGATATAACCAGTCGGGCACAGCACAGCATCAACTCCCAATACCGGGAGAGACGAAACCCCTCCTATCGCTCATCGCCTTCGTGTGTCTCGGGACTGTACCCAACGGCCACCTGTTTGCACGACTCAGTAGAGCCGTGGTAGGGTGGCAATCAAAGTACAGTGGGAGAACACACAAGACTCTATGACGATCTCGGGTCTACAGACTAACCTGTACCAGTGTCACCTGAGAACTGTTATCCGACGATAGATATAATTCCATATAGGAGTTCTCGGTGAGTCCTTCCAGTGTACCCAGTCACCACTGAGCACCCGTATATGATCTTGATGTCAAACATCGATGAATGTGGGAACATTCATCGCCCATCGTATAGGTCTAGTATCATATACGCTAGTCTACTCTGGTATATCAATGCCCCGTCTCGATATACCTACGACTAGGGACTTTTCAGGATATGCTTATAGACTACAGATGTCCCACTAGTATGATCTCCATCATAATCAGAGTAGTCAAGCCGATATCCTCAGGGCTTTATCAGCATGTATGAATGAATAAAAGCATGATCAAATCAACATGTCAGATAAAGAAGAACCAGATAGCATACTATCATGTCGAGCAAGAATGCATACTGAATTTATATATACATGTATAGATACATCCACTATCATATAATGGCCTCTAAGGCATACATATATCCAACAATCTCCCACTTGCACTAAGGCCGGTTATTGGCGTATCTCATACCCAACATCTCAAAAAGTCGCTCACGCTGCGGCTGAGGGAGGGCCTTGGTGAATAGATCCGCAGTGTTATTCTTTGTGTCTACTCTCCTAATCTCGATCTCGCGGCGATCTAAAATCTCCCGGATCAAATGAAAACGCCTCAAGATGTGTCTGGACCGCTGATGGGATCTGGGCTCCTTGGCTAACGCCATAGCCCTATTATTATCACAATACAAAGGTATTGGATCAATAATGGTTGGAACTACTCCTAGCTCCGAGACGAACTTCTTCATCCAGACGGCTTCCTTGGCGGCATCATTCGCAGCAATGCACTCAGCTTCCATCATTGAGTCTGCAAGGGTATCATGTTTGGAACTCTTCCAACTTACCGCGTCTCCATTGAGGGTAAATACAAACCCAGAGATAGATTTGCTGTCGTCCTTATCGCTCTGTAAGCTCGAATCGGTAAAGGCCTCCATTTGGAGATCTCCATTACTATACACCAAGAACAATTCTTTAGTCCTTCGCAAGTACTTAAGAATGTTCTTCACAGCTGTCCAGTGATTCTCCCCTGGGTTGGATTGATACCTGCTTACAACACTAAGTGCATAAGCTACATCTGGGCGTGTACATAACATCGCATACATTATAGATCCTACTGCCGAAGCATAGGGTATAACACTCATGCGAGCTCTCTCTTCATCGGTCTTTGGGCAAGAATCCTTGGAGAGAGTGACCCCATGGCAAGCGGGTAAGGCACCCCGCTTGGAGTCTTCCATACTAAACCTTTTTAGGATGGTGTTAATGTACCTGGTTTGAGACAATCCCAATAACCTTTTGGATCTATCCCTATAGATCCATATGCCCAGAATGTATGTGGCATCACCCAGGTCCTTCATAGAGAACCTCAGTGATAAGAAAGATTTGACCGACTGTAGCATAGGAATATCATTTCCTATCAGAAGAATGTCATCCATGTACAATACGAGGAATGTGACAGCTCTCCCTACAGTCTTCTTATAAACACAAGGTTCATCTGGATTTTTGATGAAATCAAACTCTTTGATAACATCATCGAAATAGATGTTCCAACTCCGAGATTCCTGCTTTAACCCATAAATGGATTTAAGCAATTTACATGCTTTCCCGCTGCTCCCACTGTCAATGAAGCCCTCTGGCTGATCCATATAAATGCATTCTTCTAAATTTCCATTTAGAAATACGGTTTTAACGTCCATCTGCCAGATTTCATAGTCGTAGTGAGCAGCAATAGCAAGTAGGATCCGAATGGATTTAAGCATGGCTACGGGAGAAAAAGTCTCGTCATAGTCCAAACCTGGTCTTTGACGAAAACCCTTCGCCACAAGTCTTGCCTTATAGGTCTCCACCTGCCCATCTACACCAATCTTTCTTTTAAAGATCCATTTGCACCCCACAGGTTTTACCCTAGGGGGTTAAACGTCCAAAGTCCATACTTTGTTGGTGTACATAGACTCCATTTCGGATCTCATGGCATCCAGCCACTTCACAGAGTCTCTACTCGTGATAGCTTGCTGAAAACTGGTAGGATCATCATCATCCATGATGCAGTCTTCTCCGTCACCATCAATGAGGAAACCGTAGTACCTCTCTGGTGGGCGAGAAGTCCAACCAGACCTACGGAGTGGCCGAGGTTCCTCAGTTTCTATTTCAACAGCCGGTTCAACCAAATCGTCATTTGTAGTTTGTGTTTCTAGAACCTCTTCTAGATCCACCACCTTTCCATCATCTTTATCTGTGAAAAACTCTTTTTCTAAGAATGTGGCATACTGAGAAACAAACACTTTTTGTTCCTCTTTGTAGTAGAATAGATATCCATAAGAATTCTTTGGATATCCCACAAAGTTACACATGACTGACCGTGTCTCGAGTTTGTCCGGATTCTGCTTTTTAACATAGGCCGGGAAACCCCAAATCTTAATTCTCTTAAGAGATGGTCTCTTCCCATGCCATATCTCATATGGTGTGGTAGACACGGTTTTGGTTGGAACCCTGTTTAGTAGAAACGCTGCAGTCTCCAATGCATGCCCCCAAAACGAGACGGGTAACTCAGCGTCACTCATCATTGACCGAACCATATCTAATAGGGTCTTATTCCGTCGTTCTGACACACCGTTGTGCTGTGGTGTGTAAGGAGGAGTGAGCTGAGAGAGAATCCCATTCTCTTTTAGGAAGTTTGCAAATTCTGTACTGAGATACTCACCACCTCGATCTGATCGAAGCATCTTGATACTCAAGCCGGTTTGTTTTTCTACTTCCTGTTTATATTCAATGAATTTCTCGAAAGCTTCGGACTTGTGCTTTAATAAAAATACATGACCGAATCTTGAGAAATCGTCAGTGAATGTAATGAAGTATGAAAAACCTCCTCTAGCCTGTGTAGACATTGGCCCGCATACATCACTATGTATGAGGCGTAGGAGCTCATTAACTCTTTCTCCGTGTCCGGTAAACGGAGTTTTGGTCATTTTACCCTTGATACAAGACTGGCAAGTCGCATAAGATTTATATTCAAAAGAGTTTAAATATCCATCTTTGTGTAACTTGTTTAGTCTTGTTTCGTTAATATGACCAAGTCTACAGTGCCAAAGAAAAGCTTCATTTAATTCTGAAAGTTTTCTTTTATTAGTGTTTTGTATACTGAAAACTGTGTGTTGATTTAGGACATATATTCCGTTATTAAGCGTACCATACCCAACCAACATTTGATTCAGGTGAATGTTCATAACATTGTTCTGCAATACAAAATTATATCCTTCATTGTCTAACAAAGAAACGGATATTATATTACAAAGCATACTAGGTACAAAATAACATGGATTCAAAACCAAAATACATCCAGATGCAAACCCCAAGTGATACTCTCCCACTGCGACTGTATGTACATTGGAACCATTTCCAACGCGGAGAGTATGGTCACCTGTCTTCAAAAATTTGCTATTTCTCAGCCCCTGCATAGAATTGCAAATGTGAGAACCTGAACCGGTATCCAATACCCAGGAAGCAGAGTTTATTGAAAAACAGTTTTCTGTTACAAACGCACCTGAAGCAGAAGCATCCCCATGCTTCTTCTTGAGATTTAAGTACTCCGTGCAGTTGCACTTCCAATGTCCTGTCTTGTGGCAATGAAAACATTCGCCTTTCCCCGAGTCTCCAGCTTTGGACTTTTCCTTTCCCTTCACCTTTTTAACTCCACCCTTAGGATTGGTGGGCTTCTTCTTTTTCTTTCCCTTGGCCTTAGCTTTCGGGCGAGAAGAGGAAGACTGTCCAACAGTCATAACGGGAGTTTTTGCTGACTTCATAGTACTCTCTGCACTCCTTAACATGTTAAGGAGTTCAGGGAGTTCCATCTCCATGCCGTGCATGTTGAAGTTCACTATGAATTGAGCAAAGGTGGAGGGGAGGGACTGCAGAATAATATCTATATATTGTTCATTGTCCATCATCCATCCAAGGTCCTCAAGCTCTTCTATAAGAGCTATCATCTTCAGAACATGGTCTCCTACTGATGTGCCAGGGGCCATTCGCATCTGAAACAATTTCTTTGATGCTTCGTATCGTAATACGCGGGATTGCTCTCCATACAACTCCTTTGTATGGAGCAATATACTGTGAATGTCCATATCCTCGTGCTGCTTTTGATGTGTGTTATCCATCGATGCAAGCGCGAGGCATTTTGTCGTGGCACAGTCAGCGTCCCATATCTTGCGGACTTCAATGTCCGCAACTGAGGATTTTGGACCTGGGACGGGCGGGGCTGAAGTCGTGAGGACATATGATACTTTATCATAAGTCAAGGCTATTTTCAGATTCCTCAGCCAGTCTTTATAATTGGTCTCATTCAGTTTGTTTTTATCTAGTAGAAGCTTGAGTCCAGTCATGGGTATCTGCCATTAAGAGAGAGAAAATAATACACTCAGCGAAAGCTCTTGCATAGATCAGATTGGTTATTATCTTGTCTAAACGATGTTTCCCACTGCTTTTATCGAGTTTTTCTTTCAAACCTTAAAAAGAAAAACTAGCCAGGATTAATTACAGTCTACAACTTCGCTAACCGTTCAGCCAGGCCAGTGTCGGTACTTGAGGGAGGTTTCCCGTGCTTTCGCACGGACCTAATTAGAGTAAACCTCGTTTTCCCAGAGGCGGAGCCCCGTTAACACCTTTCTAGACACCTAATGAGTTAGCTAATTGTAAACTGTAAAACTCTCCTAGGAGCAACTATTGCCCACAGTGGGATCGGGATCCAACCATCACATGGAAGGTATGCAATCTCATTGCAAATTTCAACTATTGAAATTCCCGATGTTGTTTTTACCCCTAGTACTTATGACCTTAACTAAGGTCAACAAATCATAAGTACCAGTCAAGTTCTACCCGTCATTTCTTGATTAATTAGACTCACTCATATGACCCTTAACTATGGTCAACAAAGTCATAAGAATGTCCTAATTAATCTGCATCATATGCAATGTAGGAAAACATCACTTAGCTACCGTACACTACGCCTTAACTATAGTCAACAAACGTAGCACGAATACTAAGTACTCTACTTCCTAAAATGACGGAGGGTTGCGGATGATTTTTAAGAAAATCTTTAACGCTTTGAACTTGATATAGTTGTAGAATCAAATAGTTTTCAAAAGGAGTGGCTTAAGCTCCGCAGTTTTGAAATGTAGCCTTTTCATAAATAGCCGAGTGTTTTTAAATCCGATTCTACAACATCTTTTTAAGTTTATTTTCTTTACATTAATCACATTAATGTAATCCCATCATTTAAGTCCTTAAGCCAATCACAGAAAAGAAACGAAAATAACACGTACGCTTATGCCATCCGCATTCGCCGCAATGTTCCGTTATGCACTGTTAGGTTACTTAACTAACGGCATACCGGGACGGGACTAGCGCGGGTGTAAAACATAAGCAACGTCTACTATATATCATATATATAATATGTCATTCGTCTTAGATATCACAGAACACAGGCAGCAGAAACATAGATACAATGTGGGATATACTAGGACGTCCGTATTTAGTATTTATCCAGAATAGAAAATACGGATTCCACAGTGGCGATGAATAGCCAAGCCCACACCCTGGACCCCTACGAGAGCGGCAAGCGACCCTACCAATTCTGGAGTTTAGGAGACCCGATCTCGACTCCTCGAGATGGCCTCCCACTGAACCCCAGAACCCGGTCACCTGTGCTCCCCTCCTTGGGTCCATCCTAATGCGGAAAAGTAAATAATATACAACACTGGTGACACAACCTCAACCCGGAAGTGCCCCAAATAAAAGAATATTACATTACATTTGAATTTACATGAATGAAAATATAAAACTCTCATCTCACATAAAACCCCTCGGCTATTCAATCGCGACAATCCTGCACATCATATCTCAGCAACACATAATATCTCATATCATCAACGTAAGTAAGTATGCATACCCCAATTGTCGTTAATGTATAGCAACGAAACCGGCGATATCGAACATACTACACTTACGGTCACAGAAAAGAAAGTGTAAAACTACAATATTTGGAATCCACATTCCCTTTAGACATCATAAATGCGAAATATCACGTACTTCGTATTTCATGCCTAAACTATATGAATTCCACATATTGTATCACATTCCAAATAAATAGACAGTATTAAAGTTTTCGAACGAATAATCAAACACCCAAGATCCCCTAAAGCTCAACACTTGAGAGGAGTTCAAAAAACCCGGAGTGTGACACAGTAGTAGCGGTCCAGCCGTAGAAGGGTCAAGCCAACGCCTCACATGTGGCACGCCGTACTGCCCCAAACCCTAAGGTTCAAAGGGCGGTTCAAGACGGTCACATAATCGAGTTAAGGTTTGTTGTCTTATAGAGGGTCCACCACAAAACTTGCACGTATCTCCAAAGTATTTAAACCCCGTGAATAGTGAGCAAATGAGACTCGTTCGAACACTTCAATACTTTCTAATTTACCCGGAAAAGAAACAAAATGAAAATTCCGATCGAATCGTCGAGTCCAAAACCATCTCCAGAATTTACAGTACTATATTCAGATTAAACATACCTAAAACACTATAAAAGCAGTTATAAGAATTACTGTGCAAATTTGAAGCAATTATGCCTCTGTACGGCCGCGGAGCCGCGGCCTAAGCAAGGAATTGCCGCAGTTCCGCGGCGGTTTGTAGGGATCAGTGGTTCGTTTTTCACAGTATTTCTTATATTTTCCTGCTCTATTTTTTAAGTATTTTTAATTCTGAAAAATAACAGATTTTAAAATTTGTCCAGAGAAGGTCTCGAAAAATCGTATTTTGATCCGATCGGGATTTTTACTTCGTAAAAGTGTCGCCTAATGTTCTAGGTCGGCTCTGATACCAATGTTAGATTTACCTAGCACCCTATGTAGAGTTTGGAAGCATCACATGTCACAAAGTTCAAGTTTTTATGGTGCTAAGCAAGCATACATGGGATCGATCCTAGAAAATTAGGGTTTCTAAAAGTTAAAGGCAATAAAGACTAGGGTTTCGAGACTACAACCTTTGTAGCTCCCTTCGCTAGACTATTTGGCCTCTTGGGTGTTGGAGTAAGGTCCTCTTGAAGTCTTCTTGTGTCCACGACGATCCACCCGAAGCTCCTTCGTCCAAGCTATCGACTTCACTTTCCAAGAGAAGAAAAGAAGACAACACTCTAAACAAGTGGGCTAGACTTGTGTAGAATGATGTTGTGGTTGTAATTCTCACTTCAAAAACCTTTCTCGATGTGTGTTTTGCTTACTATAAAAAACTAGAGAGCAAATGGTGAAGGAGGAAGAAGATGATGGCTTTCTTTTTAACAAGAGTAAAAAGATAACTCTTGAAAAGAAATGAGAATATATCCTTATATATTTATTTCTTCTCATCTCAAACCATGGTCAAATGTTTGAGTTATTATTTAATTAGAGTTTAAAACATAGAAGGAAAGTTTAATCCATGGTTAAGGGTAGGTGAGGATGGTTAGGTTAAAGAAGGATGTAGAAACAAGTCAAGAATTATCCTTTCCTTTTCCATTTTGTTTTAAACACAAAATCAAATAATAATTCATATAATTATCCATGGTGTGAGTCTTATATTGCCATCATTTTCAATGTTTAATCAACCATGATAGATGATGTATGTATGTATATATGTATGCACATCCATATGTGGATGAAACTAGAAAGAAAGAAAGAAAAACATACATGCATGCATACATCCATCATATACAAGAAAAGGTTTTAAGTGAGAAAACTAATGGTTAAATGATAAATCAACACTTGATTTATCAATCCGGCCATATCACATATGACCCCACCAAAATCAAGCCGCCCGATCAATGTACGGTATCCTATACGCGCATTTTAATCGGGTCCATGCGCATATCGCATACGCGCACCACAACGTTTTGCCTGGACTAGGTAACTCCTTTGTGGGACTCTAAGACTCGTCAATACGCCGGCAGTAGGTGATGATCATATCAAGCACCCCCAAGCCGCCAGCGGTCAGCTAAACGTAACGGCCACCCGGGTATTGAGCGATCAGAAGAAAACAAGCGAACCTGCTACAACTCCCGTCGAGCCAACCGGCAACACTACCGTACAGTCCGGTCTCTTCGTCAGATATGCTGCATATCGAGCCTAGGGATGGTCACGTCGACCCCAATAACTCAATAAGTCGTGCCGGTGAATGGTCTATAACAGATCGAGAAACTACTGATAACACTTATCAGCAAATCTCAGCAGTCCTGGCCAGGGACTTACTGATATAACCAGTCGGGCACAGCACAGCATCAACTCCCAATACCGGAAGAGACGAAACCCCTCCTATCGCTCATCGCCTTCGTGTGTCTCGGGACTGTACCCAACGGCCACCTGTTTGCACGACTCAGTAGAGCCGTGGTAGGGTGGCAATCAAAGTACAGTGGGAGAACACACAAGACTCTATGACGATCTCGGGTCTACAGACTAACCTGTACCAGTGTCACCTGAGAACTGCTATCCGACGATAGATATAATTCCATATAAGAGTTCTCGGTGAGTCTGTCCAGTGTACCCAGTCACCACTGAGCACCCGTATATGATCTTGATGTCAAACATCGATGAATGTGGGAACATTCATCGCCCATCGTATAGGTCTAGTATCATATACGCTAGTCTACTCTGGTATATCAATGCCCCGTCTCGATATACCTACGACTAGGGACTTTTCAGGATATGCTTATAGACTACAGATGTCCCACTAGTATGATCTCCATCATAATCAGAGTAGTCAAGCCGATATCCTCAGGGCTTTATCAGCATGTATGAATGAATAAAAGCATGATCAAATCAACATGTCAGATAAAGAAGAACCAGATAGCATACTATCATGTCGAGCAAGAATGCATACTGAATATATATATACATGTATAGATACATCCACTATCATATAATGGCCTCTAGGTCATACATATATCCAACACTATCTCTGATGTCAAACATCAATGGATATGGGATCATCCATCGCCCATCTACATGGGTCAAGAAGCATATGCTAGTCTACTCTGGTATATCGATGCCCTGTCTCGATACACCTACGACTAGGAACATTTGAAGGATGTACTTAGCGACTACACTGTGCCCACTAGTATGATCTGCATCATAGTCCGGTAGTCAAGTACTCATCCTAAGGGCTTTATCAACATGTAACATAGAGACTATCTGAGTACTTGTTAAGATAAAGAGCAACCAGATAGCATACTATCATGTCGAGCAAGAAAGTCCTCCATATATATGTCCAAGCATCCACTACTATATACATCGCTTGTACAGTAATGGCCTCTACGGCATACATATTACTAACACCGATATTTTAATGGGAAGGGTCTCATTCTCACCTAGGTAAGCGTATTTATGGTGAGACGGCAAAAGCTTGAGTTCGAGTTTCGAAGGTGAAACAATTGAAGGTAAAATTGGTGAAACTGTCTCGAACTCGAAGGATTCCAACAATGGTTCAAAGCGAGTGTAAGCAACCGAGTCGGATGGTTCAACTAACTCATCCGAAAAATCAAAGGAATCAAACTCGGGTGGTGAGTCTTCAAAATCGTCCAAAAAAGTGAAACACTCGTAATCGTTATCCGGTGTGAAAGCGGTGTCAAATTCTAGGAGGAACGCACTAGAGGCGTCAAAACTGCTGTGATCGAACAGAAATTTTTCAAGCTCACAGTCCTCCTGCGTGATCTCGTGGATCAAGCAAACATCAAATATATTAGCATTAGGCTCGGAGGGCTGATTCCCCAACTTAAAAATGTTGAGTTCAATTGTCATATTTCCAAAAGATAGGTTCATCGAACCATTTCGACAATTGATCACCGCATTAGAAGTCGCAAGGAATAGTCGACCGAGTATCACCGGAATTTGACTCCGGGGGTTAGCTACAGGCTGTGTGTCCATAACAATGAAATCAACGGGGAAAATTAAGTCCCCTACTTTGATCAACACATCCTCTAACTCACCCCTAGGATGGGTGATGGATCGGTCGGCCATTTGGAGAGTACAATGTGTGGGTTTAAGATCTCCAACGCCTAATTGTTCATATAGTGAATAGGGTAGCAAATTAACACTAGCACCAAGATCTAAAAGTGCTCGATTGATGTTCTTATCCCCAATTGTTATTGAAATTGTAGGACAGCCGGGGTCCTTATGTTTTTGGGCTAAAGGTTGGATAAGAGCATCACTTACAGCACTAGCCACGAAAACTTTCTTTGGTACTTGTGACTTCCTCTTCTTGGTGCATAAGTGCTTTAAGATTTTAGTATACGAAGGGACTTGTTGGATTGCATCCAAGAGAGATATGTTAATGCTAACCTGTTTGAATAACTCCACAATCTTCTCCATTTGGGGACTAGGTTTATTGGATCTCATCCTGTTTGGAAATGGAACCTTTGGAAAATTTGTTGAGTCAAATGTTTGTGGAGTAGATTGCGGAGTTGGAACGAATCCCAGTGTTGGTGTGTTCGTGAAGTGAGATGTGGGTCCGTTAGAAGAAGTAGAGCCTTATGAAGAATGAAGAACAGGCTCTGACGAAGAAGATGAAGAAGAAGAAGCACCGGCAGGGGTTTCATCACTAATGCTCACATTATTGTGCAACACTCTTCCAGATCTCAACGTGGTAACAGCATTTACAATATGATTTTGTTGTTCATAAGCAACATGTGCGTTGTGGGTGTGACCGGGATTTGGCAATGGTTGAGACGGAAGCTTTCCCTTTTCTCGCTCGATCAACGCAGCATTTAGTTGTGCAATTTGGGCCTCAATTGATTTGATGCTTTGATCATGTGAAGCACTGTTTTGCACCAAAGACTGAATGGAAGTCTCCAAACTTGCTGCGGATTTTGTAGATTGTTTTAAAAACACATCTAGACTTCGTTCTAGCGAGGAAACCTTATCGTTATTCGGTTGAACAAAATTGTTTTGAGGATAAGAGTTGTTGGGTACAAAATTGTTCATTTGGTTTGGGTAAGGTTGGGGTTGGAAAGGTTGCTGATATTGAGTTTGTTGAGGTGCTTGTTGTTGTGGAGGAGGAGGCCTTTGAAAGTTTTTATTGCCTTGGAATTGTTGATTTTGATTCCAATCAAAATTTGTGTGGCTCCTCCAACCAGGATTATAAGTCGAAGAGTATGGATCATTTCTTTGTCTTTGCTGAAAGGAAGCATTGACTTGATCTTGTCCTTGAACAGGTAGATTGTAAGGACACTCTTCAGTAAGATGAGATGGATCCGAACAACAAGCGCAGACAGTACGTGGGGGTAAAGCAGGGGCAGGAGAAGGCGATGAGAATTTGCTCTCAATTGCCTCTAGCTTTTTCGTAAGTGCAGCCATAGCCATCTCGGCCTTCATTGCAATCGACATATCAAGTTGATGTATGCCTGCCCTAGACTGACCTGATGAAGTAGATGAAGTGGTCTTAGTGCTTTCCCACTGAAGCGTTTGTTCAGCAAGATCGTCGAGAAATTGCCAAGCTTCCTCACTAGATTTTGTAAGAAAGTGACCTTGACAAATTGTTTCCAACAACTGCTTAGTTGCTGGGTTCAGTCCTTCGTATAAGGTTTGGCAAACTTGCCAATTCTCGATACCGTGGTGAAGGCACTGAACAAGGAGGTCCTTAAATCTTTCAAAACTCTTCCAAAAAGGTTTGGAAGGAAGCTGGGAAAATTGAATAATTTCATTGCGAATTCTCGCGGTCTTGTGGTGTGGGTAAAACTTTTTTAGAAAAGCTTTAACAAACTCTTCCCAATTTTTTATCGAGTGTGATGCTGTGCTATATAACCATTTCTCGGCTAGGTCACATAAGGTGAATGGAATGACACATAGCCTTATAGCATCATCAGAAAGTTGTGTGGTCTTCATCATTGCGCAAACATTCTGGAATTTGTTAATGAAGATGTAAACATCTTCGGATTCCAGCTCGTGAAATTTGGGCATGTTAGTGTATTTGCCCTAGAGGCCATTACTGTATCATACTAGTTTGTATATTACTTGATGGAAGCTTGGGATATTCACAGTTGTATAGACAATCTTGCTCGAAATGGTAGTATGCTACTTGGTTTGTTTCTACTTTAATGTGTGCATGTGTTTCTTTTAGCATATCGCCTATACACATTAGTGGAGCCCTTAGGATCTTTGCTTGATTACCAGCGTTGTGATGGCAGTCACACTAGTGGGGGCTGGGTAATCTACAAGCACATCCTTATATAGGTCCGTGGTCGTTGGATTATCGAGACAGGGCATCGATACTCCGGAGTAGACTAGCGTACGTGCTTCTCATCCCAGCAGGGGAGACGGTCTGTCCCACAGCCGTCAGTACGTCGTACTTGAGATAGTATGCGGGTGCTCGTTAGGTTATGAGTACACTGGACAGGACTCGTCGGGAACTGTTGGTTGGTACTATAGCTATCGTCAGTTATCAGTTCCCAGGTGACATGAGTACAGCTTAGTCCGCTGACTTGACACTGTCACTTCGCCTCGAGTGTGTTCCCACTGTTCTTAGATTGCTACCCTACCACGGCTCAAATGAGTCGTGCAAACAGGTAGCAGTTGGGTGCAGTCCTGAAGCACTTGGAGGCAGTGACGGTTAGACAGGATTCGTCTCTCCCGGTATTGGGGGTTGATATCGCGCTGTGTCAAGGAGAGCCATTACACATAGTCGTCCCTGGACAGGGCAAGCGAGATATACTGGTAGGTTATCCAGTGTTATCTCAGGGTGTTCTGAGCTACACTCCGACACGACTTGTACCGCTATTAGGGGACTGACGTTTACCACCCCCTAGTGCCGCCATGCGATACTCTTAGAAGAACAGACCGGACTGTACGGAGATTGTCACATTCAGGCTCAGTAGGAGTTCGAATGGGTTCACCTCATCAGTCTTCTTATCGACATCTACCTGGGGACCGTTACGTACAGCTAGTACCGCTTGCGGCCTGTGGTTAAACCCACTGCCAGCGTAGTGTCGAGTCTTTAGAGTCCCACGCAGAAAGCTATTCGCCTTTGGGCAAAACAGAGTAGAGGTCGCATGGTTTTGCGACAGGGTTCGTTCACATCCTCGCACTTGTGCACGTTTAATGTCCGGTCGGTTATTACTAGCGGGCTTTGGTTTAAGCCAGATCCTAGTATATGTTTTGGGATTGGTTTTATCTCTTTGTATTCGTGTTCCTTGGAACACGGATGCGGGTGTGTATGCACGGTTGACAGAGACATAGGCAGAGAATTCTCATTAGGGTTTTTGACTGTTGACTTTTTCTAAACGCTAATGAGAATAAGAAATATGATTAATAATAATATTAATTAAGTATTGTTGTGCCATGGTTGAGTTGAAAGTTTGACTTTTGTTGACTTGTTGACTTTGTTGACTGGTTGACTATTTTGGACTTGTTGACCATCATCATTTCATGGCTATGACTTTTGTTTACTTGTTGTTCTTTACAAAATGCATTAAATGCATGAAATGATAATGGCCATTGATATGAACCATCGCATATACTTAATTATTATTGTTATCATGATTATTTTCTCTTTTGTGAGCATGGTTGTAAAAAGTCAAGCTCATTCTATCATATTGATTCTCTCTCATCCAAGCTCTCCCTCTTCCTCTCTCTCAAGGCTCTCATGTCTCATGAGTTGAGAAACATGAGCCATTGAGATAAAACCCTCAAAACTCTTCTCTACTCACTTTAGAGTACAAGGTCTAGCAAGCCAAGCACTTTAGTTTCCTCTCGGTTGAGGTAGGAGCTCAAGGTAGAAGCTTTCGGGTGGATCCTTCTTCGACAACAAGAGGACTACGAGGTGGAGCCGATCCAACCACTCCAAGGAGCACGAAGAGAAGGAGTTCAAGACCTAGGTATAACCCCCTAACATAGTAGTTATACTTCTAGTTAGTTTGCTAGGTGTTTGTTTAGTAAAGATCCTATTTCTAAAGTCCATGTTACCTTTACCGTAAAAATCGTTTTTTTACCGTTTCCGCATCCCCGAAAGAACCGGGACGGGTAACGTGGACTTACAGTGGTATCAGAGCCTAGCTAAACAACAACTAGCATGTTAGCAAAGTATTTAGAATTTCGATCGGAGAAAAAATCACAAAACGAGTCCAAGAACTGAACTTTCTGCCGATTTTTAAACTGTTCAAAAAATGATTCCACATACACTAAAAATCGGCTCAGGGTTTTGTAGGAAGACACAGGAAAAACGAGTCACTGAACAAGCTTCTTGTCGCGGATCCGCGGCCGAGTTGACTCAGCCGTGAATCGTTTTTGCTGCAGTATTCTCAGTGCTCTGTTTTGGGATTTTTAGAATATTTTGTTTCTGCCCAGATTTTCCAGAGAACAAAGTTGTGTTTGGGGTAGTTACAAATCCGTATTTTTGATCGAAGTTCTGTAGACTTTAGCTAATTGGTTATATCTGTGATGTGATATATGTATTGAACGTCTGCTAATCGCTATACGTCGATTAGTGGGGGTTATACATATCTGTGATTTGTAATGTTGATGGTTTGTTTATATGAACTCGTTGGATTGTCGCGGATGAATAGCCGGGGGTTGTGAGATGAGAGTTTTCTTTACTTTTCATTTGATGTAATATGTAATTGATGTAATATTATTTTTATGGCCGCACATCCGGGATGATGTTGTAGCCGCCATTGTATATTATTTCTTTTACTGTTTTTGCTCCTAAGATAGACCCAAGGTAGGGTGCACAAACTACCGGGTACCTTGAAGTGCCGAGTGGCCTACTCACGTTGTTGAGGGAGGTTGCTTCACTTCGGGTACTTGGCGGGTAGTTTGCCGCACCCGTAGGGGTCTAGGGTGGGGTCTTGGCTATTCATCGCGACCGTGTAATCCGCTTTTCGTTGCAGGCTCAAATGAAACGCGGATTCCTAGTATATCCAATGTGTTCATCTGTGATCTGGAATGGCTATCATTGCATCTGACGAATGTATATATCTATATATGATATCTAGTAGGCGTTGCTTATGTTTTGCACCCGCGCTAGTCCAGCCCCCGCTCTGCCGTTAGTTAAGTAACCTAACGGGTAATGACGGGGCCCTGTGGCGAATGCGGATGGCATAAGCGTACGTCATATTTTCGTTATTTTCTGCAATGCTAGGATTAAATGATGGGACGCATTAAATTAATGCAAGAAAATAAACCAAAGTTAAAATCGTTGGAACAATTTCAAAACCACTCGGTTTCTTTTCAAAAACCAACTTTTAAACGCGAAGCTTAAACCACTCCTTTTAAAAGCTATCTCGTTCCATCAATTACATCAAGTTCACTACATTCGCGGTTTCGCCAAAACCATTCGTAGCCCTCCGTCATTTCATATGGATAGTCAATAGTATTCAAGTTGTGTTTGTTGGCCAAAGTCAAGGCATAGTGACTGGTAGCTATTGGATATTCATATGTAGCATAGATAGATGAGTTGGTTTGGGACAGTCGTACTGCCTTGTTGGCCAAAGTCAAGAAACTGAAACTTGCTAGCGCTGCATACCATTTGGAGTGTGATGATTCTGGTAGGATTCCTTCAGTTTTGTCACACGATGATATTTGGATCCCGATTCTACTGTGAGTATATGCTACTCCTCGGGAACTTTCTCACTTAACGATCAATGCTATAAACCAAGTAAGTGTCTAGAAAGGTGTTAGCGGGGCTACGCCCACAGGGAAAAGAGGTTATTTAATTAAGGAACTTCGTGAAAGCGTTGGAAAACCTCCCTCGAAGTACCAACACTGCCCTGGCTGAACAGTTAAGCAAGTATTGTACGGTGAGATTGATCCCGACTGATTCTTCCTTTTTGGTTTGAGGAGGGATTCGAGAAACAGTGGGAGTCATCCTGTTTAGACAAACTAAAAACCACTCTAAACTTGCAAGAGCATCATGCTAAAGTGTTTCTTCTCTCTCTCCTAATTGCAGCGACCAAATATCATGACCGGACTTAAGTTACTACTAGATAAAAACATACTGACAGGGCCAAACTACAAAGATTGGCTCAGGAATGTCAAAATGGCAATCACTTATGACAAGTTGGGGTATCTCCTTACCACCAAAGCTCCCCCTGTCCCAGGTCCCAAATCCAGCATCGCGGATAAGGAAATCCGTAAGACCTGGGAGATCGACTGCGCGAAGGCCAAGTGCCTCGTGCTTGCCTCTATGGACAATGAACATCAGAGGAGGCACGAGAATATGGACCTAGAATCCATATTTCTTCATACTAAGCAACTATATGGAGAGCAAACCCGTATCGCCAGATACGAAGTCTCTAAAAAGTTGTTTTCAGCGAGATTGGCAGTCGGATCATCGGTAACGGAACACGTGCTTAAGTGATTGGATTCATTGAAGAGCTCACGAACCTTGGGACCACGTTAGAGAACGAGCTCTACACTGACTTGATTCTCCAGTCCCTTCCTTCCACTTACGCCCAGTTTATCCTGAACTTCAACTTGCAAGAAAAGGAAGTTAAACTTTCGGAACTCCTAAACATGTTGAGGAGTGCAGAGGGCACCCTACAGAAAGTAAGGGAAACATCCACTTTGTTTGTTGGAGGAGCTTCCTCTTCTAGGTCCAAGGCGAGAGCCAAAGGAAGGAAGAAGAAGGCCTCCACCAAACCAAGGGGCGGTGTTAGTAAAGTGGAAGCCAAGGGAAAGGCAAAAGTAGCAAAGGTAGCGGGAAAGCTTGTGGGAAAGGAAGAATGATTTTACTATCACAAGAGTGGACACTGAAAGAAAGATTGCAGGGCTTGGAAGGCCAGAAACCAGGACCCAAAACAAGTTGTGGCTTCGGCTTCAGGTGTGTATGTTATTGAAAACTGTCTATCAATAAACTCTACTTCCTGGGTATTAGATACCGGATCAGGATCTTATATCTGTAATTCTTTGCAGGCATTGAGAAAGCGTAGGGTTTTGAAGGCAGGTGATATGACCCTCAGAGTTGCAAACGGAGCTGGCATGGATGCTAAGTCCGTGGGGGACTGTCACTTGGGATTGTCAGATGGACATGTTTTGGTTTTGCGTGATTGTTATTTTGTACCCAGTGCGACTTGTAATATCATATCTGTATTTTTAATGTCTAAAGAAGGTTATGATTTTGCATTTGTAAGCAATGTTGTAAACATTCACCTTAATCAAGTTCTGATTGGGTCGGGTACATTAAGCAACGGTATATACGTATTAAACCAACCACAGATTTTCAATGTCCAGAATACACACAAAAGAAAGTCTCCAGAAATAAATCATGCTTTCTTATGGCATTGTAGACTGGGTCACATCAATGAGAGAAGGTTGACGAAGTTACATACAGAAGGATATTTGGATCCGTTTGAATATCAATCATATGCAACTTGTCAATCCTGTCTCAAAGGAAAGATGACAAAGACTCCGTTCACTGGACACGGAGTGAGAGCGAGCGAGCTCTTGGGGCTCGTACACAGCGATGTGTGCGGTCCAATGTCTACACATGCGCGAGGCGGTTATTCTTACTTCATTACTTTTACGGATGACTTTTCAAGGTACGGATATGTCTTCTTAATGAAACATAAATCTGAAGCCTTTGGAAAATTCCAGGAATACAAGAATGAAGTAGAAAAAAAATAGGCAAAAGTATCAAGACACTGAGATCTGATCGAGGTGGTGAATACTTGAGTGCCGAGTTCCTGGATTACCTAAAAGAGAATGGAATTCTCTCTCAACTTACTCCTCCATACACTCCACAACATAACGGTGTATCGGAGAGACGGAACCGAACCCTATTGGATATGGTATGTTCCATGATGAGTAACGCTGAGTTGCCGCGATCATTCTGGGGATATGCACTAGAATCAGCTGCATACCTTTTGAACCGAGTTCTAACTAAGACAATACCTACCACACCATATCAGATGTGGAGTGGGAAGAAACCTTATCTTAAGCACATTAAGACATGGGGATGTCCAGCTTTTTTCAAAAAGCAGCATGCGGACAAACTCGAGGCACGCTCAGTACAGTGCAAGTTTGTGGGATATCCAAAGAACTCCAAGGGATATTTCTTCTTTTGCGCAGAGGAACAAAAGGTTTTTGTTTCTCGTCATGCTTACTTCTTGGAAACTGAATTTTTGGAAAATCAGATAAGTGGGAGCGCAATAGAACTGGAAGAAATTCCAGAACCACGAGCTTTTACTGAAAGCTTCGTAGAACCAGAGGGTTCGAAAGAACAGGACATTTCTGCGCCGCTCCGCAGGAGTAGTAGGCAGTCTCATCCACCCGAGAGATACTACGGTTTTCTCATAGACGGGGATAGAGAGGATTGCATCATTGATAATGATGAGCCGACTAGCTTCCAGCAGGACATTCAGAGCGTTAACTCGGTAAAATGGCTGGATGCAATGCGGACCGAAATGGAGTCTATGTACACCAATAAAGTATGGATTTTGGACGTTGCTCCAGAAGGGGTAAAACCCGTAGGATGCAAATGGATCTTCAAGAGGAAGATTGGTGTAGATGGACAGGTTGAGACCTATAAGGGTAGACATTTTGCAAAGGGTTTTCGTCAAAGACCTGGTTTGGACTATGACGAAACCTTTTCTCCAGTGGCTATGCTCAAATCCATTCGGATCCTTCTTGCCATTGTTGCCTTCCACGATTATGAGATTTGGCAGATGGACGTAAAGACCGCTTTTCTAAATGGAAATTTAGATGAGTGTGTCATATGGACCAGCTAGAGGGTTTCATTCAGAGTGGGAGCAGCGGAAAGGTGTGTAAGTTGCTTAAGTCCATTTATGGACTAAAGCAGGCATCACGGAGTTGGAACATCTGTTTGATGAGACGGTCAAAGATTTTGGCTTTATCAAAAATCCAGATGAACCATGCATCTATAGTAAAATTGTAGCATGAACTGTCGTATTCCTCGTTTTATACGTGGATGACATTCTCTTGATAGGAAATGATATTCCTATGCTACAATCTGTCAAAGGGTTCTTGTCACACAGGTTCTCCATGAAAGACCTGGGTGATGCCTCTTACATTCTGGGGATCCGGATCCATCGTGATAGGTCCAAGAGGATATTAGGACTTTCACAGTCCAGGTACATCGACACCATACTGAAAAGATTCAGTATGGAAGATTCCAAGCGCGGTAATCTACCGGCTTGTCACGGGATCGCCCTCTCCAAAGAGATGTCTCCCAAGACTGATTTGGAAAGGGATCGCATGTCTGTTATACCCTACGCTTCTATGGTAGGCTCTATAATGTATGCGATGTTGTGTACCAAACCAGATGTTGCTTATGCACTGAGTGTGGTAAGCCGGTATCAGTCAAACCATGGAGAGAAGCACTGGACAGCGGTAAAGAACATTCTGAAGTACCTGAGAAGGACTAAGGACATGTTTTTGGTTTACGGCGGAAAAGACCTCCAGATGGAGGCCTTTGCTGACTCCAGCTTCCAGAGTGACAAGGATGACTCCAAGTCCATATCGGGTTATTTCGTTACCCTCAATGGAGGGGCGGTGTGTTGGAAGAGTTCCAAACATGAAACCGTTGCTGACTCGACGATGGAAGCGGAATATATCGTTGCATCTGATGCCGCAAAAGAAGCAGTCTGGATGAGGAAGTTCTTGACAGAACTTCAGGTGGTTCCGTCCATTGTTGATCCAATACCTCTGTATTGTGACAACAACGGGGCTATAGCTTTAGTAAAGGAACCCAGGTCCCATCAGAAATCCAGACACATCTTGAGGCGGTATCACCTGATCAGGGAGATCGTGGATCGCCGGGAGATCGAGGTTCGGAGGGCTGCTATAGAAGATAACACTGCAGATCCATTCACGAAGGCCTTACCCCATACTCAGTTCGAGCGGCTGATCGAGATGATAGGTCTTCGATACGCCAGTATATGGCCTTAATGCAAGTGGGAGATTGTTAGTGTATATGCCCTAGAGGCCATTACTGTATCATACTAGTTTGTATATTACTTGATGGAAGCTTGGGATATTCACAGTTGTATAGACAATCTTGCTCGAAATGGTAGTATGCACCCCTACGGACGCGGAAAGTTACCCGCCAAAACCTGAAGCGAGGCAGCCCCCTTCAACAAAGTGAATGGACCGCCCAGCACTTCACGGAATCCGGTAACTTGAGCACCCCCCTTGGGTCAACCTATACCCCCTACGAGTGTGACGAATAGCCCGCCAATTCTAGAGTAAAGCCCCCTCCATCTCAAAGCCATGAGATGCGGGCCCGTTGCCCTCTAGAACCCGGCTATCCATGCACCCCACCGCGGGGTAATCCTAGTACAGAAAGTAAAATATACAACGGGTGTAGGGTTACTAGGCACTCGCACAAGGGTCTATAAGGCATCAACCATGCCCGATTTAAAAATTAGCCGTGCCGAACAACCCTAAACCAAGATCTTAGACTAGAGATTAGGCGAAACAAAACATGTTAAACACTTTAACATATAAGAGTTTGGGATTACAACCTTTGTAGTCCGGTCCTTCACTTCATAAGCTCTGTGTTGAGGTCCCTTCGCTGCGATCATCGATATCCCGGACTCTAGAGAGGTTCCACGAAGAGAATGATGCAAGCTTGCTTCCGATCTTCGATAACAAAGATGATCTACCTTGAAGTTTCTTTAACAAAAGCTCTCACTCACAAAATGAAATGAACACCCTAATCTAATTGGCAAGAATAGATTAGGATGATGAAGTACGAATTTAGCTCTCATTTGTTTTCTTTAACTCACTCAAAATCATCACTTCATAAAAGGCTAGAAAGCTTTTCATGAAAGAAGTTGAGGAGGAAGAAAAAGAATAATCATGAATGCTTTTGTGATGAATAATGAAAGTCAAGTATGAGGTTAGAAATGCAACCATGGTCAATGTAACCTTTGTAGAGATTTAACTAGGGCTAGGGTTTTGGTTGGGTTAAAGAATGAGTCACTAAAAATATCAACACAAATATCTTTGCACAAAACAAAACAAAACCTTCTAGAAACTTCTAGAAAAGCTTAACCCAAATCAAACCCTAACCATGTTTAATCTCCACTAATCATGTTGCATTAATAACCATATCATGTTACAATATTATATATCACATATATAATATTTATTGTAACAAAATAAAATAATACAATTAACATATATCGCATATATATCAATGTATTACCCGAGTGAGAAAAAGAATCTTTTAGTGAGCTGATATTAGTTAATGTAATTTAATATATCAAATATATAATTATACATTAAATTATCGAATCAACACTTGATCCGATAATCCGGCTATTTCACAAATAACTGACTAATATAATTTGTATCAGTTCATCGAATCAACACTTGATCCGATGACCCGGCTATATCTCATATACCCGGCCGATATCTCATATCGTAAGAGTCTAATACGGTATCACATACACGTATTGTTCTCGGTCCCGCACATATCACATATGTGATCCTATCCATTTTGGCTGAGCCAAGAAACCTCTGTGTAGGACTCTAAAGAATCGTCAATACGTCGGCAGTAGGTGATGATCATATCAAACACCCACAAGCTGCAAGCGGTCAGCTAAACGTAACAGCCACCCAGGTATTGAGCACTCAGAAAATCAACAAGCAAGTATGTACATTCTCCTGTGAATCCAGTCAGTAACACTCCCGTACAGTCCGGTCTCGTCGTCTAATATTTCGCATATCTCGCCTAGGGGTGGTATACGTCAGACCCCAGTAGCTTGATAAGTCGTGTCGATATGAGGTCTATAACAGTTCGAGATACTACTGATAACACTTACCAGTAAATCTCAGCAACCTTGGCCAGGGATTTCCAGTTATAGCCAATCGAACACAGCACAACATCAACTCCCTATACCGGGAGAGACGAATCCCCTCCTATCGCTCATTGCCTCCATGTGATTCGGGACTGTACCCAAAAGCCACCTTTTTGCACGCTCTCTTGGATGTGGTATGATGGAAATCAAAGCACGGTGGGAATCACACAAGACTCTATGACAATCTCGGGTCAACAGACTACTCTGTACCAGTGTCACCGGAGAACTGCCATCTGACGTGAGGTATAATACCATCTGGGAGTTCTCGGCGAGTCCGTCCAGTGTACCCAGTCTCCACAGAGCACCCGTATACCTTCTTTGATGTCAAACACCAATGGATATGAAATCGTCCATCGCCCATCATATGGGTCAAGAAGCGCATACGCTAGTCTACTCTGGAGTATCGATGCCCTGTCTCGGTACTCCCACGACTAGGAACATTTGAAGGATGTACTTGGCGACTACACTGTCCTCACTAGTATGATCTGCATCATAGTCCTGGTAGTCAAGTACTCATCCTAAGGGCTTTATCAACATGTAACATAGAGACAATCAGAGTACATGTTAAGATAAAGTGTAACCAGATAGCATACTATCATATCGAGCAAGAAAGTCCTCCTTATATATGTCCAAGCATCCACTACAATATACATCGTATGTATAGTAATGGCCTCTAGGGCATACATATAACTAACAATCTCCCACTTGCAATAGGGCCATCTGTTCTGGTATCGCATACCCAACATTTAGCTGTGGTTGAAGTATCTCATACTCAACCATCCGATAAAAGTCTCTACTGGGAAAAAGGCCTTTGTGAGTGGATCCGCGTTGTTTGTCCTCTGTGACTACTTTCCTAACCTCGATCTCCCTGGAGAGCAACCATTTCCTTGATCGGGTGATACTGCCTAAGAATTATATCTGGATTTCTGATGGGACGGGGGTTCCTTGGCATAAGCCACAACTCCATTGTCACACAATGGTAGGAACGAAGTTCATCTCATGAACTTATATATCCAGACTGCCTCTTTGGTAGCATCCTTGGTAATGATGTATCTTGCCTTTAATCGTCTGGTATGTCACGGTATCTAGCTTGGAACTCTTCCAACATACCGTCCCTCCACTGAGGGTAAAGACAATGCCTGCGACTGACATTCAGTCGTCCTTATCACCCTGGAACCTTTCCAGCGATTCTCCCCAGGATCGATTGATACCATCTCACTACAACTAGTGAGAGTCCTAACATCCAATTAGATCTATCTCATAGATCCAAAACCCAGGATTTAGGAGGTATCACTTTGATCCTATAGAGAATCTTTGTGATAAGAGGAGATTGACCGAGCGTAGCATAGGAAACTCCTTCCCTATTAAGAGTATGTCATCCACGTACTCTACGAGGATCACCACCATACTCCCTACTACCTTTTTTGTATATACAAGGTTCATCTACCATTTTGATGAAGTCAAACTCTTTGACTACCACATTAAAACTGATGTTCCAACTCCGCGATGCCTGCTTTATCACATAAAACATCTTGCACACGTTTCCGCTGCTCCCACTGTCTACGAAGCCCTCTGGCTGTGTACTTATAGACGCTCTCTCCCAAAACATCATTTAGAAAAGCAGTCATGACACCCAACCACCAGATATCGTAGTCATGGTATGTAGCCGTGGCAAGTAGGATCTGGATAGACTTAAGCATAGCTTTGAAAGTCTCAACTTTTCCATGTACACCAAGTAATCTTCTCAAGATATACTTGCTCCTGATAGGGATTTAACCCTTCAGATAAAGCAACCAAAGTCCATACTTTGTTGGTGTATAAGGATTCCATCTCAGATCGCTAAGCATCCAGCCATTCTTACAGAGTCACACTCCTGATGGCCAGCACGAAACTAGTTAGGTCATCATCTCATGATGCAATCCTCGCTCCCGCTGTCATAGAGAAACCGAAATCTCTCAGGTGGGTGAGGAACCCTACTAGATCGGCGGAGAGGCTGAGGTTCGTTAGAATCTATTGAATCCTTTGGTTCTACCAAATCATTTGTTGTAGTTTGTATAGCTGGAACTCCTTCCAGTTCTACCTTATGACCACTAATTTTTCCACAAGAAATTCCCTTTCACAAAGGTGGTATGTTGAGAAACAAAATATCTTTTGTTCCTCGGTTAGGTAGAAGATATTCTCTTGCGTATGCTTGGGATATCCAACAAACTTCCACAGATCTGACTTTGCCTCGAGCTTGTCCAGATTTTTCTTTTTAGACATCAACCCCAAATCTTAACTTACTTAAGATATGGGCTCTTCCCATTCCATATCACATATGAAGTGGTAGGCAACTGATTTGATTTGAACCCTATTCAATAGGTATGCAGCTTCTCAAGTGCATAACTCCGAAAAGGAAATAGGAAAGTTAGTAGTACTCATCATAGAGCACACCATATCATATAGGGTACTATTGCTCCGCCCCGATATACCATCGTTCTACGGTGTATACGGAGGAGTGATGCTAAGAGAGAATCTCATTCTCCTTTAGAATAGTCCAGGATTTCCGTGCTAAAGTATTTTCCTCCTTGATCTCATCAAAGGACATAATACTTATACCTGTTTTTGGTTCTCTACTTCTACTCTTATATTCTGTGAATATCTCAAAAGCTTCGGACTTGTGTTTCAACAGAAACATTTGTCTTAATCTTGAGAGATCATCAGAGAATGTAATGAAGTACAAAGAACCGGTCTTGGCATGTGTAGACAGGGGACCTTCATACATCAGCATGTATCAATCCCAAGAGTTAACTAACTCTTTCTCTGTTTCCAATAAACAGAGTTGTGGTCATCTTATCTTTGTGACATGACCGGCAAGTTTCACAAGATGTAAATTCAAACAAATTTAAATATGCATCTTAATGTAACTTCAGCTAGTCGGGTCACATTGATATGACCTAGTCTACAATACCTCAAGAAGGATTCATTCATCTGAACTCTTCCTCTTGTGTGTGTTCTGTATACTAAGAACTGTAGTTTGATTTAGAACATCAATGCTTTTAGATAACGTTCCTGAACCGATCAACTCTTGATATAGGAAATGTTCAAAACATTATCCAACAATACAAAATTATATCCTTCTTTACTAATAAAGAGACTGATATGATGTTGTATATCAGGTTCGGTATCTAATAACATTCGTTCAGAATCAATGTATTTGCTAATACAGGGTGATAGTTACCAACAGACTTGGCTGCAACACTTGCACCGTTTCTATCTCATGAAACTTATCACCCGTTCTCAGTTTTCTACCTATCTGTAGCCCATGTAACAAATTACATTTGCGGGATCCTGATCCGGTATCTCATACCCAGGACGTAAAGGATACTGAGAAACAGTTCTCTGTAATGAACACACCCGAAGATGATGCATCAACATGCACTTTCTTTATTTGGGCGGCACGGGAATTCTGGTAATCCCCTATTTCCTGCTCTGTCTTATAAAAATTATAAGTTGGAGCGGGACCAACGTTCCCCAGCTCAGTATAACAAGCGGGTTCGATCAATACATCCGTATTATTATCTTGATTAAGGCGTGATATGGTCGCTACCTGGAGAGAGAGAGAAGAAAACACTCAGCGTATGCTCTTGCAAGATTAGATTGGTTATCTAATATATCTAATCAGGATGTCTCCCACTGTTTTAGTCAAATCTTCCTTCAAACCCTAAAAGGAAAGACTAGCCGGGATTAATTACACGCTACAAGTTCGCCAATCTTTCAGCCAGGCCAGTGCCGGTACTTTGAGGGAGGTTCCCCGTGCTTTCGCACGGACCTAATTAAAATAAACCTCGTCTTCCCAGGGGCGTAACCCCGTTAACACCTTTCTAGACACCTACTTGATCGGCTAATTGTAATGTGTAAAACTCTCCCAGGAGTAACTCTTACTCGCAGTGGGTATCGGGATCCAACTATCTCATAGAAGGAATGCAATCTCATTGCAAATTTCAACTCTTGAAATTCCCAATAATATTTTACCCCTAGTGACTTATGACCTTAACTATAATCAACAAATCATAAGCACTAGTCAAGTTCTGCCCGTCATTTCTTGATTAAATAGACCCACCCACATGACCCTTAACTAAGGTCAACAAAGTCACATGACTGTCCTAACTAATCGCATCATATGCTATATAGGAAGACATCACTTAGCTACCATACAATGTGCCTTAACTAAGGTCAACAAACACAGCATGAATACTAAGTACCCTACTTCCTAAAATGACGGAGGGTTACGACAGGTTTTTAAGAAAACCTTTTGCGTAATGAACTTGATATCGTTGTAGAATCGAGTGATTTTTAAAATGAATGTTTTTTAGGCCTTTTCTAGTTTTGCTAAAGAGGTCATTCCCGGTGAAGGGTTCGTCGGCTCTTTCCTCATCGAATAAGGTGCAGGATATTTCACAAATATCACTATGCAAAGCAAAAACTATAGAAGCAATCAAAAGACAAACCGAGTTTGTAGCATCTGCTAGTTTCACTAAAGAGGTCACTCCCGGTGAAGGGATCTCGGCTCTTTCCTTATCGAATAAGGTGTTGGATGTTCTACAAGGAACACCGCTATGCAAAGCAAGAACTAGAGCTACCATTTTTTTAAACAAGTTTCTACAACATCTTTAGGTTTCTTTCAGTTTCATTAATCTCATTAATGAAGTCCCATTTTATTATGCTTCACAAGCATCGCATTTGAAACGAAATCTGCAATATAACATATATCTCATATATATAATATAAACATTCGTCTCAGGCAGTAATATGATCTCATCACAGAACATTGCAGCAGAAGATAACATATGAAATATTGGATATACTAGGATTTCCGTGTTCTATGCGAGCCTGTATAAAACGCGGATTCCACGGTCACGATGAATAGCCAAACCCAGACCCCTACGAGAGCAACAAGCAACACTGCCAATTCTAGGGTTAGGAGACCTAGTCTTGACTCCTCGAGATGGTCTCCCACTGGACCCTAGAACCCGGTTACTTATGCTCCCCGCCTTGGGTCTACCTAATGCGAAAAAGTAAATAATATACAATGGTAACATCATCCTCAGCCCGGAAGTGCCCCAATAAAAGAATATGACATACAAATGAATTTTACATGAATGAAAAAGAAAAACTCTTATCTCATATAAAACCCCCGGCTATTCAGAACACGACGATCCAATATAACATATCACAGCAACACATAATATCTCATATCATCAACGTAAGCAAGTATGCGTTTCCCGATTGTCGTTGATGTATAGAAAAGAAGCCGGCGATACACCACATACTACGCTTACGGTCACAGAAAAGAAAGTGTAAGACTACAACAGTTGGAATCCGCAGCCTTCTTAGACATCGCATGCCTAACCAAATGAATTCCTTAGACATCGCATGCCTAACAATTATAAACCCCGTATTTTAGTCTCATTATCGAAAACTCTTTTCAATATCAAGTCGGGCAATTCAACAAGATTCCCGACATTCTGATCGAATGCTCGTCGCAAACTTTAGTAGACGGCCGTACCCCCGGATGCCGTCAACGAAGTGCACTAAGGCGAAACACCGCTGCCGCGAGCACCCGAACGGATGCTTTTGGCGATGGGGTTCTCCTACAGTCACTTGGTCGGGGCTATGGGGTGTGGCTATCTATTAAGTTTACCCGGCGAGAATCCGCGTACGCTACGTGATTGCGACGGACTTTTGATCACATCAAAATTCCGTGGCAACCGATCAACTGAGACTGAACTGCTAGATTTATAACATTCAAATTAGTTATCTCATAACTACATGTGGATTCCAAATATTGTATCACATTCCAGATAAATAGACAATGTTAAACTTTCCGATCGAATAAACAAACACCCAAGATTTCCCAAATAGCTCAACACTCGAGCGGAATTCAAAAAATATCCATCACATGCCACAGTACCAATGGTTCAGCCGTAGAAGGGTCAAGTCAATGCCTCACATGTGGCAACGCCGTACTGCCCCAAACCCTAAGGTTCAGAGGTGGTTCAGACGGTCACATAATCGAGTTAAGGTTTGTGTTCTTCTAAAGGGTCCACCGCGTTACTTGCATGATTTTCCGGAAATTTCAAACTCGAGAAAAAATCCAACTTCTGAAAAAATTTCCGGCAGGGGAAAAAGTGAGTTATTGATATCCGTTCGAACTTTTTAACAGTTTCTAAAATTATCCGGAAAAAACATAAACGAAGTTAAATTATCCGATTGAATCAACGAGTCCCCAATACATCCCAAAAAACTCAACACTTGAGTAGAAATAAAAATTCCCAAAAATATCAGGAAAGAAATACGGACATTACTGTGCAAACAGTAAACACTAATGTTACTGTTTGGCCGCGGAACCGCCGCGCAAGCCAGGTCATTGCCGCAGTTCCGCGGCGCATTAAAGGAATTGGAGGCACGTGCTGCACAGTAATTCTTGTATTTCCCTGCTGATTTTTTTGAGTATTTTTAATATGAAAAAATCAACATTTTTACAAAATTTCCAGAGAAGGGTATGTTTTGGGGTTTCGGGGTTCGATCGGACTTTAAACTTCGCCCAGACTTCGCCTAAAACTCTAGCTTGGCTCTGATACCACTGTAGGGTTACTAAGCACTTGCACAAGGGTCTATAAGGCATCAACCATGCCCGATTTAAAAAATTAGCCATGCCGAACAACCCTAAACCAAGATCTTAGACTAGAGATTAGGTGAAACAAAGCATGTTAAACACTTTAACATCTAAGAGTTTGGGATTACAACCTTTGTAATCCGGTCCTTCACTTCATAAGCTCCGTGTTGAGGTCTCTTCGCTGCGATCATCGATATCTCGGACTCTAAAGAGGTTCCACGAAGAGAATGATGCAAGCTTGCTTCCAATCTTCGATAACAAAGATGATCTACCTTGAAGTTTCTTTAACACAAGCTATCACTCACAAAATGAAATGAACGCCCTAATCTAATTGGCAAGAATAGATTAGGATGATGAAGTACGAATTTAGCTCTCATTTGTTTTCTTTAACTCACTCAAAATCATCACTTCATAAAAGGCTATAAAGCTTTTCATGAAAGAACTCAAGGAGGAAGAAGAAGAAGAATCATGAATGCTTTTGTGATGAATAATGAAAGTAAAGTATGAGGTTAGAAACGCAACCATGGTCAATGTAACCTTTGTAGAGATTTAACTAGGGCTAGGGTTTTGGTTGGGTTAAAGAATGAGTCACTTAAAATATCAACACAAATATCTTTGCACAAAACAAAACAAAAACCTTCTAGAAACTTCTAGAAAAGCTTAACCCAAATCAAACCCTAACCATGTTTAATCTCCACTAATCATGTTGCATTAATAACCATATCATGTTATAATATTATATATCACATATATAATATTTATTGTAACAAAATAAAATAATACAATTAACATATATCGCATATATATCAATGTATTACCCGAGTGAGAAAAAGAATCTTTTAATGAGCTGATATTAGTTAAGGTAATTTAATATACCAAATATATAATTATACATTAAATTATCGAATCAACACTTGATCCGATAATCCGGCTATTTCACAAATAACCGACTAATATAATCTGTATCAGGTCATTGAATCAACACTTGATCCGATGACCCGGCTATATCTCATATACCCGGCCGATATCTCATATTGTGAGAATCTAATACGGTATCACATACATGTATTGTTCTCGGTCCCGCACATATCACATATGTGCTCCTACTCCGTTTTGGCTGAGCCAAGAAACCTCTGTGTAGGACTCTAAAGAATCGTCAATACGCCGGCAGTAGGTGATGATCATATCAAACACCCACAAGCTGCAAGCGGTCAGCTAAACGTAACAGCCACCCAGGTATTGAGCGCTCAGAAGATCAACAAGCAAGCCTGTACATGAATCCAGTCAGTAACACTCCCGTACAGTCCGGTCTCGTCGTCTGATATGTCGCATATCTCGCCTAGGGGTGGTATACGTCAGACCCAGTAGCTTGATAAGTCATGTCGATATGAGGTCTATAACAGTTCGAGAAAATACTAATAACACTTACCAGTAAATCTCAGCAACCCTGGCCAGGGATTTCCAGTTATAGCCAATCGAACACAGCACAACATCAACTCCCTATACCGGGAGAGACGAATCCCCTTCTATCGCTCATTGCCTCCATGTGATTCGGGACTATACCCAAAAGCCACCTTTTTGCACGCCCTCTTGGATGTGGTATGATGGAAATCAAAGCACGGTGGGAATCATACAAGACTCTATGACGATCTCGGGTCAACAGACTACTCTGTACCAGTGTTACCGGAGAACTGCCATCTGACGTGAGGTATAATACCATCTGGGAGTTCTCGGCGAGTCCGTCCAGTGTATCCAGTCTCCACTGAGCACCCGTATACCTTCTCTGATGTCAAACACCAATGGATAAGAGATCATCCATCGCCCATCATATGGGTCAAGAAGCGCATACGCTAGTCTACTCTGGAGTATCGATGCCCTGTCTCGGTACTCCCACGACTAGGAACATTTGAAGGATGTACTTGGCGACTACACTGTCCTCACTAGTATGATCCGCATCATAGTCCTGGTAGTCAAGTACTCATCCTAAGGGCTTTATCAACATGTAACATAGAGACAATCAGAGTACATGTTAAGATAAAGTGTAACCAGATAGCATACTATCATGTCGAGCAAGAAAGTCCTCCCTATATATGTCCAAGCATCCACTACAATATACATCGTATGTATAGTAATGGCCTTGTAACACCCTAGGATATGTTTAGTGGTTCATTATATTTTAATATGTGATTTTAATAAAAAGTTTACCAAATTGGTTTTCTAATAATTTTTCAAATTTAATAAATATTTTTCTAGAATTTTCCTAAGCTTGCACAAACTTGTGCATGTAAACTAGGGTTAGAATTTGGGTTAAACCATGTTTAACAACCATGGTAGGTTAACCCCACCATTAGTAAGTTAAATGATTTTAATTAAGGTTATATTTTTTTTTAAATGAAATGGGATTTAAAATGCTTTTGGTTGACTTGAGAAAGAGTATGCATCATGGCTAAGCCATGCTTGCATTAAATGAGAGAATGAGAGGGGTGCATCATGGCAAGCCCATGCTTGCATTTAATGTGGCAAGAGAGAGAGAAATGGGGGCTTGACCTTGTGCATTATCATTTCTTTTGTTTGCAACACCCTCTCATTTCTCACTCATTCACTCTCTCTCACACACACACACACTCAGCATCATCAGCAGCAGCAGAAGCTGCAGGCACAGCAGCAGCATGACACAACAACAACAACAGAGCAACAACAGCAGCTACATCAGCTTCAGCCCCAGCATCAGCAACACCAAGCAACAGCAGCAGCCCCAGCACATGTAGCAGCAGCCCGAGCAGCCCCAGCACTAGCACCATCAACAACATCAACAGCAACAACAAGCATCAGCATCAGCAGTAGCAGTAGCAACAACAACAGCATCTGGAGCAGCAACAGCAGTAGCAGCTTCTTCTTCTTCTCTTCTTCTCCTGACCCAGCCTCGTAGGGTCAAGTGAGGTATAACCTCTGAGCTCCACTTGCTTGTATGCTAGACTTGTGCGTTGGTTTAGTTTAATTAGTGTATATTGGTAGTTGTTAGCGCTAGATTGCGTGTTTTTAGTGATAATTATGGTGATTAGTGTGATCTTTGCTTAAGTAAGGTTAGTTTTGGTTAGACTAAGTTAATTAAGTGTTGTTAGGGCCTTGTGAACCTAGGTAACCACAGATTTCACCAAAATACCCTGATTTTTCATGATTGTGCAAAATGTGACTTTTTAAAGAAAACTTAGCTTTTTGATATCTGCTGTTACCCCAGTGAGTCCAGAATAAAATTGAGTGGACCATAGCATACTAGTGACACCCTGGCCCCACCACCAGAGCCCGACCCCACCAGCCAACTTTCAGGCCGCCGGAAAAATCGATCTGGCCGCAAATTGCGGCCAGAGCAGGGAGATAGGAGAGAGGGTTTTTTTGGGTGGGTGTCTGCTATGTTCTGTAGGCCCTCGGTGTGTTTAGTTTTGTAATGTTGTAACCTGTGTTAAATCTGGGACAATATATCGTTTTCTGGTGTTTTTAGTTTGCGCGATACGCGCGATACGTGAGTGGGTTTTGTGATTCAGCGTATCGCGGCGTGTCGAGCTGAGTCGTAGATGCGTGCACACACGTTTCAGCGTATCGCACACACGCGCGTTGATTCGCGACACGAGTTTGTCGTTTTGTTTCGATATCGCGTTTTGCGAGACTCTTGCTTATATAATTGGATTCCTTGTGTAAATTCCAGGTTCACAGGCGGGTACGTCAAACGTCGCCAGGAAAGGGAAGCAGGTGGTCGGCTATACTTAGCACGCGACCAGGTGAGTAGATTTAACATCTACGGGGAAATCGCCCGTATGGCGTTAAGCGTCGGGGCGTAATAGGATATTTAGTCTTGTGTGTTCATATAGACATACTAGAGTGGCATACCTTTTGTTATATATAGAACTGGTAGTATAGAACACTGCACTGTCACTAGCGGTATCAGTTGCACAAGCACGATTTATATGCTACACTCACGCCGTTAGTGATTGCCATGACACTCACAGTATAGGATTGCTAGAAATCATTTAGGATATTGATTCCATTTTATTGATGTTGTCATGACCTGCCACATATCAGCATATGTTATATTCATATTATGTACACTAGACGCTTACGATTTTGCATACCTTCATTGATATCTCACTACCTGTGCATTTGCACCATTATATTTCGTTATAGTGCACATACGTATATACCTTGATATGTTTACCTTTGTGCCCCCTATACTGCACATATTCATACTTGGGCACATATACCTCACATATTCATACTTGTGCCATATACATCACATATATTCATACTCGGGCGCATATACATCATATGTCTGCATTAGCTCACATGTACATTGATATATTCATTTTGCGTACTTATCCATTCGCACGTCCATACCTATGCCCATATTCATATGTTACATACATGGATGATATTGACTTGATTTAAAACTAAGGGACCGCAAAAGATATTTTCAAAACTGGATCTTTTAAAAAGAGCGGTTCTCCCTTTCTTTTACTCGTAGTGTCATACGACACATTGCATGGATTTACGCATTGGATTTGATTTCTGTGATTTCTGGATTTGGGAACCGGAATACTATTTTAAGAAATTACGCACTGTTTGAAAACCCGATTTCCCTTGATATGATATTTCAGTGCGTCCACCATGTGTTTTCTCGGTGCTACAGCGATACATGTGAACCCGAGTCGAGGAGCTGGACGAGGCCGATTGCGGGTACATGGTGGACCCGGTATGGTACCCCGAGGCGAGAACGGATCGCTGTGCAGTGGACGGTGAGCCTGGAAGAGGGACTACTACCTACCGGTGATTGGTTTGACCTGGCGGTTATCCGGAGGATACCGACCAGAGTCAAAAGATGGATACGGGACGACTCGTATTGCCGGGGCCGAGGGCCGATACCGCAGACAAAGCCCGTGGGCTAACCCGGACGGACGGATGCCCGAGATATGAGGTTTTGCGTGTCGATGCTGCACACGAGTTTTCTTGATATTTGGGTGCCGATGTTGGGCACTCACGAATTTATGAGATTACAGGATTTGAGGGCCGATGTGGATGACGGTTCCTGAGTTGTGTTGGGATTAGGGTGTATTGACAGACACCAGTTATGTTTTCCACGTTGACATTCCGTGTAGATATTATTTCTTCCCATACTCAGCATTTAGTACTTGACATCTCATCCTGTAGCTAGCATACCTGATAGAGTACACATGCTTGCATATCATTGCGTACCCTGCACATCATATATATATAGGGTTGTTAGATTGCATCGCCATGCCTGATTATCACATACCTTGCTCATTATATAGACATAATTACTAGCTCGCACTTGTTGCATGATATTGAGCACCCAGTTCATCATATAGATGTTTATCTGTTGGCATAGGTTAGAGTATCGCAGCACGTGCATACTCGCAATTACCTTTATATGTTATCTACTATTCACGAGTTGGCAACTCACCCCCGTTGTGCCACAGTGCTTGCAGGTTGCCCCTTGGAGTAGTCGCGGCTGGCTGTTTACTGCATCTTTTGACACAGATACCATTTCTGAGGCGTGTGAGCCCTTTTGCTATTAGGTGGGTTTTGTACGGTATCTGTTTATCTTTCAGTTGTATATTGATGTATCTAGTATTCTCCATCTACCTTCATGTATTGACTTAGAGACAGTTGTGAGGGCGATGTATGTTATTTTGTACTCTGGTGTCGAGCTCGCTGTGGGCCAACTTTATTTATGCAGTCTTATCTTTTATGATATTTGTCTTTGCTTTACTGCTCATTCTTCGCTACGGCGTCGTATATCATATTGTGATGCTCTATTCATTTCACATGTTACTCCGACTACACCTTGCCTTTACCCGACTTGCGGGACAAATTTTTATAAAGGAAATGTTGCCAAAATTATTAAAATGTAACTCTTGAACTAAAAAGGTTTTCTACTAAATTACTTAAGGTTTTCTAAATATTTTACAAATGCTTCTACTAAAATGTTTTAACACTCTATATTTAAAATGGTTTTGATTTCTGGGTTTCGGCTTACTTAGTCGCGTTACGCCTTTAGACGTTACGTGGTTAAGTGCCGGTCACGGACCGAACTTTGGGTCGTGACAGGCCTCTAGGGCATACATATAACTAACAACGGGTACATCGACCTCAGCCCGGTCGTGCCCCAAAAGAATAATATACAAACAGGTAGTGACACCAGTCCACATGTCGGACGCTCGCCCCGCAATATCAAATGTATAAATAATACCAAACTGAACTAACATTGCATCCAGCTATCCACCACGACAAATCCACAATATCACAGCACAACACAGAACATCAACGTGAATGTCACGTTCGCAAATCCGTATAAAAGAGCTATAGCAATTAGACAAGATTTACTGATCAAATGACATTCACGGTCACAGATAGTAATGTAAGTACTGCGAACTAACTTATTTAAAAATTTGATTGACAAAATTTCCCGAAGTGGGCCCCAAGTACAAATCCCAGTACTCAAACAAAATCTGGGTCCAAACAAAAATATTCAGAAACCACAATTCCATGTTTAAGACCACTGTAGAAAAATTGGTGCAGAGATGACACATTATGGCGGCGGAACCGCGGCCAAAACTTAGGTATGGCCACGGTTCCGCGGCGGCACTGTAGCATCATGTTACCAAATTTTCACAGATGTCATAAAAAAGCCTGCCTGATTTTCTGAAACACTCAAAATAATTTTTCGACGACAAAAAAATTTCGACAGAAACTGCTAAAATGGAATCGCGGTTTTGGAAAATTCGGCCGATCGATGTTTAAAAACAAGTTAGAACAAGCTAGTAAATGTTAATGGCGTGGCTCTGTGTAACGTTTTGAAAATCGTTTCGGTGAAATTTCGGGAAATCGGTAAAATAAGGGAGTTTTCAATAAAAATTCAAAATACAAATATCTTTATTATAAAATTAAAAATAAATATTCTAGCTATGTAATTGTTAGTATTTGGTGTTTATTGAGCCACTGGTGAAATTTCAAATTTTCTGAAAATTTTTCCGAAATTAATTATTTTAATATTATTTTAAGCCGTCACTGATACATTTAATTAGGGAAAATTACAAATTGGAATGAGTTGAAACAAATTTTATGCATCATAACACATTAAACAAAATTTTAACATGTTGTTTTTGAAATGAAATGAAATTGCCAAACGGTTTTAGAAAATATTGAAGAAAAAGGCTTAAATAGTGAAATTAGTATAAATAGAAATTGGGGTATTGTATTTATCTTTTTCCCTCATCCACACATACACACACACACCCCATTTTCCTCCCATGGCTGAGCCTAGGTTTCTCCAATCACCCAAGTCCCCACCTCATTCCTCACACAAAAGAATAAAGAATAAAAAAGAAAAGAAAAGAAAAGGAAATAAAGAAAATGAAGCATGGTCTTGTGTTGACTTTAAAACCCACACCACTCTATCTCTCTCTCTCCCCCTCACAACATGGCCGAGCCCTCTTCTTTCCTGCACCACAACAGCCCCTCTTTCTTCCTCTCTCGTTTTGCATCAAAAAATTCAACAAAATGCCCAAAAATCAACACAAAAATCACACAAAATCAAAATCCAATCTCTACCCATTTCTTCTTAACCTATTCTAGTGTGGATCATGGATCAAGAAGCTATTTTGGAGGCCAAGATTTTCATGTTAGATCTTCAAATTTGTGAGGTATAATCTTACACTAATTGTACCTTGTTAATTTTTATTGTAATCTTAGCTAATTAGGTGTTTAAATTGTGGGTTTAATTGAAAGTTGAAATTTAAAGAGAAGGGTTGAATTGGGAGTTAGGGTTTGGATTATTTGGTTATGGTTGTGTTGTGTAATTTATAATCTTGAGAATTTCAAAACCCAACCTAGTTGTTTGTTTGCAAATTCACTTTAAAAAGAAATTGTCCAAATTGTATTATGTTGCAAACTGATTTTAGGATTAATGTAATTAAGTGAGATTAAAATCTAGTTAGGATTTTTAGCACATCATTAAGGTATCCATGAGTGGTTTAATACCTTTGGATCATGCAAAACCAAGCTTAGTTGTTGTTTTGTGCATTTTTACTTGAAATTGTTAAAATTTGATAAATTGCAAAACTAGAATTTGTAGTTTTATAAAAAATGATGAGATTAAATTGTGGAAATGATTTATATGACATAATTATGATATTTAGTGGATATTATGGCCATTAGTTTTGTTAAAACATCAAGTTTCGAATTAAAACGAAAATTTAGTGCTTTCTTGGTTTTCGGAAATTAATCGATTTGATTTATTTTGGGGTTTTGATGAGTTGCTTTCTACTTAATATTATAATTAGTGAGTTTTGAAATCACGATTGGTGTGTTTGGGTTTTTCTCGATGTGTTGATGTTGGTACATCGACATCGAGGGTTGGTTTGACTATTCCTGCATGCGTAGGCGATAGGTTTCGACCTATGCGTGATACGCGTGCCGAATTGGTTTTCGTATACCGTTTCGATTTTGGATTTGGTTTTAATGCGATACGGTGCGTTATGATATGTAGGTACCCCATCTGGACGTCGAGACGACAAGCAAGCGCGTGGCGACGTCGGCACCGGCGAGCAAGGACCAGGTGAGTAGATTTATATCTACGGGGAGAAGTCGGGTGGATGGCGTATAGCACCCCCGCAGTTCGTGGTGATGTATACGAATACGTATACACACATATATTTAGTATATGTTGATTTGAGATTTTTGATATAAAGATGGACTTTCGGTGTTCTGTGATTGGTTTAGTGTAGTTGCGAAACCCTAGAGTAGGGGTTGCACCTGTACACGCACACACGCACATACTTGCATACATCCTTTCTTTTACATGTGCGTATATGGGATTATATATTTATGTGTTCACATGGGTATGGGACTATGTGTTCATATACCGAATCTGAGGATAATACTTGGGATTTGAGATGAGTCGATGAGATTTGATTTGAGGCCGTGAGATCGGTGATTTGGCAGAGTTCGTATTTGAGATACGACATAACGTTGTAGCGGGTCCTTTGACGTAGTGTTTCACACGCGTGCATCCATACGTAGGTGGTATCAGTATTGTACTAGACATAGATCAGTACCCGGATTATGATCTTTGATAAAGGGGATACCAGATGAATAGTGTGATGAATGTGATATTGACCCGTACCCAGATTTGGGATGTTGTACGATGGATTTACGTACGAGTTATATATTGATGTTTGATCCGCACTCTTGACTTGGGAATATCTGATTATAGATATGGTATCGTGATATTATCGAGGCGGGATCACCGACTAATATATATATATATATATATATATATATATATGTATGTATGTATGTATGTATGTATCGACTCAGATGTTAGGCGGTTTCCTTACCTTCAGTTAGCTTGTTAGTTCAGCCGTATAGTTTGGTGTAGTTGTTAGACTAGGTTAGATTCCTACCTATTTCAAAACTAACGGATCGCAGGTATTTTTAAAGACAGGTCAAGGGATTCTACGGATATTTCAAAGGACTATCTTTTCTTAAAAACATCGTAGCCCTTATTTTCAAAACACCGTGATTCGGGTTATATTCAAATGGCACCACCGTAGAACTCATATTTATATTAAATATAGATTTGTTATCTTGTGTCTAGTATTTAGCTCCCGCTCATTATTGTTGTTCGCTCCGCACCGCATACTTATATTGTGATTCCTATTTGCATTGTTGATATCATGCTGTTAGGACACCAGCACCATTACCGATGATCCGTATGTACCACGTACACTTATTTGCCGGCTCACACACATCTTCATCGGTAATTGCCATGCCACGTACACTTTAAAAATACTATTGCATTGGCATAGGTTGTTAGCTAATAATTTAGACATGATATTAGTGTACTTGCCTTATATGCTAGATTAGACATTGTAGTTATTACTTGTTACTTCATGCATGTTATTATTCATTGTTATGCAGCATTCATGGATTTTTATGCCTATATTCACTGTTTACATGCTTTTGAGGATTTGGATTCGAATTTCCATGAGATTTTCTGGATTTGGGGGAAAACCGCAAAACTTATATAAACTTCTTTTCTCTCTTTAAAATAAAAAGTGCGGTTTTCCCATAACGTATGAGTCGTCCACCATGAGTTTGCTGATGGAATTCGAGACCCGAGTTCGAGGAGTGGAGGAACCGTTTCGGGTACATGGTGGACCCGATGTGGTACCCCGGGGAAAGAGGATCGCAGATGATGGCGTTGAGCCTGGCAGGGGAGTACTACCGACCGGTGATTTTACCCGACGCGTCGGATATCCGGAGGATACCGTCGTGGTCTTGAAATGGATGGTAGGGGCCGGTCTGGACTGACGGCGCCCTAGATATTGAGATTGAGACATTGAGATTTCGAGATATTGAGGTACTGAGATTTGATGATACAGGCCAGTCTGGATAGCCGGAGCCTGAGATTTTGAGAAATTGAGATTTATGTTTTGTGTCGATGCTAGACACTGTTTATGCTGATTTCATTATGATACCTCATTTTAAAAATACAAAGCAAATCTCACTAAATTATGAAAGCAGTTTCTTTAGTACATGTATTCTGTTTTCATGCATTCATACATCATTCATATGATATATTGCTACCTGAGTCACTAACACGGGCACATGAGAGTACACTTGGGTTAGATATTTACCCTAGCCATTGTTATAGGCTGCTAGTTATATATTTGAGGATATATTATAGTCGTTGACCTAGGATTGCGTTGTTCATGCGATTTCTGTTCGTAGATGTTTTTCTACTCATGAGTTGGCAACTCACCCCCGTTGTGCCACAGTTTCTTGTAGGTTTTGTCGTACAGGTTTCTTTACGGCTTTGCTGGTGTTCAGTTGATAAAACTGCACATTTGTTATTACATTTTTCCTACTATTTCTATATTAGAAAAAATCTTTATTATAATATATCATACATATGAGGGTTTATCTGTAAAAATACTATTTTTCATGTGTTGATATATTATAATTAACATTTGGTAGGAAAATGTATGCAAAGATACTATTGACCAAATCTTAAATGGTAAATTAATATCTCAATAAAAAAAAACTCCACTAATATTATTTGTTGAGATTGTGCAGAATTTTTCAAGGCTAAAAATCAAGGGAATCAAAGTTGTTAAGAGCAAACCTGCCTAATTAAGAAAGCAAACTAAGAAATCAAGGCTGGCAGCAACAAAGAAAAGATTTCCAATTTCCAGAGGTTCCAGAGATCTCCACGTGTCATAAGAAGAAAAGCCCCAGAAAAATCCCCAAACGATCCCACTTTTTGGCCGCGGATCCGCGGCCAAACCCCCTATTGGCCGCGGATCCGCCGCGGTTTAGAAGACTTAGGAGAAGGGATTTTCTCTGTTGGATACTAACTACTTGCTTCCAAATTAGGAAGCTAATTTTCTGGCTTTGGGACTATAAATAAAGACCGAGAGCCTCTTGGAAAAATTATCAAGCCGACGAGATCACGAAGTCCAAGACGGCTCACGCATCCAGGCTGATCATCAACTGTTCGTCTACCTCCTTAGAAGAGATCGAGAAGCAACTAGAAATTGTAATCATTTTCTAAGGATTCAAGTGTAATGAATATTGTTGATTAATAAAGGTAGCTTTCTTTTTCTTATTCTATTTCTTCGTAGTTTAATTATGCAATTTCTTTCCATCTCTTTTTCTCCCAACATGCGCGAGTAATTCTCCGCTTGTTAGGGTTCGTAGGATTAGGGTAGGCTAATGGATGATGAACATCCCTAAACCCTTTTAAAGTCCTATAAAGTTTATGAAATTTATCAAAAGAATCATTAACATCCTAATCGGGCGCGCTAACAATTCTTTGTTAGTTCCGACCGCGATTAGAGATTAGATTAATGATTGTTTTGGTAAAGGCTAGATATGAACGGAGTTCCGTGTCGAGATAAGGGTTAAGAGTGGGATTCCTTTTCCCTCCAGAAACCCTAATCTACACGCATCGCCGTCGTTCTAGTTTTAAATCTATTAAAGAATAAAAAGGGTAACTTTTAATTAATCGTCCATAACTACTAAATCCTAACGAACCCTACAAGCCCTCTTAATAAATTAACTATATCCCTAAAATAATCTAGATCTATATATTTTGCATTCTTGCTTAACGTAGATCTAGAAACCTTTCGACAAAATTCTTTATTCCTCCTCTCTTTTTCAACACATCTAAAGTAAGAGTAAAAGATTCAACGTTTCCCTGAGGACGACCCGTACTCATCTCGGTCTAGCTACACGCGACACCGTTCTGATTGCGGTTAATAACTACAAACACATAATTTTTTTAGGGTTGCTAGGCACGCTCACAAGGTTCTACGAGGCATCAACCATGCCCGATTAAAAATTTAGCCGTGCCGAACAACCCAAAGCCGGATCTTTAAACTAGAGTTTAGGTGAAAACAAGCATGTTAAACTCTTTAACACTAAGTGAGAGGGATTACAACCTTTGTAGATCCGGTCCTTCACTTATTAAGCTCCGTGTAGATGTCCCCTTCGCTGCGATCGTGAACTCCGGACTCTAGAGAAGCTCCACAAGAAGAAAGAACGTGCTTGCTTCGATGACTTCGAGGCCGAAGATGATCTACGTCGGGGAGACACCAACTCAAGCTATTCCTTCACTAGGTCATGAACTTTGTGAAGATAACACACTCTACTACATGGCAAGTGGTAGAGGATGAAGAAGTAGGAGGTGGGCTCACTTTAGAATTGATTTTCTCATACTTTTTCTCAATCTCCATTGAAGCTAGAAAGCTTTTGTTGAATAAAGAAGAAGAAGAAGTCTAATGAATAATTCATCCAAATGAAAACTTATCCAATGAATTATTGTACCATGGTTGAGTTAAGCCCTCATGCTTAACTCATGTAGAGAATTAACCAAAGTATGAGGTTAAGGGTTGGGTTAACAAATATCCTAAGGAATGACAAAAGAGTTGACTTTTCGATGATGCATACAAGCTTCTACAAGCTTGATAACATTGACTAAAGTCTCCTCTCTTTTGTTATTCTTAAGAAAATAAGTAAACCCTAATTTAACCTGAACTTGATATAAGTCTCATACACCCATCTTGTATGTATCATCAAGCATGATACAAACATGTACACTTGCATATATCACATATAAACAATGTGCACAATCTAGTGAGAAAATAAATCATAAGTGAGCTAATACTAGTTAATGTAATGTAATATATCAAATATATAATTATACATTAAATTATTAAATCAACTCTTGATTTAATAACCCGGCTATAACCGACTAATATTATGTGTAACAACTTATCGAATCAACACTTGATCCGATAACCCGGCTATATCGCATACAACTGATCAATGTCACGAATCGCGAGAATAAAATACGGTATCTCATATCGTATTAATCTCGGTCCCGCACATATCACATATGTGCTCCTACTCCGTTTCGCTTGAGCCAGGAAACCCCTGTGTAAGACTCTAAAGACTCGTCAATACGCCGATAGTAGGTGATGATCATATTAAACACCCACAAGCCGCAAGCGGTCTGCTAAACGTAACGGCCACCCGGGTATTAAGAGATCAGAAGATCAACAAGCAAGCCTGTACATTCTCCTGTGAGTCCAATCAGTAACACTCCCGTACAGTCCGGTCTCGTCGTCTGATATGTCGCGTATCTCGCCTAGGGGTGGTAAACGTCAGACCCCAGTAGCTCGATAAGTCGTGTCGATATGAGGTCTATAACAGTTCGAGAAACTACTGATAACACTTACCAGTAAATCTCAGCAACCTTGGCCAGAGATTTCTGGTTATAGCCAATCGAACACAGCACAACATCAACTCCCTATACCGGGAGAGACGAATCCTCTCCTATCGATCATTGCCTCCATGTGATTCGGGACTGTACCCAAAGCCACCTTTTTGCACGCCCTCTTGGACGTGGTATGATGGAAATCAAAGCACAGTGGGAATCACACAAGACTCTATGACGATCTCGGGTCAACAGACTACTCTGTACCAGTGTAACCGGAGAACTGCCATCTAACGTGAGGTATAATACCATCTGGGAGTTCTCGGCGAGTCCGTCCAGTGTACCCAGTCTCTACTGAGCACCCATACACCATCCTTGATGTCAAACACCGATGGATATGGGATCATCCATCGCCCATCATATAGGTCAAGATGCGTATACGCTAGTCTACTCTGGTGTATCGATGCCCTGTCTCGATACACCCTCGACTAGGAACAGTTATAGGATGTACTCGTCGACTACCGTGGCCCCACTAGTATGATCTCATCATAGTCCTAGTAGTCGAGTACATATCCTAAGGGCTTTATCAACATGTAATATAGAGACAATCAGAGTACATGTTAAGATAAAGTACAACCAGATAGCATACTATCATGTCGAGCAAGAAAGTCCTCCCTATATATGTCCTAGCATCCACTACAATATACATCGTATGTACAGTAATGGCCTCTAGGGCATGCATATAACTAACAATCTCCCACTTGCACTAGGGCCATCTGTTGTGGTATCACATACCCAACAATTAGCTATGGTTGAAGTATCTCATACTCAACCATCCCATAAAAGTCTCTACTGGGAAAAAGGCCTTTGTGAGTGGATCCGCGTTGTTGTCCTCTGTGTCTACTCTCCTAACCTCGATCTCCCTAAAGATCAACCATCTCCATGATCAGGTGATACTGTATAAGAATTATATCTGGATTTTAGATGGGGCGGGGATTCCTTGGCAAAAGCCACAACTCCATTGTCACACAATGGTAGGAACGAAGTTCATCTCATGAACTTATATATATCCAGACTGCCTCTTTGGTAGCATCCTTGGTAACGATGTATCTTGCCTTTAATCGTCTAGTAAGTCACGGTATCTAGCTTGGAACTCTTCCAACATACTGTCCCTCCACTGAGGGTAAAGACAATGCCTGCGACTGACATTCAGTTGTCCTTATCACCCTGGAACCTTTCCAGTGATTCTCCCCAGGATCGATTGATACCATCTCACTACAACTAGTGAGTATCCTAACATCCAATTAGATCTATCTCATAGATCCAAAATCCAGGATTCAGGAGGTATCACTATGATCCTATTTGGAGAATCCTTGTGATAAGCGGAGATTGACCGAGCGTAGCATAGGAAACTCCTTCCCTATCAAGAGTATGTCATCCACGTACTCTACGAGGATCACCACCATACTCCCTACTACCTTTTTATATATACAAGGTTCATCTACCATTTTGATGAAGTCAAACTCTTTGACTACCACATCAAAACAGATGTTCCAATTCCGCAATACCTGTTTTATCACATAAAATAACTTCCACACGTTTCTGCTGCTCCCACTATCTACGAAGCCCTCTGGCTGTGTACTTATAGACGCTCTCTTCCAAATCATTATTTAGAAAAGCAGTCATGACACCCAACCGCCAGATATCGTAGTCATGGTATGTAGCCGTGGCAAGTAGGATCTGGATGGACTTAAGCATAGCTTTGAAAGTCTCAACTTTTCCATGTACACCAAGTAATCTTCTCAAGATATACTTGCTCCTGATGGGGATTTAACCCTTCAGATAAAGCAACCAAAGTCCATACTTTGTTGGTGTATAAGGATTCCATCTCAGATCGATAAGCATCCAGCCATTCTTACAGAGTCCCACTCCTGATAGCCTGCTCGAAACTAGTTGGGTCATCATCTCATGATGCAATCCTCGCTCCCACTGTCATAGAGAAACCGAAGTATCTCTTAGGTGGGTGAGGAACCCTACTAGATCGGCGGAGAGGCTGAGGTTCGTTGGAAACTATTGAATCCTTTGGTTCTACCAAATCATCTGCTGTAGTTTGTATAGCTGGAACTCCTTCCAGTTCTACCTCATGACCACTAATTTCTTCACAAGAAATTCCCTTTCACAAAGGTGGCATGTTGAGAAACAAAACATTTTTGTTCCTCGGTTAGGTAGAAGATATTCCCTTGCGTATGCTTGGGATATCCAACAAACAACCACAGAACTTACTTTGCCTCGAGCTTGTCCGGATTTTTCTTTTTAGACATAGGCCGGATAACCCCAAATCTTAACATACTTAAGATATGGGCTCTTCCCATTCCATATCACATATGAAGTGGTAGGCAACTGATTTGATTTGAACCATATTCAATAGGTATGCAGCTTCTCAAGTGCATAACTCCCAAAAGGAAATAGGCAACTCAGTAGTACTCATCATAGAGCACACCATATCACATAGGGTGTGATTGCTCCGCCCCGATACACCGACGTGCTGTGGTGTATACGGATGAGTAATGCTAAGAGAGAATCTCATTCTCCTTTAGAATAGTCCAGGAATTCTGTGCTCAAGTATTCTCCTCCCTGATCTCATCAAAGGACATAATACTTATACCCGTGTTTGGTTCTCTACTTCTAACTTATATTCTGTGAATATCTCAAAAGGTTCGGGCTTGTGTTTCAACAGGAACACAAGTGCGAATCTTGAGAGATCATCAGTGAATATAACAAAGTACATAGAACTGGTCTTGGCTTGTGTAGACAGGGGACCTTCATACATCAGCATGTATCAATCCCAAGAGTTCACTAACTCTTTCTCTGTTTCCAATAATTAGAGCTGTGGTCATCTTATCTCTGTGACATGACCGGCAAGTTTCATAAGATGTAAATTCAAACTAATTTAAATATGCATCTATATGTAACTTCAGCTAGTCGGGTCGCATTGATATGACCTTGTCTATAATGCCTCAAGAAGGATTCGTTCATTTCTGAACTCTTCCTCTTGTGTGTGTTCTGTACATTAAGAACTGTGGTTTGATTTAGAACGTCTATGCTTTTAGATAACGTGCCTTAACCGATCAACTCTTGATATAGGAAATGTTCAAAACATTATCCAATAATACAAAATTATATCCTTTCTTTACTAATAAAGAGACTGATACGATGTTGTATATCAGGTTCGGTATCTAATAACATTCGTTCAGAATCAATGTATTCTGGTAATACAGGGTGATACTGACCAACAGACTTGGCTGCAACACTTGCACCGTTTTCTATCTCATGAAACTTATCACCCGTTCTCAGCTCTCTACCTATCTGTAGCCCATGTAACAGATTACATATGCGGGATCCTGATCTGGTATCTCATACCCAGGACGTAAAGGATACTGAGAAACAGTTCTCTGTAATGAACACACCCGAAGATGATGCATCAACATGCACTTTCTTCGTTTGGGCGGCACGGGAAATCTGGTATTCCCCAATTTCCTGCTCTATCTTATAACAATTATAAGTTGGAGCGGGACCGACGTTCCTGAGCTCAGTATAACAAGCTGGTTCAGTCAATACATCCGTATTATTATCTTGATTAAGGCGTGATATGGTCGCTACCTGGAGAGAGAGAGAAGAAAACACTCAGCGTATGCTCTTGCAAGATTAGATTGGTTATCTAATATATCTAATCAGGATGTCTCCCACTGTTTTAATCAAATCTTCCTTCAAACCCTAAAAGGAAAGACTAGCCGGGATTAATTACAGGCTATAAGTTCGCCAATCTTTCAGCCAGGCCAGTGTCGGTACTTTGAGGGAGGTCCCCCGTGCTTTCGCACGAACCTAATTAAAGTAAACCTCATTTTCCCAGAGGCGTAACCCCGTTAACACCTTTCTAGACACCTACTTGATCGGCTAATTGTAATGTGTAAAACTCTCCCAGGAGTAACTCTTACTCGCAGCGGGTATCGGGATCCAACTATCTCATAGAAGGTATGCAATCTCATTGCAAATTTCAACACTTGAAATTTCCAATAATGTTTTGCCCCAAGCGATCTATGACCTTGACTGAGTCAACAAACCATAGACCGCAAGTAAAGTTCAACCCGTCATTTCCCGATTGAATTAAACCCACCCACACGACCCTTGACTGAGTCAACAAGGCCGCACGACTACCCTAATCCAATCGCATCATATGCTTTGCAGATAAGCACTAATCAGCTACCGCACACTACGCTTTGACTGAGTCAACAAATGCAGCACGAATACTAACTATTACTTATCTGAAATGACGGAGGGCTACGACAGGTTCTTAAGAAAACCCTTTGCGTAATGAACTTTATATCGTTGTAGAATCGAGTGATTTTTAAATGGAGTGTTTTTTAGGCTTTTCTAGTTTTGCTAAAAGGGTCACTCCCGGTGAAGGGATCGTCGGCCCTTTCCTCATCGAATAAGGTGCAGGGTATATCATATATACCACTATGCAAAGCAAGAACTATAGAAGCAATCAAAAGACAAACCGAGTTTGTAGCATCTGCTAGTTTCACTAAAGAGGTCACTCCCAGTGAAGGGATCTCGGCTCTTTCCTTATCGAATAAGGTGCTGGATGTTCTACAAGGAACACCGCTATGCAAAGTAAGAACTAGAGCTACCAGTTTTTAAACAAGTTTCTACAACATCTTTAGGTTTCTTTTATTTCATTAATCTCATTAATGAAGTCCCATTTTATTATGCTTCACAAGCATCAGATATGAAACGAAATCAACAATATATAATATATATCTCATATATATAATATAAACATTCGTCTCAGGCAGTAATATGATCTCATCATAGAACATTGCAGCAGAAGAACATATATGAAATATTGGATATACTAGGATGTCCGTGTTTTCAATACGAGCCAGTATAAAACACGGATTCCACGGTCGCGATGAATAGCCAAACCCACATCCCTAGACCCCTACGAGAGCGGCAAGCAACACTGCCAATTCTAGGGTTAGGAGACCCGGTCTCGACTCCTCGAGATGGTCTCCCACTGGACCCCAGAACCCGGTTACTTGTGCTCCCCGCCTTGGGTCTACCTAATGCGGAAAAGTAAATAATATACAATGGTGACATCATCCTCAGCCCGGAAGTGCCCCAATAAAAGAATATTACATACAAATGAATTTTACATGAAAGAAAAAGAAAAAACTCTCATCTCACATAAAACCCCCGGCTATTCAAACGCGACGATCCAATATAACATATCACAGCAACCCATAATATCTCATATCATCAACGTAAGCAAGTATGCGTATCCCGATTGTCGTTGATGTATAGCAACGAAGCCGGCGATACACCACATACTACGCTTACGATCACAGAAAAGAAAGTGTAAAACTACAACAGTTGGAATCCGCAACCTCCTTAGACATCGCATGCCTAACCAAATGAATTCCTTAGACATCACATGCCTAACAATTAAAAACCCCGCATTTTAGTCTCATTATCGAAAACTCTTTTCAATATCAAGTCGGGCAATTCAACAAGATTCCCGACATCCTGATCGAATGCTCGTCGCAAACTTTACTAAACGGCCGCACCCCCGATGTCGTCGACGAAGTACACTAAGGCGGAACACCGCTGCCGCGAGCACCCGAACGGATGCTTTTGGCGACGGGGTTCTCCTACAGTCACTTAGTCGGGGCTATGGGGCATGGCTGTCTATTAAGTTTACCCGGCGAGTATCCGCGTACGCTACGTGATTGCGATGGACTTTTGATCGCATCAAAATCCCATGGCAACCGATCAATTGAGACTGAACTGCTAGATTTATAACATTCAAATTAGTTATCTCATAACTACCTGTGGATTCCAAATATTGTATCACATTCCAGATAAATAGACAATGTTAAACTTTCCGATCGAATAATCAAACACCCAAGATTTCCCCAATATATATCAACACTTGAAATCAGTTTAAAAACATCCATCACATGCCACAGTACCAATGGTCCAACCGTAGAAGGGTCAAGCCAACGCTTCATATGTGGCACGTCGTACTGCCCCAAACCCTAAGGTTTAGGGGCAGTTCAAGACGGTCACATAATCGAGTTAAGCTTTGTTGCCTTCTAGAGGGTCCACCGCGTTACTTGCACGACTTAGAACGTTCTAAAACTCGAGAAAATATCCAACTTTTGAAAAAAATTCCGACAAGGGAAAAAGTGAGTTATTGATATCCGTTCGAACTTTTTAACAGTTTCTAAAACTTACCCGGACAAACTAAACAAAGTTAAATTATCCGATCGAATCAACGAGTCCCCAATACAACCTTAGAAAACTCAACACTTGAGTGGAATTAAAAAAATTCCCAGAAAAAAATGACAATAAAGGACCTAAGAATAAATATATGAAGTTCCAGGGACTAATTCACAATTTTGGCCGAGGAACCGCCGCCAAACCCTTGGTTTGGCCGCGGTTCCGCATTCATATGAGCGAATTAGTGGGCCGTACTTCAAAGTAATTCTTAGTTTTTCCTGCTTGTTTTTCTGAGTATTTTTAATACTGAAAAAATCAACATTTTAAAAATTATCCAAAGAGGGGTATACTCGGGTGTTTCGGGTTTCGATAGGACTTTAAACTTTGCTCAGACTTCGCCTAAAGCTCTAGCTTAGCTCTGATACCACTGTAGGGTTGCTAGGCATGCTCATAAGGTTCTACGAGGCATCAACCATGACCGATTAAAAATTTAGCCATGCCGAACAACCCAAAGCCGGATCTTTAAACTAGAGTTTAGGTGAAAACAAGCATGTTAAACTCTTTAACACTAAGTGAGAGGGATTACAACCTTTGTAGATCCGGTCCTTCACTTATTAAGCTCCGTGTAGATGTCCCCTTCGCTGCGATCGTGAACTCCGGACTCTAGAGAAGCTCCACAAGAAGAAAGAACGTGCTTGCTTCGATGACTTCGAGGCCGAAGATGATCTACGTCGGGGAGACACCAACTCAAGCTATTCCTTCACTAGGTCATGAACTTTGTGAAGATAACACACTCTACTACATGGCAAGTGGTAGAGGATGAAGAAGTAGGAGGTGGGCTCACTTTAGAATTGATTTTCTCACTTTTTCTCAATCTCCATTGAAGCTAGAAAGCTTTTGTTGAATGAAGAAGAAGAAGAAGTCTAATGAATAATTCATCCAAATGAAAACTTATCCAATGAATTATTGTACCATGGTTGAGTTAAGCCCTCATGCTTAACTCATGTAGAGAATTAACCAAAGTATGAGGTTAAGGGTTGGGTTAACTAATATCCTAAGGAATGACAAAAGAGTTGACTTTGTCGATGTTGCATACAAGCTTCTACAAGCTTGATAACATTGACTAAAGTCTCCTCTCTTTTTTTATTCTTAAGAAAATAAGTAAACCCTAATTTAACCTAAACTTGATATAAGTCTCATACACCCATCTTGTATGTATCATCAAGCATGATACAAACATGTACACTTGCATATATCACATATAAACAATGTGCACAATCTAGTGAGAAAATAAATCATAAGTGAGCTAATACTAGTTAATATAATGTAATATATCAAATATATAATTATACATTAAATTATTAAATCAACTCTTGATTTAATAACCCGGCTATAACCGACTAATATCATGTGTAACAACTTATCGAATCAACACTTGATCCGATAACCCGGCTATATCGCATACAACCGATCAATGTCACGAATCACGAGAATAGAATACGGTATCTCATATCGTATTAATCTCGGTCCCGCACATATCACATATGTGCTCCTACTCCGTTTCGCATGAGCCAGGAAACCCCTGTGTAGGACTCTAAAGACTCGTCAATACGCCGGTAGTAGGTGATGATCATATCAAACACCCACAAGCCGCAAGCGGTCTGTTAAACATAACGGCCACCAGGGTATTGAAAGATCAGAAGATCAACAAGCAATCCTGTACATTCTCCTGTGAATCCAATCAGTAACACTCCCGTACAGTCCGGTCTCGTCGTCTGATATATCGCGTATCTTGCCTAGGGGTGGTAAACGTCAGACCCCAGTAGCTCGATAAGTCGTGTCGATATGAGGTCTATAACAGTTCGAGAAACTACTGATAACACTTACCAGTAAATCTCAGCAACCCTGGCCAGGGATTTCCGGTTATAGCCAATTGAACACAGCACAACATCAACTCCCTATACCGGGAGAGACGAATCCCCTCCTATCGCTCATTGCCTCCATGTGATTCGGGACTGTACCCAAAGCCACCTTTTTGCATGCCCTCTTGGACGTGGTATGATGGAAATCAAAGCACAGTGGGAATCACACAAGACTCTATGACGATCTCGGGTCAACAGACTACTCTGTACCAGTGTCACCGGAGAACTGCCATCTGACGTGAGGTATAATACCATCTGGGAGTTCTCGATGAGTCCGTCCAGTGTACCCAGTCTCTACTGAGCACCCATACACCATCCTTGATGTCAAACACCGATTGATATGGGATTATCCATCGCCCATCATATGGGTCAAGATGCGTATACTCTAGGCTACTCTAGTGTATCGATGCCCTGTCTCGATACACCCTCGACTAGGAACAGTTATAGGATGTACTCGTCGACTACCGTGGCCCCACTAGTATGATCTCATCATAGTCCTAGTAGTCGAGTACATATCCTAAGGGCTTTATCAACATGTAATATAGAGACAATCAGAGTACATGTTAAGATAAAGTACAACCAGATAGCATACTATCATGTCGAGAAAGAAAGTCCTCCCTATATATGTCCTAGCATCCACTACAATATACATCGTATGTACAGTAATGGCCTCTAGGGCATACATATAACTAACAATTTTTCGTACCAATCAGCTGGCACTGCTTCTTTCGGGTGACTTGCTAGTAGGTGGGTTTATTTGTATCGTTCCCATCATTTTACATTGTATATTATTATTCAGTTATATCTAGAAGTTCCATCAACCAAACATGTATTTATTTTTGAGATAGAGTCCAGTGATGTTATTCTTTCGACCTTAGAGTCGCGCGTTATATTTATGTGGATTTCTTGTTGTTTTGAGTTTCCTTTTGAGTTTTGATCCTCGCCTTTGGCATTGTATATTTTATTGCTTGTGTGGTTGTGACCGTCGATTGACGAAGAGCTAGCTCCCGCTTGGGGATGCCTTTTATTGATTTCGTATACTATTCATGTTGTATCCCGTTTGGGGGCCAGTATTTACAAAGGAGACTCTGCCGAAATTTTCAGTAAATATTTGATGTTTTTAAAAACGCATAGACGTGACACTCTGATACCATGTAAGTCTACGGTAGCGCCCCGGCCGTCAATCCGAGGCCAAAATGCGAAACAAAAACTTTTTAGGAAACCGGCGATATCGTAGTCTTTCACCCGGATCGAACCATTAACATAGACTAGCAACTAGAGAAGGGTTAGAAAAGCTATACCGATCGATCCGTGTCCTTCGGTCTTTAGCCACCATCCCTAGCTCCTCGCGGCATCTCCGATCTCCGGTCTCCTCGTCGGAAGGGCACCACATCAATGAGTCTTTTTACGGGCTCCCGCTTCATCCGAAGCAACTCGGACACGAAGTTTGCTAGCCGACGTGTCCAAGGTGAAGTAGAGAATGTGTACGATCACTTTGTCTCAAGCATCCATTGATTCGCAACGCATGAGAGTGTATGGATAGAGGTTGAAGATGATGCCATTAGTGGAAATGGTGAGCTAGAGGAAGAAGAAGAGGCTTTCTTTTCCTTTTATGTTGAATTATTATGAGAGCACTAGAATGAAACTCTCAAGAGCCAACCCCAAGAGATATGGCTGCCCTTTCTCTCTCCATCCATCAATTCAACACACTAATCAATCAATTAAGTGACATTAGCACCAAAAAAGAGACCATGAGTCACCTAATTGATTGTGCCTCTTCATGATGACTTCCACTCACAATTTCCACCAAAACATTAACCCAAATGTTTAGTCCAAGAAAAAGATACGGCAACATCTAAAGTAAACTCGTGATGGATCACAAGGAATCCCCTCACCTGTATATACATACCTGCATCCGCATTCCGACTGAATGCGAATGCGATGAGACTAAAGTAATCCAACAAATCTAATACTAGGATCCGGCTTAAACCAAAGCCCACTAGTATGATCCGTCCGATCATGATCCGTGCACTACTGCACGTATATGATCGAACCCTGCTATAATACCATACGGCCTTTACAACGTTTCGCCCGAAACTTGAGAAACTGTCTGTGGGGGACTCTAAAGACTCGTCAATACTTTGGCTGTCGATTTAACTACTAGCACGTCAGTGGTACTAGCTGTACGTAACGGGCTACCAGGTATTGACCAAAAGGGAGGTCGATGAGAGAACTCATCCTGACACTCTACTGAGCCTGTCAGTGACAATATCCCTACAGTCCGGTCCGTTCGTCTATGAGTATCGCATGTCGAGCCTAGGGGGTTGGTAAAAGTCAGACCCCCAAAAGCGGTACAAGTCGTGTCGGAGTGTAGCCCAGAACACCCTGAGATACTACTGGAATACCTACCAGTAAATCTCCTGCCTTGGCCAAAAACTTCGTGTAATGGTGCAAGACGAGGAAAATACACCAAATAAGCAAGCACATGAGTAATCGGTCGGTTAGTACCTCAAGAAGTATTAACGATCGCATGAAAGTGTGTAAGCACATCTAATTAAAAAGTACTGAGGCAGATGGGCAAGAGTATGATAGCTTGAATTGAATTCTCCGGGTGTAGGGATGTCTTTACACACACGCAGGGTGATATGATCGATGTTTGGAATAAAGATAGGAATGAAGAATAAGACGATGTTTTAATGAGGGAGGACATGACTTCTAACATCTTTTCATGACCATTAAGATAGGGCTCATGACAACCGAAAGCTAGCTTAGTTGGAAACCCTAATTTTCAAGGCTTTTCTTTTACAATTCTTTTCTTTAAATGTAATATTCATGATCTTCCTTTTATTATTGGTTTTTGTGGGTGCAATCCGCTGAAAACCCTCAGGAGACAACACTCCTCCTACTAGGGACACCTAGAGGTTTAAAGGCTTGTTGCACGTGCTCAGTGCAATCGTGTTGCCTACGAAAGTGTGCTTTTCTCTTTCTTTATTTTCTCCTTCTCTTTGTAATAAAACAATTCGATCGAGACGATCGAAAATAAGTTTCGGGGAATTTGATCAGTCGAAAATACTGCATTTCTAACACGGCAATTTCCCTACCTTTTGCAGTCAAGTAAAGGTATCAGGTATTCATATCACACATATTTGCAAAACACATGTAAAATACTGGATTACTTGTACTGTAGACTAAAACCGGCACTTTTTAGGGAAATTGTGTGTTTTCATAGCATTGCATCATCCTTGTATTGCGCAACTCTTGTCTGGGGTCTAATGCAGGAAATCACAGAAGCAGAGCCCAAAATTGGGAAAAGATCTGATAAAAGATGCGCCAACTCCAAGATGCATGATCTGGTAGTAGTACAGAAGGCCTAAGAGAATTTAAAATATCATAAAAAAGCCCATAAGGAAGCCCAAGAATTACCATATGAAAATAAAGCAACAAGGGCCTCAAAGGACCGCGGATCCGCGGCTATATTATGGAATCAGCTCCTCAAATTTCATCACATGCTTACCTCTAACGGCCAAAGCTTCCAGAAGACCCCAGAAGCTCCACGTGGCACATCTAGAAGGCTCGGCTTAACAAACTCTTGGAGGGAAATTCAAATTTTGGGCTTAACTAACTTTTTGGAGGGAAATTTAAATCTTTTGGTTAACTAACTTGTGGAGGGAATTCAAATTTCAATCCTAGATCTAGAATTTAGAGGTCTATATAAGAGAGCCTAGATCTATGGTGAAAAGTGTTCAAGAATCATCACCATCTTCAACCTACAAGTTAAGTGACACAACTTGTGCCTCAAATTAAAACCCCAATTCAAAATCAAGATCAAGATCCCGAGAGCAATTCAAGCAAGAGTGCCTTCAACCTTTAGCAAGCGAGCCGGATTCCAACGGAGCAAGAGATCCACGCCGATCCGCGACTCAAGGAGCCGAGCGAAGCCGAAATCGACGATCTAGTTCCTTCCTTTTGTAAATTCAAGAGAGTTGTAACGAAAATTGTCGATAAATAAAGGTGAATTTTCTATATTCTTGCTTATCTTTTAATTCAAGCATAATGATTAGATCTCAATTTGTGATTGTGTTTGTGATCATGATGTTTGAGTAATCTCCGCTCGTGTAGGAGTTGTGACGATCTTTAGATGATGATGATTTAGATATTTTTACAATTCTTAAATCCTATAATGTTTGGAAATTCTAGTGAATCAAATGATCAATGACCTAGTTTCGAGATGATGCTTTCTTGATCGTGTTCACTCGAAACTAAGGAACAACTATTGACCATTTGATTAACTAGAAGTTAGAATTTGAATGCGATCCATCGAAAGGACAAAGGATGAGTTGCGGAATCCTTAATTTCCTCGCACGATCCTTAAACCTCGATGAATTTGCATCGATCTAGTATCAATTCGTTAATGGATAAGAATTAGTAATCTTTAGATCTCATCACATCTATAGATCCGATCTACTCCTACGAGCCATACTTCTAATCTTGATTGTTGGTTGGAAATTATCACACATCTCAATTCTTGTTTTTAATGTCTTTTCTAGATCTAGATTTTTATAATTTCTTGATCTTCAAATGCAAATCATGAATTGTTTTCTTTTCTTTTCCTTAAATTTTCAACTCATCTAATTCGGAAATTGAACGGATCTCACTTTCCCTGTGGACGATCCTCACTCGCTAATGATCTACATCCGATACCGTTATTGATTGCGGTCAAAATATTTTTTGGTTGTGATTTCTAAATACAATTTTCTATAAAACCAAACACACAATCGGAAATCAAAATTCGTTACAATCAAATGGCGCCGTTGCCGGGGATCGTGTGCTATTTGTTCATTTTTTGAAATTTGAGTTGAAAATTTTATTCCATTATAATTTTTAGATCTAAACTCGCACAAACCCTAATACGTGTGTTGTGATTTGATTGCGAGGAATTCTGGAATTTGTGGAGCTGTGGAAAAAAATTTCTGAATATTCCAGAGAACTCAGGAGACAATTAGGAATAGTACCAAAAATTTCAGTGCAGTGATCACTTCAAGGGACCGCGATTCCGCGGCATTAGAGCTCATTTGCGGCGGATCCGCCGTGTGCTGGCGTCATCATTCCACCAAAATTTCTCAGGTATCTTCTAACTTTCTTATATTCTCCTAAATCTGCTCCAAATAACATTTTGTGCTGGTTTCTTTGCAAATAATCGCAACGCCGCAAAAACAAAATTAAATTGTGCTTGTTTTTGATTTTGTGGTTGTTTGCATAATTAATACGGACATTAAGGGGCAAAGACCAAATCCAGATTAGGTGGGGAGTTCATTACCCTTCCTAAGCCCCAAAAATCACAAACTTGCATCCGCATTACCCTCATTAATTAAAAAATATCTAGAGATAACTCTAAGGACCGTCGCGCTCACTTAGGACAAGAGAAGGCCGTGGGTAATTCATTGCTTATTCGCGTTTTCTTGTGGTGTCTAAGGCAAGTGTGTCGAAGGCTAGTGGTTATTAATTAGGCCCACTACTTACGTAGTGGAGTACCTTCCCACTTACCTGGCACTTACCTGGACACAGGGGGACAAAGAGGCAGTGGAGGATTTTATCCTGCGACTTGTCTTTTGGCAGTTAGGAGCGGTCTAGAGCCTGACCTAGGTGACCAATAGAATTAAGGTTTTGCTTGTTGCATTTATTGTGCCTGCATCATCTTTTCAAAATCCGTATCATTTTTCAAAACAAACACCGCATTCACTTCATTTCCCCTAATTATAAATCACGCTGCCACTTGTACTAACCCCTTTTAATACAAGATAGGCTGGACACGGGATTCTAGTGCCCGTCTTGTCCGCGTCCCCTCGATCGACTCCGAAGTCGGTATTTCTCCATTTACCTTTCTTTTACCCCCCACCACACCCACACCGATGGATCCGTCTCTATCAAACCACTTTACCTCTACTCTGCCGCCGTCCGTTGGTGCGCAGAATCCTCCCCGCATCTCTCTCCAAGAGAGGTGCTACCCTTTGCTAGGTCCTCTCTCGACCTGCTTATCCATTCCACCAGCCAACAGGGATAACTTTGAGATTAAGCCCCAGTACATCAACCTTCTACCCAAATTCCACGGTCTCGAGACTGAAGACGCGTACGTTTTTATTACCAAATTTGAAAACGTATGCGCAATGATAGGTACATCACAACTTTCTGTGGATGCCATGCGTTTACGACTTCTTCCATTTACTTTGTGCGATACAGCCGAGAAGTGGCTGTATAACACCACCGCACATTCCATCACGAATTGGGAAGAATTCGTTGTGGCATTCCTTAAGAAATTCTACCCTATGCAAAAGACAACTCGAATCCGTAGCGAACTATATCAATTCTCCCAGCTTCCGGCTGAACCATTCTCTAAATGCTTTGAACGATTCAAGGATCTTTTGGTTCAATGCCCACATCACGGCATCCCGAGATGGGACCTTTGCCGAATCATATATGAGGGCAGTAACCCTACCACTAAACAAAACCTTGAAAACATGTGTCAAGGCACCTTTATGACCAAGGATGATGGGGAAGCATGGAAATTTTTAGAAGAGTTCGCTGAAAAGTCCTTACAGTGGGAGACTGGAACCCAGCCATCGAGTAGGGGTGGCGTACACCAAATAGACGTGTCCATAGGTGTTCGAGCTGAGATGGCAGCAATGCAAAAGAAGCTCAACGCTATGGAACACAAATTCGTAGCAGCCTCCCTGAACCCAATGTCGCTCCCTAAAACTGTTTGTGGGTGCTGTTCTGATCCTTCTCACTCGACGGAAGAATGTCCATTAAACTCTCAGTTTCGAGGTCTCGAACATACCAATGCCGCATTTCAAAGACCTGGAAACGACCCTTTTTCTTCCACATATAATTAGGGTTGGAGGAATCACCCGAATTTTGCTTGGAACCAATCCCAAAACACGGTTCCAAACCCTAATCAATTCCAACGGGTCCCTCCACCACAACAGCAACCACTTCAACTCACTCAGCACCCCTACCGGTCACAAAATTTCCAAAACCAGGTCAACACTCCTGCACCGTCTAATCCTATGCAGTCGACATGTTCTGACGAGTTCTCTCAAGTCGCTCAAACCATGAAATCACTCTTGTCAAACTTCATGGATGTGTCGGCCGAGGTTAGGTCTTCCGTTGGTGAGATAAAGAAAAACTCAGTGTCCCAAGCTGAGAGTATCAAAACGATGGAAGCTGAGATTGCACGACTTAAGGCCGAAATGAGTGCAAGAGAAAAAGGGAAACTCCCAGCTCAACCTTTACCCAATCCTGGCTATTCACATCATGTGAATGCAATCACCACGTTGAGATCTGGGAGAGTGCTGGATAACCATGTTGGGGAAGAAGTTGATGATATTGAAAATCCTATCAACACCCCGGCTGAGACCTTTCCTCACACACACACTTCTGCTTCTGATTCTTGTTCTTCTACCCCACCGCCTTCTCGCGAGCCTATTCTCCACTTCCCACTAGGCATGACACCTTAGCCCACCTCTTCTATCCCTCCACAGACGATCCAAACTCCTCTTTCGGGATCACGTCTACCCCCACTTCCTTCTCCTATGATGGACCCAGCGCTCATTGCTAAAGCACCTTACCCGAACCGGTTAAGGGCTAACAAATCAAGTCCTCATATGGAGAAAATCATGGAAATGTTCAAACAGGTTAACATCAACATCCCTCTCCTAGATGCGATTCAACAAGTCCCTGCTTATGCGAAAATTCTTAAGGACTTGTGCACTAGGAAGAGAAAGACTCAAGTGCCAAAGAAGGTCTTCATGTCCAATAGCATTAGCACTACTTTTATCCCTCCGCTACCAAAGAAACGTAAGGACCCGGGATGTCCTACGATATCGATTTCTATTGGGGATAAACACATCAACCGTGCTCTTTTAGACCTTGGCGCAAGTGTTAACCTGCTTCCTTTCTCAGTCTATGAGCAACTAGGGATCGGAGAGTTGAAACCAGCCCATTGCACTCTCCAGATGGCTGACCGATCAATCACCAAACCTAGGGGTAAACTGGAGGATGTGTTAATAAAAATCAGGGAATTCATATTCCTTGTGGATTTTATTGTACTTGATACACAGCCTGTAGCGAACCCACGGAATTAAATTCCGGTGATTTTAGGTCGCCCCTTTTTGGCCACTTCCAACGCTATCATCAACTGTTGTAATGGCTCTATGACCCTATCCTTCGGGAATAGGTCAATAGAGCTGAACATTTACAAGTTGGGAAGTGTACCCTCCGAACCTACTGCTCATGTCTGTTCTGTCGACTTAATGGATGTCGACAGCAGCGAATTTGATGATCCTCCTGATACCGATCTTGACTCTTTTCATACGTTGTTGTTTAACCCAACTATGTATCATACACATACGGACTCTTCCATCGAGATGTCCGGGTCAACAACTAACACCGATTATGAATTGCTTTTAGAGTCTGAAGATCACCCCGCACTTTGTGATGACATTATTCTTCGGGGTATTGATGAAACTTTTGAGGAGATCTTCGCTGATGAACTCACATTTCTGAATAATACGGGTGTTAAGATGAATCATGTCCCAATCATTGAAATTGAACCTCCATCCCTTCTTCTGAATTGTAAAAAGAATGCGAGTAATCCATCACATTCACTGTATCGTCTCTCCAAAATGAGACGCACACACATTCTGTTCCACCACTTACCCTTTCCCCACTTCTTCTTCCACCAACCCGAGCACTGCATTGATAAAATCTTCGAATGGTTGGTGTTGATTTTCGGTCTTTGCAAAGCTTGGCATTGATCAATGATTTTTGACCCCCTCATGTGATTTTCAAAAGATTAACATAGCTTAACTCAAGTTTGGGGGGGACATTTTTTCTTCTGGCTCTTGGAAAGAAAATTTTTTACAAAAATTTTGAGCCAAGAATAAGTTTGGGGGAGGATCTTCACTTATATATTTTGCCCCCACTAATAAATTCCTCCCAGGCTTACAGGTTTTGTAGATATAGCGGTTGGCAACAGTGAGGACACTGTTGAAAACAAGTTTGGGGGAGGTTTGTGCTTAGTTTTGCATCATGTGCATATCATTTGCATAAGCACAAAACATTTCTTTAAAAAAAACCATAAAAAATTCAAAAAATTTCAAAACCCATAAAAATTTTGTGTAAATATTTTTCTTTTGGCTCATCATTTTTTGTAAATAATTTTTCAAAACCCATTAAAACCTATAAAAATTTAAAAAATTTCAAAATCCATAAAAATTCAAAAAATTTCAAAACTCATAAAAATTTAAAAAAAATTCAAAAAAATAAAAATATTTAATATTTAAGATAATAAAAGATTAGATAGTGAACAATTACATCCATGAGATTAGAAGAATTTAAGAAAACCAAGAAAATTAGAAGTTTTCTTATACGAACTAGTAATAAGTAGTTATGAGCCGTTGTCCCAAGGGTTAGTAAGAAGGAGGAAGTCACTAATTTGAGGATAAAAATAAGTCTGAAAAATAGTTTCTATTTTGGAAGCCAAATATTTTGAACGTTGATACCCTGCTATTCGCACTTACACACGTCTTAAAGCCCGGGATAGTAGAGGATACCTTGAAATGCTCTTGTCTTAAAGCCGAAGTATGAAGGAAAAAAAATGAAGAAAGTGGTGAGAAAAATGGACACTGGTTTTGTTATCACCAAGAGCAATAATAAAAAAATATATAGCGAGGGTGCCTTTTCACCTAGTGCCCTAAGGCCAACTGGTCTGGGGGTCACTGCTATACCTGAGGTGGTGCAAGACGAGGAAAATACACCAAATAAGCAAGCACATGAGTAATCGGTCGGTTAGTACCTCAAGAAGTATTAACGATCGCATGAAAGTGTGTAAGCACATCTAATTAAAAAGTACTGAAGCTGATGGGCAAGAGTATGATAGCTTGAATTGAATTCTCCGGGTGTAGGGATGTCTTTACACACACGCAGGGTGATATTATCGATGTTTGGAATAAAGATAGGAATGAAGAATAAGACGATATTTTATTGAGGGAGGACGTGATTTCTAACATCTTTTCATGACCATTAAGATAGGGCTCATGACAACCGAAAGCTAGCTTAGTTGGAAACCCTAATTTTCAAGGCTTTTCTTTTACAATTCTTTTCTTTAAATGTAATATTCATGATCTTCCTTTTATTATTGGATTTTGTGGGTGCAATCCGCTGAAAACCCTCAGGAGACAACACTCCTCCTACTAGGGACACCTAGAGGTTTAAAGGCTTGTTGCACGTGCTCAGTGCAATCGTGTTGCCTACGAAAGTGTGCTTTTCTCTTTCTTTATTTTCTCCTTCTCTTTGTAATAAAACAATTCGATCGAGACGATCGAAAATAAGTTTGGGGGAATTTGATCAGTCGAAAATACTGCATTTCTAACACGGCAATTTCCCTACCTTTTGCAGTCAAGTAAAGGTATCCGGTATTCATATCACACATATTTGCAAAACACATGTAAAATACTGGATTACTTGTACTGTAGACTAAAACCGGCACTTTTTAGGGAAATTGTGTGTTTTCATGGCATTGCATCATCCTTGTATTGTGCAACTCTTGTCTGGGGTCTAATGCAGGAAATCACAGAAGCAGAGCCCAAAATTGGGAAAAGATCTGATAAAAGATGCACCAACTCCAAGATGCATGATCTGGTAGTAGTACAGAAGGCCTAAGAGAATTTAAAATATCATAAAAAAAGCCCATAAGGAAGCCCAAGAATTACCATATGAAAATAAAGCAACAAGGGCCTCAAAGGACCGCGGATCCGCGGCTATATTATGGAATCAGCTCCTCAAATTTCATCACATGCTTACCTCTAACGGCCAAAGCTTCCAGAAGACCCCAGAAGCTCCACGTGGCACATCTAGAAGGCTCGGCTTAACAAACTCTTGGAGGGAAATTCAAATTTTGGGCTTAACTAACTTTTTGGAGGGAAATTTAAATCTTTTGGTTAACTAACTTGTGGAGGGAATTCAAATTTCAATCCTAGAGCTAGAATTTGGAGGTCTATATAAGAGAGCCTAGATCTAGGGTGAAAAGTGTTCAAGAATCATCACCATCTTCAACCCACAAGTTGAGTGACACAACTTGTGCCTCAAATTCAAACCCCAATTCAAAATCAAGATCAAGATCCCGAGAGCAATTCAAGCAAGAGTGCCTTCAACCTTTAGCAAGCGACGCCGGATTCCAACGGAGCAAGAGATCCACGCCGATCCGCGACTCAAGGAGCCGAGCGAAGCCGAAATCGACGATCTAGTTCCTTCCTTTTGTAAATTCAAGAGAGTTGTAACGAAAATTGTCGATAAATAAAGGTGAATTTTCTATATTCTTGCTTATCTTTTAATTCAAGCATATTTTTGTATATTCTTTCTATATTCTTGCTTAAATCCTATAATGTTTGGAAATTCTAGTGAATCAAATGATCAATGACCTAGTTTCGAGATGATGCTTTCTTGATCGTGTTCACTCAAAACTAGGGAACAACTATTGACCATTTGATTAACTAGAAGCTAGAATTTGAATGCGATCCATCGAAAGGACAAAGGATGAGTTGCGGAATCCTTAATTTCCTCGCACGATCCTTAAACCTCAATGAATTTGCATCGATCTAGTATCAATTCGTTAATGGATAAGAATTAGTAATCTTTAGATCTCATCACATCTATAGATCCGATCTACTCCTACGAGCCACACTTCAAATCTTGATTGTTGGTTGGAAATTATCACATATCTCAATTCTTGTTTTTAATGTCTTTTCTAGATCTAGATTTTTATAATTTCTTGATCTTCAAATGCAAATCATGAATTGTTTTCTTTTCTTTTCCTTAAATTTTCAACTCATCTAATTCGGAAATTGAACGGATCTCACTTTCCCTGTGGACGATCCGCGCTCGCTAACGATCTACATCCGACACCGTTATTGATTGGGGTCAAAATATTTTTTGGTTGTGATTTCTAAATACAATTTTCTATAAAACCAAACACATAATAGGAAATCAAAATTCGTTACAATCAGGACCTTTTAAGGATGTGCTTATAGACCTTAGCTCCCACGTATATGATCGCCATCATACTGCTGGCCGTCAAGCAAGAATCCTAAGGGCTCTATCAATGTGTAATAGTAATCTGTAATATCATCTAAAGCATGTACACGGTGATAAAGATAAACCAGATAGCATACTATCATCTCGAGTAAGACTGTCCTACCGGCATAGGTCCTCCCTCAATCATTGCAATCACGTGCCTGCGATCCAATAATTGACTTTGAGGGCACTTTATCCAACAAGAAATATCTCATATAACTCATGTAGAGACTTAACCATGGGTTTAGATAATGGTTGGGTTAATAAATATCTAGTGCAAGATAAAACTAGTGGACTAAGTCAATGGATCTACAAGCTTCATGCCATGTGACCAATTACCAACTAATAATTGATTTACTCTAAATAAATAAACCCTACATTATCATTAACATGGTGTAAGTCTCATACACCCATGTTGCATGTGGCATCAAGCATGACACATAATAGAAAACACAATTAATATATATCGCATACATATTAAGTGTGCACACGTGAGAAAAAGAAATGCTTAAGTGTGCTAATATTAGTTAACGTAAATTAATTTATCAAATATATATAATTATACATTAAATCATTAAATCAACACTTGATTTAATAATCTGGTTATATCTCATATGACCGACTAATATTATCTGTATCAACTTATCGAATCAACACTTGATTCGATAATCCGGCCATAACTCATATAACCGACCGATACTATATCGACTTATCGAATGAACTCCTGATTCGATAACCCGGCTATATCTCATATAGCCGACCGATAACATAAATCGCGAGAATAGAATACGGTATCACATACTCGTATTAATCTCGGTCCCGCACATATCACATATGTACTCCTACTTCGTTTTGCCTGAGCCAGTAAAACCTCTGTGTAGGACTCTAAAGACTCGTCAATACGCCGGCAGTAGGTGATGATCATATCAGGCACCCACAAGCCGTCAGCGGTACTAGCTGGACGTAACGGCTACTCGGGTATTGAGCGATCAAAAGATCAATAAGCAAGCATGTTCTTACTCCTGCAAAAGCCTGTCAGTAACACTACCGTACAGTCCGGTCTTTTCATCTGATATATCGCATATCTAGTATATGGGTGGTAAACGTCAGACCCCGGTAACCGATAAGTCGTGTCGATGTGAGGCTCATAACGGGTCGTGAAACTACTGATAACACTTATCAATAAATCTCCGTATCAGCCCTGGCCAACATCAACCCCCAATACCGGGAGAGACGAATCCCCTCCTATCGCTCATTGCCTCCATGTGATTCGGGACTGTACCCAAAAGCCACCATTTTGCATGTTCTCTTGAACGTGGTAAGGTGGAAATCAAAGCACGGTGGGAATCACACAAGACTCTATGACGATCTCGGATATACAGACTAACCTGTACCAGTGTCACCAGAGAACTGCTATCTGACGATAGGTATAATACCAACTAGGAGTTCTCGGCGCGTCCATTCAGTGTACCCAGTCTCCACTGAGCAGCCGTATACCATCTTTGATGTCAAACACCAATGGATGTGGGATCATCCATCGCCCATCATATGGGTCAAGAAGCGTATACGCTAGTCTACTCTGGAATATCGATGCCCTGTCTCGATACACCCTCGACTAGGAACAATTATAGGGTGTACTTGTGGACTACCATTTGCCCCACTAGTATGATCTCCATCATAGTCCTGATAGTCAAGTACACATCCTAAGGGCTTTATCAACATGTGCGAGCAAGACAGCATCACTTATACAAGTCAACATGTTAAGACAAAGAGCAACCAGATAGAATACTATCATGTCGAGCAAGAAAGTCCTCTCTATATATATCCAAGCATCCACTATAATATACATCACATATACAATAATGGCCTCTAGGGCATACATATAACTAACAATCTCCTACTTGCACTAAGGCCAGTTGTTGTAGTATCTCATACCCAACATCCCGAAGAGTCTCTCAAATTGTAAATGGGGTATGGCCTTTGTGAGTGGATCCGTCGTGTTGTCCTTCGTGTCAACTCTCCTGACCTCGATCTCCCGGCGATCAACTATCTCCCGGATCAGGTGATGCCGCCTCAGAATATGCCTGGATCGCTGATGAGACATGGGTTCCTTGGCTAAGGCTACTGCTCTATTGTTATCGCAATACAAAGGTATTGGATGCTCAATGGACGGAACCACTCCAAGTTCAGTTATGAACTTCTTCATCCAGACAGCCTCTTTGGCAGCATCGTTGGCAGCGATGTATTCAGCCTCCATCGTCGAGTCTGCCACGGTTTCCTGCTTGGAACTCTTCCAACAAACCGCCCCTCCGTTGAGGTAAAGACAAATCCCGAGACTGACTTAGAATCGTCCTTATCACTCTGGAAGCTCGAATCGGTAAAGGACTCCACTTGGAGTTCACTGTTACCATACACCAAGAACATCTCTTTAGTCCTTCTCAAGTACTTGAGAATGTTCTTCACAGCTGTCTAGTGACTCTCTCCTGGATCTGCTTGATACCTACTCACTACACTTAGTGAGTATGCTACATCGGGTCTGGTACATAACATCGCGTACATGATAGAGCCTACTGCCGAAGCATAAGGTATCCCTTGCATACGAGCTCTCTCCAAATCAGTCTTGGGAGACATCTCTTTGGAGAGAGTGAGTCCTGTGATCATGGGTAGATTCCCACGCTTGGATTCTTCCATACTAAACCTTTTTAGTATGGTGTCTATGTACCTGAATTGGGACAATCCCAGTATCCGTTTAGATCTATCTCTATAGATCTTAATTCCCAAGATGTAGGAGGCATCACCTAGATCTTTCATTGAGAATCTTTGTGATAAGAAGAGCTTGACCGAGTGCAGCATAGGAACATCATTTCCTATCAAGAATATGTCATCCACGTACAATACGAGGAAGAAAACCTTACTCTCTGCCACCATCTTGTATATACAAGGTTCATCTACATTTTTGATGAAGTCAAACTCTTTGACTACCGCATCAAAACAGATGTTCCAACTCCGCGATGCCTGCTTTAACCCGTAGATGGATTTAAGCAGCTTGCATACCTTCCCGCTGCTCCCACTGTCCACGAAGCCCTCTGGCTGAGTCATGTACACGCACTCTTCTAAATCACCATTTAGAAAGGCGATATTACCATCCATTTGCCAGATTTCATAGTTATGGTATGCAGCGATAGCAAGCAGGATCCGGATGGACTCAAACATAGCCACTGGAGAAAAGGTTTAATCATAATCCACACCTGGTCGTTGATGAAAACCTTTTGCAATAAGTCTAGCTTTGAAAGTCTCAACTTTTCCATCTATACCAAGTTTCTTATTAAAGATCCATTTGCTCCCAATGGGTTTTACCCCTTCAGGAGCAACTTCCAAAGTCCATACTTTGTTGGTGTACATGGATTCCATCTCAGATCGCATTGCATCCAGCCATTTCACAGAGTCCTCACTCATGATGTCCTGCTCGAACCTAGTTGGGTCATCATCTTCCATGATGCAATCCTCTCTCCCACCATCAACGAGAAAACCATAGTATCTCTCAGGTGGATGAGGAACCCTACTAGATCGGCGGAGAGGCTGAGGTTCGTTGGGAGCTATCGAATCCTCTGGTTCTACTAAATCTAATGCCGTAGTTTGTATCGCTGGAACTTCTTCCAGTTCTACCTCCTCGCCACTAATTTCCTTTGCAAGAAATTCCTTTTCTAAAAAAGTGGCATGTCGAGAAACAAACACCTTTTGTTCCTTGGTGTGGTAGAAGATATACCCTCGTGAATGTTTGGGATATCCAATAAACTTACACAGAAAAGACCTTGCCTCGAGCTTGTCCGGATTTTGTGTTTTCACATATGCCGGACCACCCCATATCTTAACATAATTAAGATATGGTCTCTTTCCTTTCCATATCTCATATGGAGTGGTTGGCACAGATTTGGTGGGAACCATATTCAATAGGTCTGCAGCTGTCTCCAGTGCATAACCCCAAAAGGAAATAGGCAACTCAGCAGTGCTCATCATAGAGCGCACCATATCAAATAGGGTGCGATTCCTCCGCTCCGACATACCGTTGTGATGTGGTGTATACGGAGGAGTAAGCTGAGAGAGAATCCCATTCTCTTTTAGATAGTCACGGAATTCCGTGCTCAAGTATTCTCCTCCCCGATCGGATCGTAGGATTTTAATACTTTTACCCGTCTGGTTCTCGACTTCATGCTTATATTCTTTGAATTTCTCAAAAGCTTCTGACTTGTGTTTCAACAGGAACACATGTCCGTATCTTGAGAGATCGTCAGTGAATGTAATGAAGTATGAGGAACCATTCTTGGCATGTATAGACATGGGACCGCATACATCACTATGAATCAGTCCCAAGAGTTCCGTAACTCTTTCTCCGTGTCCAGTAAACGGTGTTTTGGTCATCTTTCCTTTGAGACATGACTGGCAAGTTTCATAAGATGATAATTCGAACGGATTCAAATATCCGTCCTTATGTAACTTAGCTAGTCGTGTCGCATTGATATGACCTAGTCTAAAATGCCACAAGAAGGATTCGTTCATTTCTGAACTTTTCCTGTGTGTGTTTTGTACGTTAAGAACCGTGTTTTGATTCAGAACATATAACCCGTTACTTAACGCACAAAACCCAATCAACACTTGATTTAGGTAAATGTTCATAACATTATTCTCTACCACAAAGTTATATCCTTCTTTATCTAATAAAGAAACTGATATTAAATTGCATATCATAGAGGGCACGTAATAACATTCGTTCAATATCAAAGTATTGCCATTTGGTAATACAAGGTGATATTCACCAACTGCTTTGGCTACAACGCTTGCACCATTCCCTACTTTTAGAGAATGATCATCTATTCCCAGTTCTCTACCTTTTCTTATCCCAAGTAACATATTACATATGTGGGATTCTAATCCGGTATCTAATACCTAAGACGTAGAGTATACTGAGAAACAGTTCTCGGTAACTAACACACCCGAAGAAGATGCATCAACATGCTCATTCTTCATTTGGGTGGCGTGGAAATCCGGATATTTTCCTATTTCCTGCTCGGACTTATAACAGTTATAAGTTGGAGCGGAACCAACGTTCCCCGGCTCAGCATAACAAGTGGGTTTGGTCAGTACATCCATATTATTATCTTGATTAAGGCCTGATATGGTCGCTACTTGGAGAGAGAGAAGAAAACACTTAGCGTATGCTCTTGCAAGATTAGATTGGTTTATTATCTTATCTAATCAGGATGGCTCCCACTGTTTTTATCAATCTTCCTTCAAACCCTAAAAGGTAAGACTGATCGGGATTAATTGAAAGGTTACGCTAGAGCCCCGGCCAACTTCCGTAGCCAAATGCGGAACAAAAATTTTATAACGATACGAAACTTGGCGCTAGAATAAACCTAAACCGGATCTTTAACCATAAACCTAACTAGCAAGTGAGGGTTCTATCTACTATGATAGAAATTATACCTAAAGAAACCAAGTCCTTCGGGTCTTCGATCCTCTCCTTAAGCTCCTCGATGGAAGTATGGCTCGTGCTTGAACTTCGGCCTCCTTGTGTCAACGATGATCCACCCGAGAGTTCCAACCTTGAGCTAAACCTACAAGTTGAGCTAACTAGAATACTTAGCTTGCTAATCTAAGTAGACTAGAGTGAGTAGAGTGTGATTTAGAGTAGCCAAGTCTCATTAACCCTTGATTATCAACACATGATACACTTAGGGTTTTGAGAGGAAGAAGTAGAGAGCAAGCTTGAGGAAAGAGAAAGTATTTGTGATAATGATAATAAAAAATGGAATGGCTATCTTTTATATGACCTCAAGCATGGCATGGAAAATATCTCACCAAAATATCTAGGTCAAAAATATCTCATCAAAATATCTAAGGTAACCAAGTCAAGCCAAGTCAAAAGGTCAACCCAAGTAGCCATGCCATATATAATTATCATTTACCAAAAATAACAAATTCTTTTCTCCACCTCATTTTTGTTTTGACCAAGTCAGTGGTCAAAACACTAATGAGGTGTCTCCTTCTATACCTCCTCCCATCCGTATATACATACCCGCATCCGTGTTCCGAGAAACACGAATACAATGAGACGAAACTAATCCAATAATCAAATACTAGGATCCGGCTTAAACCAAAGCCCATTAGTATTGTCTGCTCGAACACCACATGCGCACAAGTACACGTATGTGATAGAACCATGTCTAAGAGTATCGCATATCGGTACTAGGGGCGGTAAACGTCAGACCCCTAATTGTAGGGTTCCTAGGCACTCTTGTGAAGGTTCAAAAGGCATCAAACATGCCCGGATAAAAATTTAGACGTGCCGAACAACCCAAAGCCGGGATCTTTGCTAGATTATTAGGTTTAAACATGCAAGATGATAACTTTTATCTAAGTGTGAGGGATTACAACCTTTGTAGTCCGCTCCTTCACTTCACAAGCTCCGAGTAGAAGTCCCTTTGCCGCGATCCACGATCTCCCGGACTCATGAGAGGCTCCACGACTCGAACGATCCATTCTAGCTTGTCGTATTCCAAATCTCCGATGATCTACCTTGAAGTTGCTTCGACTCAAGCTTTCTCACTCAAAAGAGAAGAACACACTAATCCCATGGGCTAGATGAGATGAGGATGAGAGAGTAGTAATTTTGCTTTCTTTTAATATCATTTTCTCATATTTTATCATCACTTTAGGATTTTCAAGAAAGCTTCTTCAAGAGAGAAGAAGAAGAAGATAATGGAAAAACTAATAAGAATAATAATAATCCTTTTGTGATGAATAGAATATAAACCATATGATTGAATTGCAAACCATGGTCAAGGATGAGTGGTCAAGATTTTGTAGAGAAATAACTAGAGTTAGGGTTTGCTTGAGTTAAATAAGTGCCATCCAAAAATATCCTAAGAATGACAAAAGAAAAATGCTTCTAGAAGGTGCATGAAGCAACTAACCCAACCCTAACCTCAATTAATCATCCTTAAACATGTTTAACAATTAATCATATCATGTCACAATAATATATATCACATATATATTATATATTTGCAACAAAACAAAATAATACAATTAACATATATCGCATATATATCAATGTATCATTCAGTGAGAAAATGAAATAATAAAGCGAGCCAATATTAGATAATGTAATACAATATATCATATATATTATTATACATTAAATCATCGAATCAACACTTGATCCGACGATCCGGCTATATCGAATATTACCGACTAATATTTTATGTACCGATTCATCGAATCAACACTTGATCCGATGACCCGGTTCAAATCTAAATATCACGAGAATATAATACGGTATCCCATATCGCATTATTCTCGGTCCTGCACATATCACATATGTGCCTCTACTCCGTTTCGCCTGAGCCAAGAAACCTCTGTGTAGGACTCTAAAGAATCGTCAATACGCCGGTAGCAGGTGATGATCATATCAAACACCCACAAGCTGGTATTGAGCGATCAGAAGATCAACAAGCTAGCCTGTGCGTTCTCCTGTGAATCCGATCAGTAACACTCCCGTACAGTCCGGTCTGTTCGTCTGATATGTCGCATATCAAGTCTAGGGGTGGTATACGTCAGACCCCAGTAACCGATAAGTCGTGTCGATGTGTGGCTCATAACGGGTCGAGAAACTACTAGTAACACTTACCAGTAAATCTCTATATCAGCCCTGGCCAGGGACTTCCAGTTATAGCCAATCGAACACAGCACAACATCAACTCCCTATACCGGGAGAGACGAATCCCCTCCTATCGCTCATTGCCTCCATGTGATTCGGGACTGTACCCAAAAGCCACCGTTTTGCACGCCCTCTTGGACGTGGTAAGGTGGAAATCAAAGCACAGTGGGAATCACACAAGACTCTATGACGATCTCGGGTCTTCAGACTACCCTGTACCTGTGTCACCGGAGAACTGCCATCTGACGTGTGGTATATCACCATCTGGGAGTTCTCGGCGAGTCCGTCCAGTGTACCCAGTCTGCACTGAGCACCCGTACACCATCTCTGATGTCTAACACCGATGGATATGGGATCATCCATCGCCCATCATATGGGTCAAGATGCGTATACGCTAGTCTACTCTGGTGTATCGATGCCCTGTCTCGATATACCCTCGACTAGGAACAGTTATAGGATGTACTCATCGACTACCGCGGCCCCACTAGTATGATCTCATCATAGTCCCAGTAGTCGAGTACAAATCCTAAGGGCTTTATCAACATGTGAGAGTAAAACAGTAAACCAATACAAGTCAACATGTTAAGATAAAGTGAAACCAAATAGCATACTATCATGACGAGCAAGAAATCCTCTCTGTATATATCTAAGCATCCATCATAATATACATCATATGTACAACAATGGCCTCTAGGGCATATACATAACTAACAATCTCCCACTTGCACTAAGGCCAGCTGCTGTAGTATCTCATACCTAGCATCCCGAATAATCTCTCAAAATGTATCTGGGGAATAGCCTTCGTGAATGGATCCGCAGTGTTGTCCTTCGTATCTACTCTTCTGACCTCGATCTCCCGGCGATCAACTATCTCCCTGATCAGGTGATACCGCCTCAGAATATGTCTGGACTTCTGATGGGACCTGGGTTCCTTGGCCAAAGCCACAGCTCCATTGTTATCGCAATACAGAGGTATTGGATGCTCAATGGATGGAACCACACCAAGTTCACTAATGAACTTCTTGATCCAGACAGCCTCTTTGGCAGCATCGTTGGCAGCGATGTATTCAGCCTCCATCGTTGAGTCTGCAACGGTATCCTGTTAGGAACTCTTCCAACATACCGCCCCTCCATTGAGGGTAAAGACAAAACCCGAATGCGACTTAGAGTCGTCCTTATCACTTTGGAAGCTGGAATCGGTAAAGGACTCCACCTGGAGTTCTCCATTACCATACACCAAGAACATCTCCTTAGTCCTTCGTAAGTACTTGAGAATGTTCTTCACAGCTGTCCAGTGACTCTCTCCAGGATCTGCTTGATACCGACTCACTACACTTAGTGAGTATGCAACATCGGGTCTGGTACACAGCATCGCATACATGATAGAGCCTACTGCCGAAGCATAGGGTATCCCTTGCATGCGAGCTCTCTCCAAATCAGTCTTGGGAGACATCTCTTTGGAGAGAGTGAGTCCAGAGATCGTGGGTTGGTTCCCACGCTTGGATTCTTCCATACTAAACCTCTTTAGTATGGTGTCAATGTACCTGGATTGGGACAATCCCAATATCCGTTTAGATCTATCTCTATAGATCATTATTCCCAATATGCAGGAGGCATCACCTAGATCTTTCATTGAGAATCTCTGCGATAAGAAGAGCTTGACTGATTGCAGCATAGGAATATCATTTCCTATCAAGAGTATGTCATCCACGTACAATACGAGGAAGACAACCTTACCCTCTGCTACCTTCTTATAGATACAAGGTTCATCTATATTTTTGATGAAGTCAAACTCTTTGACTACTACATCAAAACAGATGTTCCAACTCCGCGATGCTTGCTTTAACCCATAAATGGATTTAAGCAGCTTGCACACTTTTCCGTTGCTCCCACTATCTACGAAGCCCTCTGGCTGAGTCATGTACACGCACTCTTCTAAATCACCGTTTAGAAAGGCGGTCTTAACATCCATTTGCCAGATTTCGTAGTCATAGTATGCAGCAATGGCAAGTAAGATCCGGATGGACTTAAGCATAGCCACTGGAGAAAAGGTTTCGTCATAATCCACACCTGGACGTTGACGAAAACCCTTTGCTACAAGTCTAGCTTTGAAAGTCTCAACTTTTCCATCTACACCAAATTTCTTTTTAAAAATCCACTTGCTCCCAATGGGTTTTACCCCTTCAGGAGCATTTTCCAAAGTCCATACTTTATTGGTGTACATGGATTCCATCTTAGATCGCATTGCATCCAGCCATTTCACAGAGTCACCACTCGTGATGGCCTGCTCGAAACTAGTCGGTTCATCATCATCCATGATGCAATCATCGCTTCCACCATCAATGAGAAAACCATAGTATCTCTCAGGTGGACAAGAAACCCTGCTAGATCGGCGGAGAGGCTGGGGTTCGTCGGGTACTACTGAATCCTCTGGTTCCAATAAATCATCAGTTGTAGTCTGTGGTGCTGGAACCTCTTCCAGCTCTACCTCTTTGCCACTAATTTCTTTTGCAAGAAATTCCTTTTCTAAAAAGGTGGCATATTGAGAAATAAACACTTTTTGTTCCTCACCGTGATAGAAAATATATCCTTGAGAATTCTTAGGATATCCCACAAATTTGCAAAGAACTGATCGTGCCTCGAGTTTGTCTGGATTTTGTCTTTTGACATAGGCCGGACATCCCCATATCTTAACTCGTTTAAAATATGGTCTCTTCCCACTCCATATCTCATATGGTGTGGTAGGTACAGATTTAGACGGAACTAGATTCAATATGTATATGGCTGTCTCAAGCGCATACCCCCAAAAGGAAATAGGTAACTCAGCGTCGCTCATCATAGATCGCACCATATCTAATAGGGTCCGATTCCTTCGTTCATATACACCGTTGTGCTGTGGTGTATAAGGAGGAGTAAGCTGAGAGAGAATCCCATTCTCTTTTAGATAATCTAGGAACTCACCGCTTAAGTATTCACCTCCTCGATCAGATCGAAGAATCTTAATACTTTTGCCCGTTTGATTCTCTACTTCGTGCTTATATTCTCTGAATTTCTCAAAGGCTTCAGACTTGTGTTTCATCAGGAACACATGTCCTAATCTAGAGAGATCGTCAGTGAATGTAATGAAGTAGGAAGAACCGTTCTTGGCATGCGTAGACATGGGACCGCATACATCACTATGTACTAGTCCTAAGAGTTCGGTAACTCTTTCTCCGTGTCCACTAAACGGAGCTTTGGTCATTTTTCCTTTGAGACATGAATGGCAAGTATCATAAGATGATAATTCGAACGAATTTAAATAACCATCTCTATGCAACTTAGCCAGTTGTGTCGCATTGATATGACCAAGTCTACAATGCCATAAGTAGGATTCGTTCATATCTGAACTTTTCCTCTTGTGTGTGTTTTGTATATTCAGGACTGTATTCTGATTTAGAATGAATATGCCATTATGTAACGAGCCTGATGCAATCAACTTTTGATCTAGGAATATGTTCATAACATTATCCTTTACTACAAAATTATATCCTTCTTTACTTAATAAAGAAACTGATATAATGTTGCACATCATGTTCGGTATATAATAGCACTCATTTAGAATCAGTGTATTACGACTCGGCAATACAAGGTGATATTCGCCAACTGCTTTGGCTGCAACATTTGCACCGTTCCCTACTAGAACGGAATGATCATCCTTTCCCAGTTCTCTACCTTTACGTAGCCCATGTAACTGTTTACATATGTGGGATCCTGATCCGGTATTTAATACCCAGGACGTAGGGTGAACTGAGAAACAGTTCTCAATAACTAACACACCCGAAAAAGATGCATCAACATGCATGTTCTTTTGGGCGGCGTGAGAATCCAGACATTCTCATGTTTCCTGTTCAGTCTTATAACTCTTATAAGAAAGAACGGATCCAACATTCCCTTGCTCAGTACAATAATCGGGTTCAGTCAATACATCAATATTATTATCTTGATTATGATCTGACATGGTCGCTACCTGGAGAGAGAGAGAAGAAAACACTTTTAGTGTATGCTCTTGCAAGATTAGATTGGTTATTATCTTATCTAATCAGGATGTCTCCCACTGTTTTTATCAAATCTACCTTAAAACCCTAAAAGGTAAGATTAGCCGGGATTAATTACACCCTACAATTTCGTCAATCTTTCAGCCAGATCAGTGTTGGTACTTTGAGGGAGGTTCCCCGTGCTTTCGCACGGACCTAATTAAAGTAAACCTCGTTTTCCCAGAGGCGTAACCCCGTTAACACTTTTCTAGACACCTACTTGATCGGCTAATTGTCTTGTGTAAAATTCTCCCAGGAGTAACACTTACTCGCAGTGGGTATCGGGATCCAACTATCTCATAGAAGGTATGCAATCTCATTGCAAATTTCAACGCTTGAAATTCCCGATAATATTTTGCCCCTAGCGATCTATGACCTTAACTAAGTCAACAAACCATAAATCGCAAGTCAAGTTCAACCCGTACATTTCCTGATTGAATTAAACCCACCCGCACGACCCTTAACTGAGTTAACAAAGCCGTACGAATACCCTAATCCAATCACATCTCATGTTTTAGCAGATAACAATTACTTAGCTACCGTACACTATGCCTTAACTAAGTCAACAAACATAGCACGAATACTAAATAATATCTATCTGAAATGACGGAGGGCTACGCAGGTTTTTCAGAAAACCCTGAGCGTAATGAACTTGATATCGTCGTAGAATCAAGTGAAGTTTTGAAAAGGTGTGTTTTTGAGGCTTTTCTTAGTTTCGCTAAAGGGGTCACTCCCGGTGAAGGGATCGTCGGCCCTTTTCTCATCGAATAAGGTGCAGGATATATCATATATACCGCTGTGCAAAGCAAAACACTAAAAGCAATCAAAAGACAAACCGTGTTTTGTAGCATCTGCCAGTTTCGCTAAAGGAGTCACTCCCGGTGAAGGAATCTCGGTCCTTTCCTCATCGAATAAGGTGCAGGATATATCATATATATCACTGTGCAAAGCAAAACTGTAGCTACCCTTTTTATAAAGTTTTGATTCTACAACATCTTTAGATTTCTTTTCTTTTATTAATCTCATTAATAAAAATCCCATCAGCTTATGCTTCCTAAGCATCACAGAAGAAACGAAAGCAGTAATATTTATATATCAGCATATATATATAGTATAAGCATTCGTCTCAGGCAGTAATATGATCTCATCACAGAACATTGCAGCAGAAGAACATATATGAAATATTGGATATACTAGGACGTCCGTGTTTTCAATACGAGCCTGTATAAAACACGGATTCCACGGTCGCGACGAATAGCCAAACCCACATCCCAAGACCCCTACGAGAGCGGCAAGTAACACTGCCAATTCTAGGGTTAGGAGACCCGGTCTCGACTCCTCGAGATGGCCTCCCACTGGACCCCAGAACCCGGTTACTTGTGCTCACCTCCTTGGGTCTACCTAATGCGGAAAAGTAAATAATATACACTGGTGACAACAACCGCAACCTGGAAGTACCCCAAATAAAAGAATATTACATTACAAATGAATTTTACATGAATGAAAATAAAAACCCTCATCTCACATAAAACCCCCGGCTATTCAGAACGCGACGATCCAATATAACATATCACAGCAACACATAATATCTCATATCATCAACGTAAGTAAATATGCGCATCCCAATTGTCGTTGACATATAGCAACGAAACCGGCGATATCACATATTACACTTACGGTCACAGAAAAGAAAGTGTAAAACTACAATATTTGGAATCCACAATCACTTTAGACATCGTAAATCCGAAATATCACATATTCCGTATTTCATGCCTAACTCTATGAATTCCACATATTGTATCATATTCCAGATAAATAGACAGTATTAAATTTTCCGAACAGATAATCAAATACCCAAAATTTCCCAAAGTGCTCAACTCTTGAGCGGAGTTCAAATAATCCCAGAATATGTCACAGTACCGGTGATCCAGCCGTAGAAGGGCCAAGCCAACGCCTCACATGTGGCACGCCGTACTGCCCCAAACCCGAAGGTTCAAAAGGCAGTTCAAGACGGTCACATAATCGAGTTAAGGTTTGTTGTCTTCTAGAGGGTCCACCGCTTAACTTGCACAATTTTCTGCAAGATTTAAACCCGAAAAAATTTCAACACTTGAAAGTTTGCCGTACCGGGAAACAGTAAGTTAATGATATCCATTCAAATAGTTTAACAGTTTCTAAATATCCGGAAAGAAATACGAACTTAAATATTCCGATCGAATCTACTATTACCAAATAAACCCCAGATTTTTAAACACCTGAAACAGATTAAAAATACCCAGAAGCATCAGCAAGCACCTACGGTCATTACCAGAAAAGCCACGTGTCACAATCCTATCAATCCGCCGCGGAACCGCCGCGCAAGCAAGCTTGCGCCGAGCTTCCGCGGCCGTTTGATCGAATTGGGGGCTCGGGCTTCTTGGTAATTCTTAGAATTCCCTGCTGATTTTTTTACATATTTTTAATTCAGAAAAATCCCAAAATTTAAAAAATTTCCAGAGAGGGGTCTTTTTGTGTCGTTTCGGGTTCGATCGAAGTTTTAACTTCGTAAACACATCGCCTAATGCTCTAGCTAGGCTCTGATACCACTGTAGGGTTCCTAGGCACTCTTGTGAAGGTTCAAAAGGCATCAAACATGCCCGGATAAAAATTTAGACGTGCCGAACAACCCAAAGCCGGGATCTTTGCTAGATTATTAGGTTTAAACATGCAAGATGATAACTTTTATCTAAGTGTGAGGGATTACAACCTTTGTAGTCCGCTCCTTCACTTCACAAGCTCCGAGTAGAAGTCCCTTTGCCGCGATCCACGATCTCCCGGACTCATGAGAGGCTCCACGACTCGAACGATCCATTCTAGCTTGTCGTATTCCAAATCTCCGATGATCTACCTTGAAGTTGCTTCGACTCAAGCTTTCTCACTCAAAAGAGAAGAACACACTAATCCCATGGGCTAGATGAGATGAGGATGAGAGAGTAGTAATTTTGCTTTCTTTTAATATCATTTTCTCATATTTTATCATCACTTTAGGATTTTCAAGAGAGCTTCTTCAAGAGAGAAAAAGAAGAAGATAATGGAAAAACTAATAAGAATAATAATAATCCTTTTGTGATGAATAGAATATAAACCATATGATTGAATTGCAAACCATGGTCAAGGATGAGTGGTCAAGATTTTGTAGAGAAATAACTAGAGTTAGGGTTTGGTTGAGTTAAATAAGTGTCATCCAAAAATATCCTAAGAATGACAAAAGAAAAATGCTTCTGGAAGGTGCATGAAGCAACTAACCCAAATCAAACCCTAACCTCACTTAATCATCCTTAAACATGTTTAACAATTAATCATATCATGTCACAATAATATATATCACATATATATTATATATTTGCAACAAAAGAAAATAATACAATTAACATATATCGCATATATATCAATGTATCATTCAGTGAGAAAATGAAATAATAAAGCGAGCCAATATTAGATAATGTAATACAATATATCATATATATTATTATACATTAAATCATCGAATCAACACTTGATCCGACGATCCGGCTATATCGAATATTACCGACTAATATTTTATGTACCGATTCATCGAATCAACACTTGATCCGATGACCCGGTTCAAATCTAAATATCACGAGAATATAATACGGTATCCCATATCGCATTATTCTCGGTCCTGCACATATCACATATGTGCCTCTACTCCGTTTCGCCTGAGCCAAGAAACCTCTGTGTAGGACTCTAAAGAATCGTCAATACGCCGGTAGCAGGTGATGATCATATCAAACACCCACAAGCTGGTATTGAGCGATCAGAAGATCAACAAGCTAGCCTGTGCGTTCTCCTGTGAATCCGATCAGTAACACTCCCGTACAGTCCGGTCTATTCGTCTGATATGTCGCATATCAAGTCTAGGGGTGGTATACGTCAGACCCCAGTAACCGATAAGTCATGTCGATGTGTGGCTCATAACGGGTCGAGAAACTACTAGTAATACTTACCAGTAAATCTCTATATCAGCCCTGGCCAGGGACTTCCAGTTATAGCCAATCGAACACAGCACAACATCAACTCCCTATACCGGGAGAGACGAATCCCCTCCTATCGCTCATTGCCTCCATGTGATTCGGGACTGTACCCAAAAGCCACCGTTTTGCACGCCCTCTTGGACGTGGTAAGGTGGAAATCAAAGCACAGTGGGAATCACACAAGACTCTATGACGATCTCGGATCTTCAGACTACCCTGTACCTGTGTCACCGGAGAACTGCCATCTGACGTGTGGTATATCACCATCTGGGAGTTCTCGGCGAGTCCGTCCAGTGTACCCAGTCTGCACTGAGCACCCGGACACCATCTCTGATGTCTAACACCGATGGATATGGGATCATCCATCGCCCATCATATGGGTCAAGATGCGTATACGCTAGTCTACTCTGATGTATCGATGCCCTGTCTCGATATACCCTCGACTAGGAACAGTTATAGGATGTACTCATCGACTACCGCGGCCCCACTAGTATGATCTCATCATAGTCCCAGTAGTCGAGTATAAATCCTAAGGGCTTTATCAACATGTGAGAGTAAAACAGTAAACCAATACAAGTCAACATGTTAAGATAAAGTGAAACCAAATAGCATACTATCATGACGAGCAAGAAAGTCCTCTCTGTATATATCTAAGCATCCATCATAATATACATCATATGTACAACAATGGCCTCTAGGGCATATACATAACTAACACTAATAGCGGTATAAGTCGTGTCGGTGTACAGTCCAAAACACCCTGAGAAACTACTGGAGTACCTACCAGTAAATCTCTCTTGCCCTGGCCGGGGACTTTGTGTAATGGCGTTCCGAACACGGCGCGACATCAACCCCCAATACCGGGAGAGACGAATCCTATCTAACTGCCACTGCCTCCAAGTGCTTCGGGACTGCACCTAACTACTACCTGTTTGCACGACTCAATAGAGCCGTTGTAGGGTAGCAATCTAAGAATAGTGGGAACACACTTGAGGCGAAGTAGCAGTGTCAAGTCAACAGACTAAGCTGTACTCATGTCACCTGGGAACTGCTACCTGACGATAGGTATAATACCAACCAACAGTACCCTACGAGTTCGTCCAGTGTAACTCATAACCCAATGAGCACCTGCATACTATCTCCAGTACGATGTACTGATGGCTATGGGAGAGACCATCTCCCCTGCTGGGATGAGAAGCGTATACACTAGTCTACTCTGGAGTATCGATGCCCTGTCTCGATAATCCTACGACTAGGGACCTGTATAAGGATGAGCTTATAGACTACCCAGCCCCCACTAGTGTGACCGCCATCATAATGCTGGTAGTCAAGCAAAGATCCTAAGGGCTCTATCAATATGTATTAGCGATATGCTAAAAGAAACATATACTCATATTAAGATAGATACAAACCAAGTAGCATACTACTATATCGAGCAAGACTGTTATCAATCCGTGTATATATCCAAGCTTCCAAAATGTAATATACAAACTAGTACTATACAATAATGGCCTCTAGGGCATACATATCCAACAATCTCCCACTTGCACTAAAGGCCGGTAATTGATGTACCGCATACCCAACGTCTGCACTAAGGCCAGCTGCTGGCATACCGCATACCCAATAGCTCAAAAAGTCGCTCGAACTGTGCTTGAGGGAGGGCCTTTGTAAATGGATCCGCCGTGTTTTCTTTAGTGTCCACTCTCCGTACCTCGATCTCCTGGCGATCAATGATCTCCCTGATCAGGTGATACCTCCTTAAGATGTGTCTGGATTTCTGATGGGACCGTGGTTCCTTCGCTAAAGCTATAGCCCCATTGTTATCGCAATACAAAGGTATTGGGTCAACAATGGACGGAACCACCTAAACTTCACTAATGAACTTCTTCATCCAGACCGCCTCTTTTGCGGCATCGCTTGCAGCAATGTATTCAGCTTCCATCGTCGAGTCTGCGACGGTATCCTGTTTGGAGCTCTTCCAACACACTTCCCCACCATTGAGGGTAAACACAAAACCCGAGACAGACTTGCTGTCGTCCTTGTCACTCTGGAAGCTTGAATCGGTAAAGGACTCGACCCTAAGGTCTCTATTACCGTAACCCAAGAACATCTCCTTAGTCCTTCTCATGTACTTGAGAATGTTCTTCACTGCTGTCCAGTGGTTCTCACCTGGGTCTAACTGATACCGGCTCACCACGCTTAGCGCATAAGCTACATCTGGTCTTGTACATAGCATCGCATATATTATAGATCCTACCGCCGAAGCGTAGGGTATATAGGGTATAGTGCTCATGCGAACCCTCTCCTCGTCAGTCTTGGGAGACATCTTCTTGGAGAGGGTGATTCGGTGCAATGCGGGTATATTACCACGCTTGGAATCTTCCATACTAAATCTCTTTAGTACGGTCTCTATGTACCTGGACTACGAAAGTCCCAGTAATCTCTTAGATCTATCTATGTATATCTTGATCCCCAGAAAGCACGAGGCATCACCCAGGTCTTTCATGGAGAACCGTTGTGACAAGAATAGTTTGACCGATTGTAGCATAGGAATGCCATTTCCTATCAAAAGAATGCCGTTGTTGGGGTCGAAAATTGCACCATGGTTGACCAAGTCAAGGTCAACCCTAAGTCAGGTGGGCCCAAGCCCAGAGCAAGTGGGATCATGCCCGAGTCGAGCCCGAACATGAAGCGGCCGGCCCCCCCATGCCAAAAAAAATCATGTAATAGATAATTTTGATGTAATTGTTTATGCATGAATGGGCATAAAGCCAAATTTTTGTAAAGCCCGTGGCTTATGTGCAAAAAGAAATAGCACATGAGGCATGGGATGGGCAAAAGGCCATTTTGTAAAGCCCAAGGGGCTATGTGTAAAGTGTATAGCCTATAAAGGTAAAGATAATGAAAATATCTCAAGATCTTTTTCTCTCTCTAAAAAAAATCAAGGTCTGTGCCTCCTTCTCCTTCCTCAAGGTTCTAAAACTTCTTCTTTCTTTTGAATTAAATCAAGAGTTTTACTCTTCCTTTTCCAAAACTAAATAGTTTTTCACCACAAAACCCATAAAGGGGAGCTCAGATCTTCCATTAGATCTCAAAAATGGGAGATTTTTAAAATCTCACCCCTCTTGTTCTCTAAGATCCGGCCAACAAAGAGGAGGAAGAAGGAGACCCATCTCGGAAAATCTCACTTTGGAAAAGATCCCAGGCTCAAGAGAAGATCTCAGGCTTAAGAGAGAAGAACCTCTGAAGATTATTAGGGAGTCCAACTCCAAGACCCAAATGCTCAAAGGAGTTTAACTCCTAATCCAGATCTTTTGGAGTTTAACTCCACTCAAAATCCTCTTTTTGGAGTTTAACTCCTATTTTTGGGGGTAAAACCCCTTCCTTTCGCTAGCGCGCAAGCGCCCACATGCTGGGCACATGAGGAGCTAGCGCCCAAAACGCTAGCGCCCGAGCGCCCACGTGCCGGGCATGTGAGGCGCTAGCGCCCGAGCGCCCAAAGCGCTAACGCCCGAGTGCCTACGTGCCAAGCACGTGAGGCGCTAGCGCCAGCGCCTAGCGCTAACCCAAGCGCCAGCGCCCGCGCCCAGCGCCAGCGTGCTAGGCACGTGAGGCGCTAGGGCTCACGCGTCCTTTGCACGCCATTTTCCCCTCATTTTACATGTACTCCACACTAAAAATACCTCCCCCGTTAGAAAAAATTTCTAACGGGGCGCTGCCCCGCACCCCGTAAGGGGGCCACTAGTCCCCCTTGACCCCCAGTCCACTATCCGGGTAGCAGGACCCCCGTAAAAACTCTGCGGGGACCCTGGTATATCCAAAACCCCTTCAAAACACAACACTGCACATTGAGTTCGCATGACCTGTTTGACCCATCAATCGGAGGTTCGCTTGCTCCAAAGGCGAGGGGTAATTAATGGCAGCTTAGTCCGCAGCTGCCGGAGATTCGGATCCCCACAATCAATAAACCCCAACCTACCCTAGGTAGGGAGAATCTGTAATGCGCCTAACAAGCGTGCGCGTATTCCCATCTCAATGGGGTGACGAAAAACACCCTACAGTCGTCTACGTACAAGACTAGGAATACGACAATTCGTCCTACAATTTTCTAATAAATACAAAGCTCATCCTCGTTCTTAATGAAGTCAAATTCTTTGAATGTTTCATCAAAACAGATGTTCCAGCTCCGCGATGCCTGCTTTAATGCATAAATGGATTTAAGCAACTGGCACACTGATCAGTCGAAAATATTGCATTTTTAACACGACAATTTCCCTACCATTTGCACTCATCTAGAGGTGTTCGGTATTAATATAGCACATATTAGCAAAACAGCCGTAAAATACCAAATCACTTGTGTTATATATTAAAACCGACATTTCTGAGGGAAATTGAGTGTTTATCATGGCATCACATCATCTTTGTATAGCGCAACACTTGTTTCGAGAATCTGTGTAGGAAATTCCAGGAGAAAAGCCAAATTTGTGAAAAGTGCTGTTAAAAATACGCCAAGTCCAAGACTAGTAATCTTGTAGTAATATAGAAGGAATTATGAGATTCAACATACCAGAAAATATACTTAAAGCCAACAGGAAGCACCAGAAGAATTTACATGCCCCAAGGACATCAATAGGCCGCGGTTCCGCGGCTAGAACCACCTTGGAGCCGCGGATCCGCGGCCATGAGGAAGAGTCGTCAGCATAGCTTCATTCCAGGCTTCTCCTTTCACTTGGTACACCTCTTCAAGCTACTTCAAACTCCAGAATTCTCCAGAATCTTCTGCCAGATCAGCAAGGCTCCTTGATCAAGCTAAAAATGTCCAAGCTTCCAAAGCAAGCTACTTAACAACCTAAGCCTAGAAGCTTCTCCCTAACCTCCAAGCTTATGAAGGAAGCTAAAGCCTAACTAACTACCTCTAGAAGCTTCTACCTAACTACCTAGCTTACAAGGGAAGCGAAACTAAACCTAGTTTCTAAAAGAAGCCAAAGCTAGTGAAGGCTATAAAAGGAAACCTAAGGCTTCACTTCTAAGGTTGTTCAATAATTTGTGGTTGTTGATTCCTACATCAATTCCCAATACAAGTTGAGTGACACAACTTGTAAACCGTAATCTCCAATTCAAAATCCAAAGCAAAAAATCAAGAACTCCGAGTACCAAATCAAGCATGAAGCCTTCGATCCTTTAGAAAGCAACGCCGGACTTCATCGGAGCAAGTGATCCAAGGAGATCCGCGACTCAAGGAGACGAGCGAAGCCGAAATCAACGATCGAGTTCTTTCCTCATTGTAGATCTTGAGAGAATTGTAACAAAATTGTTGATAAATAAAGGTGAAATTTCTATATCTTGCTTTCTTTACATTCTTGCATCATGATTCGATCTCAATTCCTGATTGTGTTTCGTGTTATGATGTTTGAGTAAAACTCCGCTCGTGAAGGAGTCGAGAGAATCAATAGATGATGATGTGACAAATCTTGAAACGATTCTTAATTCCTATAAGTTTTGTAAACTCTAGTAAATTGAAGAATCGGCAACCTAGTTTCGAGCGATGCTTTCTTGATTGTGTTCGCTCTTAATTAGTGATCCACGATCGATTCTTGAATTTACTCGAGGCTAGAATTTGAATGAGATTCATCGAAAGGATAAAGGATGAGATGAAGAAACCATAGTTTCTTCGAAAGATCCTTAAACCTTGATTAATCATCATCGATCTAGTATCAAATCATTAATGGATAAGAATACATAATCAATAGATTTCATCACGTCTATAGATTCGATCGATTCCTACGAGCCTCACTTCGATTCTTGATTATTTGGATTTGATATCATCAATTCTTAATTCTTGATTTTTAAATGTTTTCTTGATTTTAGATTTAGATCTAGATAATTCTTGAACTTCAATTTTAGAAATCTTGAATTAAATTGTCTTTTCTCTTTTCTTTAATTTTCAATTCATCTAATTCGAATTCGAACGGATCTCACTTTCCCTGTGGACGATCCGCACTCGCTAACGTGCTACATCCGACACCGTTATTGATTGCGGTCAAAATATTTTTGGTTGTGATTTCTATACATTTTCTACATACACACCGAGAATTCGTATCAATCAAATGGCGCCGTTGCCGGGGATCGTGTGCTAATTTGTTCGTTTTTGAAATTTGAGTTGAAAAATTTATTCCATCTATATTTTTAGATCTAAATTCGCACAAACACTAAACAATTTGTTGTGATTTGTTGCGAGGGAATCTGGAATCTGTTGAGCAAGAGGAAATTTTTTTGGAATATTCCAGAGAGCGCAAGAACTGAACAGGAACAGCTCCTGAAAAATTTGTGCAGAGATCAATCTTACCTACGGCGAATCCGCGGCCCGAGACGCTCATTGCAGCGGAACCGCGGCACCCTTGTAGCATTGCTGTACCAAAATCTCTCTGTAAATTCCTAACTCTCTTATCTCTTTCTCTGTCTGCTCCAATAACAAATTTGCTGCAGGTTTCTTTGCAAAAATTCGCAGCGCTGCAAAAAATAAAAATTGTGCGTGTTTTGATTCTTGGTTGTTTGCATATTAATACGGAATTTAAGGGGCACAGCCAAATTCAGATTAGGTGGGGAGTTCATTACCCTTCCTAAGCCCCGAAAATCATAAAATTTGCATCAGCATTACCCTCATTAACTAAAAGAAATCTAGGCATGACTCTAAGGACCGTCGCACTCACTTAGGACAGGAGAAGGCCGTGGGTAATCTATTGTTTATCCGCGTTTCTTTTGTGGTGTCTAAGGCAAGTGTGTCTAAGGCAAGTGGTTACTTAATTAGGCCCACTACTTATGTAGTGGAGAACCTTCCACTTACCTGGCACTTACCTGGCCACAGGAGGGACAAAGAGCCAGTGGAGGATTGATCCTGCGACTTGTCTTTTGGCAGTTAGGAGCGGTCTAGAGCCTTGACCTAGGTGACCATTAGACTTAGGGTTTTGCTTGTTGCATTTGTTGTGATTTGCATCATTTTTTTAAAAATCCGTATCTTTTTCAAAACAAACACCAATCACTTCATTTTCCCCCTAATTATCATAACGCTGCCACTTGTGCTAAACCCTTTAGTGCAAGCTCGGCTGGACACGGGATTCTAGTGCCCGTCGTGTCCGCGTTTTCCCCTATCGACCCCAAAATCGGTATTTCTACCTTTTCTTTTTCCCACCACCACCGCGATGGACGGTTATCCATTAAACTTTTATACCACTCTGCCACCGCCCACAGGTGCGCAGAATCCTCCACGCATTTCTCTCCAAGAGAGATGCTATCCTTCACGTGTTCCCCTTCCCACCTGTCTTTCTATACCACCAGCCAACGGGGAAAATTTTGAAATCAACCCCCAATTCATCAAACTGTTACCCAAATTTCACGGTCTTGATTCTGAAGACGCATACGTTTTTATCTCCAAATTCGAAAACGTATGCGCAATGATTGGAACATCACAACTGTCTGTGGATGCTCTGCGTTTACGTTTTCTCCCATTCACTTTGTGCGATTTAGCCGAGAAGTGGCTTTACAACATAACCGCACATTCTATTTCAAAATGGGATGAATTTGTTACAGCATTCCTTAAGAAATTTTATCCCAATCACAAGACCAGCCGTGTTCGAAGCGAAATCTTCAAATTTACCCAACTTCCCAATGAACCATTCTGGAAATGCTTTGAACGGTTCAAGGATCTTCTTATCCAATGCCCTCATCACGGAATCTCCAGATGGGATTTGTGTCAAATTATCTATGAGGGTATTGATTTCACTACTAGACAGATGCTTGAAACCATGTGTCATTGCCAATTCCTATCTAAAGATGATGGTGAAGCTTGGAAATATTTAGAAGATTTAGCCCAAAACACATCATAATGGGAAAGTGTTAGACCACCACCGCCTAGGGAAGATGTCAATCAGCTCGATGTTTCCGTCATAATGAGAGCCGAAATGGCCACAATACAAAGGAAACTCGAAGCTATAGAAAACAAAATCTCTTCAGTCTCCCTAAACCAATACACACTTCCCAAAACCGTGTGTGGCTGCTGTTCAAACCCATCACATTTGACGGAAGAATGTCCTTTGAATGTACCGTTTCAAGGTCACACTAATGCTGCATTTCAGCAAAGACCTGGAAACGATCCATCTTCTTCCGCATATAATCAAGATTGGAGGAATCACCCTGATTTTTCTTGGATCCAACACCAACCTCAATACACGGATCTAAACCAGAACACTTTCCAAAGGGTCCCTCCACAGCAACAGCAACCACCACAACCGAGTCAGCACCCCTTCCAACAACAAAATTTTCAAAACCCGGCCAACAACTTTGATCCTTTTTCTGCCGGAACCAATAACACCTTTGCACTCGAACAAACCATGAATTTGTTTCTGACAAATTTCATGCAATTTACGGCAAGTTTTCAGTCTTCCGTCGATAAAATCCAGAAAAACTCTGACTCCCAAAGTGAGAGTATTAAATTGATGGAAGAACAAATTGCACAATTAAAAGCCGAATTGAGTGCAAGAGAGAAAGGGAATCTTCCAGCTCAACCCCTACCTGATCCTGGACCTTCACATTACACAAATGTGGATGCACTTACCATGTTGAGATCTGGAAGAGTGATAGACAATCATGTGGGTAAACAGATTGATGTTGAGGAATCAAGTGAACCTCAGGCTTCCACTTCCACTTCCACTCACACTTCTACTTCTTACCCTATTTCGTCTAATTTACCGTCTTCTTCCGAGCCTATTCTCCGTTTTCCCAAAGGCTCGAACCCACCACCCACTTCATCCTTCCCACCCCCACAACCTTCTCCACAAATGTTGGACCCAACACTTATTGATAGAGCTCCATTTCCAAATAGGTTGAGGCCTAACAAACCCAATGCCCAAATGAAGAAGCTTGTGGACATGTTTAAGTAAGTTAACATCAACATCCCTCTCTTAGATGCTATCTAACAAGTTCCGTCCTATGCGAAAACTCTTAAGAACTTGTGCACTAGGAAGAGGAAGACTCAAGTGCCTAAGAAGATATTCATGGCAAAGACTGTAGACACGGCTTTCCCCCAACAATTACCACGGAAACGTGAGGACCATGGCTGTCCTACTATTTCTATTTCTATCGGGGAAAAACACATCAACCGTGCTCTACTTGACCTTGGCGCTAGTGTTAACTTGCTTCCATACTCGGTTTACGAGCAGTTAGGTATCGGAGTGTTAAAGCCCTCGAGCATAACTCTCCAGATGGCTGACCGATCAATCACCAAACCTAGGGGTGAACTGGAGGATGTGTTAATAAAAATCGGGGAATTTGTATTCCCTGTGGACTTTATTGTACTTGATACACAGCCTGTAGCGAACCCACGGAATCAAATTCCGGTGATTTTAGGTCATCCCTTTTTGGCCACTTCCAATGCTATAATCAACCGTCGTAATGGTTCTATGACCCTATCTTTCGGGAATAGGTCAATTGAGCTAAACATTTACAAGTTGGGAAGTGTACCCTCTGAACCTACTGCTCAGGTCTGTTCTGTCGACTTAATGGATGTCGACAGCAGCGAATTTGATGATCCTCATGATACTGATCTAGACTCTTTTCATATGTTATTGTTTGACACAACTATGTATCATACACATACGGACTCTTCCACCGAGATGTCCGGGTCAACAACTAACACTGATTATGAACCGATTTTAGAGTCTGAAGATCACCCCACGCTTTGTGATGACATTATTCTTCGGGGTATTGATGAGACTTTTGAGGAAATCTTCGCTGAAGAACTCGCATTTTTGAAAAGCACGGGTGTTGAGATGAATCATCTCCCAAACAATGAAATTGAACCTCCACCCCTTCTTCTGGACTGTAAAGAGAATGCGAGCAATCCATCACAATCACTAAGTTGTCTCTCCAAAATAAGACGCAAACACATTCTATTCCACCGCTTACCTTTTCCCCAATTCTTCTTCCACCAACCAGAGCACTACATTGATAAAATTTTCGAATGGTTGGTGTTGACCTTCGGTCTTTGCAAAGCTTGGCATCGACCAATGATTCTTGACCTCCTCATGTGATTTTCAAAGATTAACATGGCTTAATTCAAGTTTGGGGGGGTATAATCTGGCTCTTGATAAGAAAATTTTTACACAAAATGTGGAGCCAAAAATAAGTTTGGGGGAGGATTTTCACTTATATATTTTGCCCCCATTTAATAAATTTCCTCCCATGTACAGGTTTTTGAGGTTTAGCAGAAGGCAACAGTGAGGACACTGTTGAAAACAAGTTTGGGGGAGGTTTGTGCTTATTTTCGCATCATTTGCATCATACTTTGCATAAGCACAAAACATTTTGAAAAAAAACTATAAAAAAATTTTAAAAATTCGAAAAATAAAAATTTTTGTACATAAATAAGATAATAACAGATTAGATAGTAAAAAATTACATCCAAAAGATTGGAAAAATTTAAGAAAACCTAGAAAATTAGAAGTTTTCTTATACGAACTAGTAATAAGTAGTTATGAGCCGTTGTCCCAAGGGTTAGTAAGATGAAGGAAGTCACTAATCTGGGGATAAAAATAAGTCTGAAAAATAGTTTCTATTCTGGAAGCCAAACATTTTGAACGTTGATACCCTATTATACGCACTTACACACGTTTCGAAGCTCGGGATAGTAGAGGATACCTTGAAATGCTCTTGTCTAAAAGCCAAAGTATGAATGAAATAAAAAATGAATAAAATATAAAGTGGTGAGAAAAATGAACACTGGTTTTGTTATCGCCAAGGCAGCAATAAAAAAATATAGCGAGGGTGCCTCTTCACCTAGTGCCTTAGACCAACTGGTCTGGGAGTCACTGCTAAGCCTTAGGTGGTGCAAGACAAGGAAATACACCTAATAAGCAAGCACATGAGTAATCGGTCGGTTAGTACCTCAAGAAATATTAACGGTCGCATGAAAATGTGTGAGCAAATTCATCTAAATATTCATCAAATTAAAAAGTACTGAGGCAGATGGAAAATAGTATGATAGCTTGAATTGAATTCTCCGGGTGTAGGGATGTTCATTAGACACATGTAGGGTTATAAGATCGATGTTTGGATGAAAGATAGGAATGAAGAATAAAGACGATATTTTATTGAGAGATGATATAATTTCTGACATCTTTTCATGACTATTAAGATAGGGCTCATGACAACCGAAAAGCTAGTGTAGTTGGAAACTCTAATTTTCAAAGTCTTTCTTTTACGATTCTTATCTTTATATGTAATATTCACGGTCTTCCTTTTATTATTGGATTTTGTGGGTGCAATCCGCTGAAAACCCTCAGGAGACAACACTCCTCCTGTTAGGGACACCTAGAGGTTTAAAAGCTTGTTGCACGTGCTCAGTGCAATCGTGTTGCCTACGAAAGTGTGCTAGTTAGTTTTTCTCTTTCTTTATTTTCTCCTTCTCTTTTTAATAAAACAGTTCGCTCGAGACGACCGAAAATAAGTTTGGGGGAATTTGATCAGTCAAAAATATTGCATTTTTAACACGACAATTTCCCTACCATTTGCACTCATCTAGAGGTGTTCGGTATTAATATAGCACATATTAGCAAAACAGCCGTAAAATACTAAATTACTTGTGTTATATATTAAAACCGACATTTCTGAGGGAAATTGAGTGTTTATCATGGCATCGCATCATCTTTGTATAGCGCAACACTTGTTTCGAGAATCTGTGCAGGAAATTCAAGGAGAAAAGCCAAATTTGTGAAAAGTGCTGTTAAAAATATGCCAAGTCCAAGACTTGTGATCTGGTAGTAATATAGAAGGAATTATGAGATTCAACATACCAGAAAATATACTTAAAGCCAACAGGAAGCACCAGAAGAATTTACATGCCCCAAGGACATCAATGGGCCGCGGTTCCGTGGCTAGAACCACCTTGGAGCCGCGGATCCGCGGCCATGAGGAAGAGACGTCAGCATAGCTTCATTCCAGGCTTCTCCTTTCACTTGGTACACCTCTTCAAGCTACTTCAAACTCCAGAATTCTCCAGAATCTTCTGCCAGATCAGCAAGGCTCCTTGATCAAGCTAAAAATGTCCAAGCTTCCAAAGCAAGCTACTTAACAACCTAAGCCTAGAAGCTTCTCCCTAACCTCCAAGCTTATGAAGAAAGCTAAAGCCTAACTAACTATCTCTATAAGCTTCTACCTAACTACCTAACTTACAAGGGAAGCCAAACTAAACCTAGCTTCTAAAGGAAGCCAAAGCTAGTGAAGGCTATAAAAGTAACCCTAAGGCTTCACTTCTAAGGTTGTTCAATAATTTGTGGTTGTTGATTCCTACATCAATTCCCAATACAAGTTGAGTGACACAACTTGTAAACCCTAATCTCCAATTCAAAATCCAAAGCCAAAAATCAAGAACTCCGAGTACCAAATCAAGCATGAAGCCTTCGATCCTTTAGAAAGCAACGCCGGACTTCATCGGAGCAAGTGATCCAAGGAGATCCACGACTCAAGGAGACGAGCGAAGCCGAAATCAACGATCGTGATCTTTCCTCATTGTAGATCTTGAAAGAATTGTAACAAAATTGTTGATAAATAAAGGTAAAATTGTTGATAAATAAAGGTGAAATTTCTATATCTTGCTTTCTTTACATTCTTGCATCATGATTCGATCTCAATTCTTGATTGTGTTTCGTGTTATGATGTTTGAGTAAAACTCCGCTCGTGAAGGAGTCGAGAGAATCAATAGATGATGATGTGACAAATCTTGAAACGATTCTTAATTCCTATAAGTTTTGTAAACTCTAGTAAATTGAAGAATCGGCAACCTAGTTTCGAGCGATGCTTTCTTGATTGTGTTCGCTCTTAATTAGTGATCCACGATCGATTCTTGAATTTACTCGAGGCTAGAATTTGAATGAGATTCATCGAAAGGACAAAGGATGAGATGAAGAAACCCTAGTTTCTTCGAAAGATCCTTAAACCTCGATTAATCGTCATCGATCCAGTATCAAACCCACGTTAATCTTTGAAAATCACATGAAGGGGTCAAGAATCATTGGTCGATGCCAAGCTTTGCAAAGACCGAAGGTCAACACCAACCATTCAAAAATTTTATCAATGTATTGCTCTGGTTGGTGGAAGAAGAATTGGGGAAAAGGTAAGCGGTGAAATAGAATGTGTTTGCGTCTCATTTTGGAGAGACAACTCAGTGATTGTGATGGATTGCTCGCATTCTCTTTACAGTCTAGAATTTGAATGAGATTCATCGAAAGGACAAAGGATGAGATGAAGAAATCCTTGTTTCTTCGAAAGATCCTTAAACCTCGATTAATCGTCATCGATCTAGTATCAAATCATTAATGGATAAGAATACGTAATCAATAGATTTCATCACGTCTATAGATTCGATCGATTCCTACGAGCCGCACTTCGATTCTTGATTATTTGGATTGGATATCATCAATTCTTAATTCTTGATTTTTAAATGTTTTCTTGATTTTAGATTTAGATCTAGATAATTCTTGAACTTCAATTTTAGAAATCTTGAATTAAATTGTATTTTCTCTTTTCTTTAATTTTCAATTCATCTAATTCGAATTCGAACGGATCTCACTTTCCCTGTGGACGATCTGCACTCGCTAACGCGCTGCATCCGACACCGTTATTGATTGCGGTCAAAATATTTTTGGTTGTGATTTCTATACATTTTCTACATACACACCGAGAATTCGTATCAATCACACACCTTCCCGCTGCTCCCACTATCTACAAAACCTTCTGGCTGATCCATATAAACGCACTCTTCCAAACTGCCGTTTAGAAAAGCCGTTTTTACGTCCATCTGCCAGATTTCATAGTTATGGAAGGCAGCAACGGCAAGTAGGATCCGAATGGATTTGAGCATAGCCACTGGAGAAAAAGTTTCATCATAGTCCACACCTGGTCTTTGACCAAAACCTTTTGCAACAAGTCTAGCCTTATAAGTTTCCACCTGCCCATCTACACCAAGTTTCCTTTTGTAGATCCATTTGCATCCAACGGGTTTTACCCCAGGTGGAGCAATATCCAAGGTCCACACTTTATTGGTGTACATGGACTCCATTTCGGATCGCATAGCATCCAGACACTTATCAGAATCCCTACTGATAATGGCCTGTCTGAAACTGGTAGGGTCATCTTTTTCCAAGATGCAATCCTCTCGATCCCCGTCTATGAAAAAACCGTAGTATCTCTCGGGCGGGTGAAATATCCTACCAGATCTGCGGAGTGGCTGAGGATCGTCTGGGGTTATTGAATCTTGAGGTTCCACCAATTCTTCAGCTTGAGTCTGTGGTTCGTGAATTTCTTCCAATTCTACCGAACTCCCACTTGTTTCTTTTGCAAGAAATTGCCACTCTTAAAAGGTGGCGTGTCGAGATACAAACACCTTCTGTTCCTCGGTGTGGTAGAACAGATATCCTATTGATTTTTTAGGATATCCCACAAACTTACATAAAACTGAACGTGCTTGTAATTTGTCCGGATTTTGTACTTTTACATAGGCCGGACAACCCCATATCTTAATACGTTTAAGATACGGCCTTTTACCATTCCATATCTCGAATGGTGTCTTAAGCACGGATTTGGATAGAACATCATTCAACAGATATGCCGCTGTCAAAAGCGCATGTCCCCAAAATGAAAGAGGCAACTCGGTATTACCCATCATGGAGCGAACCATGTCCAATAAGGTATGGTTCCTCCGCTCCGATACACCGTTGTGTTGTGGTGTATACGGAGAAGTAAGCTGAGAGAGAAATCCATTCTCTTTTAAGTAATCTAGGAATTTCGTGCTTAAGTACTCCCCTCCCCTATCAGACCGGAGGATCTTGATACTTTTGCCAACCTGGTTCTCTACTTCGTTTCTGAATTCTTTGAATTTCTCAAAAGCTTCAGATTTGTGTTTCATAAGATACACATATCCGAATTTAGAGAGATCGTCGGTGAATGTGATGAAGTACGAGAACCCACCCCTTGCATGTATAGACATCGGACCACACACATCACTGTGTATGAGTCCTAAGAGCTCTGTTGCTCTTTCTCCATGTCCGGTGAACAGAGATTTGGTCATCTTTCATTTGAGACAAGACTGACAAGTTTCATAAGATGAAAATTCGAACGTATTCAAGAGTCCATCTTTATGTAACTTACTTAGTCTTTACTCTCCGATATGACCAAGTCTACAATGCCACAAATAGGATTCGTTCGTATCTGAACTCTTCCTCTTGCGTGTGTTTTGTACATTGAGAACTGTTTTATGATTTAGAACATAAATACCATTACACAGTGTACCTTCTGCAACAAGTACCTTATCAAGGTAAATGTTCATGATATTTCTATCAAGAACAAAGTTATATCCATCTTTATCAAGTAAATAAACTAATATGATGTTGCAAACCATGGAAGGTACATAGTAGCAATTGTTCAAAATCAACACTAGGTGATATTCACCGACAGCTGCAGCATTAACTTGTGCTCCGTTCCCTACCCTGAGGGACATATCACCAGGTCCAACTATCCTACTTTTTCTCAGTCCCTCCAATAAATTACAGATATGAGATCATGATCCGGTATCTAGTACCTAGGAGGTAGGACTGACCGAAAAGCAGTTCTCAATTACAAGAATACCTGAAGTAGATGCAATAGTATGCTTCTTCTTCATTGGGGTCTCCTTGGAATCCATACAATCCTCTTTCCCTTGCTCATACTTATGACTGCTGTCACAGTTCAGAGCCGAACCGACGTTCCCCAGCCTCGAATAAGAATTCGGATCAGTCAAGCGATACATTTTATTATCTTGATTAGGGCGTGAAATGGTTGCTACCTGGAGAGAGAGAAAAGAAACACTCAGCGTGCACTCTTGCAAGATTAGATTGGTTATTAATTTATCTAACCAGGATGGCTCCCATTGTTTTCTCAAATTCTTTTTCAAACCCTAAATGAAGAATTAATCAGGATTTAATCGCACGTCACAATACTTGCTTAACCTTTCATCCAGGCTAGTGTTGGTACTTTGAGGGAGGTTTTTTAACGCTTTCGCGAAGTTCCTTAATTATATAACCTCTTTTCCCTGGAGGCGTAGCCCCGCTAACACTGTTCTAGACACCTACTTGGTTTATACCATTGATTGTTAAGTGAAATAAGCTCCTGAGAGTAATCCAACTCATCAGTGGGATCGGGATCCAACTATCATTGTGTGATGACCTAGATGGAATCCACTCTAGTCACTACACTCCAGAAGGTATGCTAAATCTGCAAGTTTCCTGTATATTTGAAACTCCCGATGTGGTTTTTGCCCCTAGGACCTAAGTGACCTTGACTGAGTTAACATATCAAAGGATCCTAGCCATGTTCAACCTGTCATTATCTTGATTGCATTATACCCACCCGTACGAGTCCTTGACTGAGCCAAAATGACCGCACGACTGTCCCAACCAATCGCATTATGTGCTACAGAAAAATATTACATAGCTACCGAACACTATGCCTCGGCTGAGCACAAAATACGTAGCACGAATACTAAGCAATACCAATTCGAAATGACGGAGGGCTACAGCTGGGTTTTTGGCGAAAAACCCGTTAACGTAATGAACTTGATATCGTTGAAGGAACCTGAGCAATTTTGAAAAGGAGTGGTTTAAGCTCCACCCTTTTGAAAATTTCTGGTTTTGAAGAAAAACCGAGTAATCTATAGTATAGACTTTAGCTCAAGAGGTCACTCCCCGCGAAGGTATCTCGGCTCTTGCCTCGTAGAATGAAGTGCTGGATATTCATGACCGAATACCACTATGCAAAGCGAAAGAATATAACTGTAGTTTTTCGAAATTTGTTCCAACAACATCTTTTAGGTTTATTATCTTGCATTAATAAAAATTAATGTGGTCCCATCAATTTAATCCTATCACACCACAAAAAGAACGAAAATACAATGTACGTATATGCCATCCGCATTCGCCACGGGGCCCCGTCATCACCCGTTAGGTTACTTAACTAACGACAAAGCGGGGGCTGGACTAGCGCGGGTGCAAAACATATACAACATCTACTAGTATATATATAAATATATACAACATTCGTCCCAGGCATGATAATAATCAACATTACAGAATCTCAGCCAACAATACAGAATGGTGGATAATCTTGGAGCCCCGGGTTTCATTTTGAGCCGCAAATAAAACCCGACGTTCCCGGTCGTGTGGATAGCATGTGCAATGAAAACCTGGACCCCTATGAGCGCGGAAAGTTACCCGCCAATCCCAGAAGTGAGGCTGTTGGGTTACGGCAGCGCCCTGGCCATCAAACCGTGGCCAAATGCGAAACAAAAATTTACTAAACTGGCGCTACCATTACCCGATGCCCAGATCTACCTTAAACCCTAAACTAGCAAGCTAATAGAGAAGTTAGAATGGTTATACCGAGTTGATCCGTGTCCTTCGGTCTTCATTCCAAGCTCCTAGTGGTTCCTTGATCAAGTTTGGTTGCCGGTCTTCCTCCATCTACGATGATCCACCTGAGGGAAACGGCGCAAGCTTCAGCTTCGTCGAACGAGGCAACCGACGCTCCAAGGTTGCTAGCAATAGAGAGTAGAGGTGTAGAAGTGTGTCACTATATTTTTTCTCTCATCACCTTTGCTCAAGGGAGCAACCATAGAAGATGAAGGAGGTGAGAAAACAATGGCATGAGCAACTAAAGAAAATGCTAAGTCTTTTGTGTGAATGAGAGTGAGAGTGTTAGCAAGCAAGTGAAGAAAAATGACCAAGTCCACACTAATAGTTGTGGCTGCCCTCTCTCTCTCATGCACAAAATATCTCATCTCAATTTGCAAATAAACAATTCCAAGCCATACCTATGACCCATGCTCATGCCACCTCACTCCTCCACCTCATTGGTGAAACAAATGAATTTCCAAAAATGGAAAATCATACAAATGAGGTGTCCACTTCTAGAAGCTATTCCGTATAAATACGGAATACTTCCCGGTACATGTATCGAAATACATATACACGTATTCATACAAAAATACGAATAGCCAAGAGAGAAAATGAATAGTGAACAATAATACTAGAATATATATATATATATATATATAAATACATATATAAATTATAAAATCAAAACCTGATTTAATAATCCAGCTTAATCCCAAGCCGCTAGTATTATCAACCGTCCGATTAAAGTCTATATTGTTGGAGATAGTGCCCTCAGAGTCAATTATTGGATCACAGGCACGTGACTGCAATGATTGAGGGAGGACCTATACCGGTAGGACAGTCTTACTCAAGATGATAGTATGCTATCTGGTTTACCTTTATCATCGTGTACCGCTTCAGGTGACCTTACAGGTCACTATTACACGTTGATAGAGCCCCTAGGATTCTTGCTTGACTGCCAGCAGTATGAGGGCGATCATATACGTGGGAGCTGGGGTCTATAAGCACATCCTTAAAAGGTCCCTGGTCGTGGGAGTTTCGAGACAGGGCATCGATACTCCAGAGTAGACTAGTGTATACAGTCGAGACCCCGACGAGGGGCGGTGGCCGGTCTCACAAGCCACTGGTGTCAGTTGGTTCACCTAAGATGTATACAGGTGCTCATTGGGTTATGAGTACACCGGACAGGACTCGCCGGGAACATGCTAGTTAGTCTTATACCTGACGTCAGATAGCAGTTCCCTGGTGACATGTGTACAGGTTAGTTCATCGACCTGAGATCGTCATTTGTCTCGTGTGAGTTCCCACTGTACTTTGATTACTACCCTACCACGCTCAAAGGAGACGTGCAAATAGGTTTTAGTTGGGTACAGTCCCGAGCCACATGGAGGCAGTGAGCGGATCTTCAGGGGTTCGTCTCTCCCGGTATTGGGGGTGAGGTCGCGTTGTGTCTAGGAGAGCCCTTGCACGAAGTCCTTGGCCAAGACAGGAGATTTACTGGTAGATATTCCAGTAGTATCTCAGGGTGTTCTGGGCTACACTCCGAGACGACTTGTACCTCTTTTGAGGGTCTGACTTTTACCAACCCCTAGGCCCGCCATGCGATGCTCATAGACGAACGGACCGGACTGTACGGATATTGTCACTGACAGGCTCAGTAGGGTGTCAGGATGAGTTCGCTCATCGACGTCCCTTTTGGTCAATACCTGGTAGCCCGTTACGTATGGCTAATACCTCTGACATGCTAGTGGTTAAATCCACAACCAAAGTATTGACGAGTCTTTAGAGTCCCCCACAGACCGTTTTCTCAAGTTTCGGGCGAAACGCTGTAGAGGCTGTATGGAGATATGGTAGGGTTCGATCAGATACATGCGGTATTGAACGGATCATGATCGGACGGATAATACTAGCGGACTTTGGTTTAAGCCGGATCCTAGTATTGTACAGTGTAGATTTGTCTCATTGCATTTGTATTCGGTCGGAATACAAATGCGGGTATGTATATACAGTAGCGGGGTTTTCCTGTAATTTATTATGGGATCAGTTTTTTGGAGTTGCCAGTTTGTTTTCCGTTTCGGCCATTTTCCTTTGTTTCTTTCCTTGGATGAAAATTGGTGGAGGAGGGCTTATTTGCAATTGTGCAAATTAGCATTGTGGAGGGTGGTCTTTGCATATTGTTGCTTCATGATGATTGTACCATCCCTTGACTTTCTTGAGTTCATGATGGCTTGACTTTTGTGATGGGAGTTGGTATGGATTGGATTGTGATCATCATTTCTTATGATAACCATTTTCCTTTTGCTTGTATGATGGCTTCCCCCCCCTTGAATTTTCCACTCTCCCATTCCTTTGATGCAAGGGGCCGGCCACTATTGTGGTGAGGGTTGATTCATTTTGGGTGTGGCATTTTGTTTCTCATTTTGCTAGTAAAAGCTCTCTAGTTCATCTCCAAAAGTCTATTCTTCACCTCCACCAAAATGGCAACTTCACAACCCTTTGAGACAAAGTAATCCACACTTATTCTACAGCAATTCTTGGACACGTCGACTCGCCAACTTCGTGCCCGAGTTGCCTCGGTCCAGAGGTGGGAGCCCGTAAATGAACCCGGCGATGTGGTGCCCTACCGACGAGGAGATGAAGACCAGAGATTCCGCGGGGAGATCGGGACGACGACGAGAAGACCGAAGGACACGGATCGCTCGGTATATCTCTCTACCCCTTTCTCTAGTTTGCTAGGAGTAGGTTAATGGCCTGATCCGGGTTTAAAGTGCGCGGTGGTGCCGGTTTACAAGTTTTGTAAAAAGTTTCGTTTCCGCATTCCGGCATCGGATTGACAGTCGGAGCGCCGCCGTGCACTTACATGGTATCAGAGACACGCCATTAACCTAGTCTAGCTTGCTCTAACGTGTTTACAAGTTCGATCGAACGGATTTTCCAAAAACCGCGTTTTCATTGCATCAGTTTCTGTCGAATTTTTTTTTGCTCCAAAAATTTTTCAGTATGTTGCAGAAATACATGCAGGGAATTCTAAGAGTTCTGTAAAAATTTGGTCACCTGATATTACTGTGCAACCGCGGAACCGCGGCCAAACCCTTGCTTGGGCCACTGTTCCGCCGCCACTTAGACTCCTTACTGCACCAAAGTTTTACAGAGGGTCTTAGTGTTGAAAATGGGGGTTTTGGAATATTCTGTTTGGGCTCAGATTTTCTTTGAGTGCTACAGTTGTGCTTGGGGCCCACTTCGGTAAATTTGATCGATCGAAAATTTTAAACATGTTAGTTCACAGTATTTACATTATATCTGCGACCGTGAATGTCATTTGATCGATAAATCCTGTCTAACTGCTTTAGCCCTTTTAGACGGATTTGCGAACGTGACATTCACGTTGATGTTTTGTGTTGTGCTGTGATATTGCGGATTGTCGTGGTGGATAGCCTGGATGCAATGTTAGTACAGTTTTGGTAATTTTATGTACATTTGATATTGCGGGGCGAGCGTCCGACGTGTGGACTGCCGTCACTGCCTGCTTGTATATTATTCTTTTGGGGCACGACCGGGGTGAGGTCGATGTACCCGTTGTATGTATATTTTACTTTCTGTACTAGGATTACCCTAAGGTGGGGTGCACGGATAGCCGAGTTCTAGAAGGCAATGGGCCCGCATCTCATGGCATTGAAACGGAGGGGGCTTCACTCTAGAATTGGCGGGCTATTCGCCGCACCCGTAGGGGGTACAGGTTGACCCAAGGAGGGGTGCCCAAGTTATCGGATTCCGTGAAGTGTTGGGTGGTCCATTCACGTTGCTGAATGGGGCTGCCTCGCTTCAGGTTTTGGCGGGTGACTTGCCGTGCCCGTAGGGGTCTAGGATTTTCATTGCACAGGCTATCCACACGACCAGGGGAACGTCGGGTTTCAGTAGCGGCTCTATGAAACCCGGGGATCCCAGATATCTGTATTGTTCTGTGATGCTTATTACATTTCTGTGATGTTGCATTTTATCACGCCTTGAGCGAATATTATATATTGATATATATACTAGTAGATGTTGTATATGTTTTGCATCCGCGCTAGTCCAGTCCCCGCTCTGTCGTTAGTTAAGTAACCTAACGGGTAATGACGGGACCCAGTGGCGAATGCGGATGGTATATACGTACATCATTATTTTCGTTCTTTATTGGTGTGATCAATTGATGTGGCTGCGTTGATTCGGATCAATGCAAGCTAAACAAACCTATTCTGATGTTGTTGGAACATTTGTCAAAAAGCTGTTATTGCAAGGACGTTCTCTTTTGTTTTGCACAGTGGTATTCGGTTATGAATATCCAGCACCTCAGTCGACGAGGCAAGGGCCGAGATCCCTTCACCGGGAGTGACCCCTTGGACAGAAGTTTGCATCAGGGCAATAACTTCACTATAGTCGTTTACTTTTGCTTTGCATCGTGGTATTCAGTTGGAATATCCTGCACCTCATTCTACGGGGAAAGAGCCGAGATCCCTTCACCGGGAGTGACCTCTTTAGCAAAGGTTTTCGCCACTATATTTTTATAAAGCTATCCAGTTCCTTCAACGATATCAAGTTCATTACGTTAAAAGTTTTCGCCAGAAACCATTCGTAGCCCTCCGTCGTTTCATATGGATAGTCAATAGTATTCAAGCTGTGTTTGTTGGCCAAAGTCAAGGCACAGTGTTTGGTAGCTATTGGGTATTCATATGCAGCATAGATAGATGCGTTGGTTTGGGACAGTCGTACTGCCTTGTTGGCCAAAGTCAAGGGTAGGTACGGGTGGGTTCAAATTAACCTGGAGAATGACGGGTAGAACTTGACATGTGACTTATGATTTGTTGGCCAAAGTCAAGGTCATAAGAGCATGGGGTAAAAATCACATCGGGAGTTTCTAAAGAAACTGAAACTTGCCAGATATGCGCATACCTTCTGGAGTGTGATAACGTGAGCGGATTCCGTCACGTTATCATGCGATGATAGTTGGATCCCGATTCCCACTGATGAGTTGGTTTACTCCTCGGGTGATCCCGACTAATTCTTCTTTCAGGTTTGGAGAGAGTTTGACGGTACAGTGGGAGGTTTCCTGATTAGATAAATTGGTAACCATTCTGATCTAGGTTAGAGTGCACGCTGAGTGTTTATTTTCTCTCTCTCTTTGGCAGCGACCATGACCCGACCCTAGACTATGACTCAGAGACCAAAATTAACTGAACCTTCTTAAACACTGGCTTTTGGATTGTCAGAGTTGCATACCTCATTGCCACTCCTACTTTTACCCTTTTCTCCAGGACACCCCGTATTACTACGAACGTCCACTTCCATTGGATAAAACCATCGTATGGTTATATACGAACTCGAATGAATTTATTCGATGATGGTTTCTGGTTCTGGAGAAAACGAATAGGACTATTCAGTTGTATTTTCCTTTTACCTTCTCTCAGGTTGCGAGTACTCCTTGGTTTAGGAGATAGTACACCTATTACACAAATTGGATAGTCTTCTTCCAAACCATAGGCAGGTGCCGACCGGCAGGGATGAAGAAAACCAATTAGCCTAACAATGGTGTACAGAAGGTATTATGTAAAGACAAATAAAGGGATTAGAAGGAGGGCAAAGTAAATTGCGACTGCTATTCACGAACAAACCAAGTATTTCATTACCACTCCCACTTCACCTTTGTATTTCTCCAGGACACTCCGTATCACTACGAAGATCCACAGTTTATTGGATACTCTATCGTATGGTTATATACGAACTCGAAAGGAACTTGTTCCAGTTCGGGGATGGATTCTAGTTCAGGAGAAATAGGAATAAGGTTTATTCAGGTGTCTTTTATCTTCACCTTCTCTCACGTTGCGAGTGCTCCTAGGATTAGGACAGTACACCCATTACGCTTATTGGATAGTCTTCTTCCAAACCATAGGCTGGTGCCGAACGGTAGGGAAAGAAGAAAACCATTTAGCCTAAGAGGGTGTACAGAAAGTAATGACTAAAGACATATGAAGGGATTTGGAGAGATGGCAAAGAAATATACGGTTACAGTTGTGAATCTGGATAATGGAAGAGGAATTACTAGGAATACCCGGATACCCCTTCGAAACATTTACATGTTTCAGTTTTGCTGTGTACTGTTAAAAGAAAACTGATTTCCAAATCAGATCTTGCTCCAGGGTATGTATTTACCAGGTATGATTCTCACATCTGTATGGTTTTACAGATGATGAGTGGGAGTAAGTTATTGGGAATTAGGTGATTGTCCTCATTATATCGGAATTCGTTGTAATTGGTGATATTTGAGGAAATCGTCTGGGTTGTTTGCCGGACGGCAAATATTTGGTTTTGAATATCCGCTGTTATGCACCAATTTCAAATTGATACATATGTACGTCTATTTTTATAGAGTGAGATATACCTTTTTGAAATTATATCCATGACATTTACCTATATCAGTGGATGGTTAGGTAAGGAGCATTAAACAGCGGTGTAATTCTTCTTAACCATAGGTACAGTTTTCAACCTACGACACACAGGGATTGAGTTATCAGACTCAAGGGACTTATACAGAGTATTGTATGTTGTCCGGTGTCTATTAGGACAGAGGGGTTGGTCCTCGTACTATATTCGGTTTACTTATGACTTCTCTAGTTCTTAGATAAGTGTTTCGTAGAAACACAAGGTCTGAGTTTTGAGAAGTTATAGGTATATGAATAAAGTAGAGAACCAGGTGTTGCAAGTATCGGGATTCTTCAAGGTGATCGAAGATGTAGATACTTGTGTAGGGTGTTCAGTTGATAGTAATGACTAAGAGAACTTTCTTCTCTTTCAGATTACTCATAATTGGAAGCACTCCTAAGTTGAGAATGTTGATCGGCCTCTCTCCATTTAGTTGACATGTACTGGAGACAGATGCATGATTTGAATCTGGCTCAATTAAATCAGTGCCTCTAGTTCTATATTGGATATAGAACAGTTCATATCTTAACGATGTTAAGGTACGGGGAGTTGTCCGGCTTATGCTTAAAACCAGATTCTGGATAACTCAAGACACGTTTCTGTAATGGATGTTTGTGGGTTGACCCAGGCTATGACGAGGGTTGACTTTCTACCATCTGGAAGATCAATAGTGATATTGTTCTTGACTCGCCACCGTTTTAACAAAAATGGATTTTTTCAGAAAACGGTAGTGGGAGTATGGTAGAACTGGAAGTGATTCCAGAACCGTAGACGATTACTGAAAATTTGATAAGAACCTAAAGATTCAATTTGGTTTGACATTTCATTGGCCACTCCGCAGATACGGTGGGTAACCTCAGGCACCCGAGAGGTCCTCCGGTAGCCTCAAGGACGGTGACAGGGAGGTTCTTGTTTACCCAGACTTGCCATTGCTATTGTTCCAGACTATGAGACCCGGCAGGAGGATGAGTATAGCGTTGTTCTGAACTGGCTTTAGAAGTGCACGTGTATATGACTCTGCCAGAGGGTTGCCGTAGTCAGTGGGAGCAGCGGAAGCATTGGTGGATAAGTGGCTTATGTCTATTTATAGACTAAAGCAGATATAGCGGAGATAGATCATCTATTTCTGATGTGGCAGTCATAGGTTTGACTTCATCAGAATAGGGGATGGATCTGTTAAGAAGGTAGTAGGGTGTGATGTCCTGGTATTTGGATGACATACACAGAGTAGGAAGTGATATTCCTATACTACGATCGGTTATACTTTGGTTGCCACACAGTGGTTTCTCCACATAGGAATTGGGTATTATATCAGACATTCTGGTTACTAGATCTATGGTTTTAGATCTAGATTTGGGAAGTGTCCCAATCAGGGTACTAAGAAAGCATTCTAAAGGTGTTTTAGAATGGACGACTCCTGGCATGGTGGTGTACCTGCAGGTGATGGGGTCACCCTCTCTAAAGGTGTCTTACAGACTAAAGGGGAGAGGGATGTGCATGACTGGTGTTAGGTTTTCCTAGCACCCTATGCAGAGTTTGGAAGCATCACATGTCACAAAGTTCAAATTTTTATGGTGCTAAGCAAGCATACAAAGGATCGATCCTAGAAAATTAGGGTTTCTAAATATTAAAGGCAACAAAGACTAGGGTTTCGAGAGTACAACCTTTGTAGCTCCCTTCGCTAGACTCTTTGGCCTCTTGAGTGTTGGAGGAAGGTCCTCTTGAAGTTTTCTAGTGTCCACGACGATCCACCAGAAGCTCCTTCGTCCATGCTATCGACTTCACTTTCCAAGAGAAGAAAAGAAGATAACACTCTAAACAAGTGGGTTAGACTTGTGTAGAATGATGTTGTGGTTCTAATTCTCATTTCAAAAACCTTTCTTGATGTGTGTTTTTCTCACTATAAAAAACTAGAGAGCAAAGGAAGAAGGAGGAAGAAGATGATGGCTTTTCTTTTAGAAGAAGAGAAAAGATTAACCCTTGAAAAGAAATGAAAATATATCTATATATATTTATTTCATCTCATCTCAAACCATGGTTAAATGTTTGAGATATTATTTAATTAGAGTTTAAAACATAGAAGGAAAGTTTAATCCATGGTTAAGGGTAGGTGAGGATGGTTAGGTTAAAGAAGGATGTAGAAACAAGTCATGAATTATCCTTTCCTTTTCCATTTTGTTTTAAACACAAATTAAATAATAATCCATATATTTAACCAAGGTGTGAGTCTTATATTGCCACCATTTTTCATGTGTAATCAACCATGAAGGATGATGTATGTATGTATGTATGTATGTATGTATGCACATCCATATGTGCATGAAACTAAAAGAAAGAAAGCATACATGCATGCATACATCCATCATGTACAAGAAAGGATTTCAAGTGAGAAAACTAATGGTTAAATGATAAATCAACACGTGATTTATCAATCCGGCCATATCACATATGACCCCACAAAAGCAAGCCGCCCGATCAATATACGGTATCCTATACGCGCATTTTAATCGGGTCCATGCGCATATCGCATACGCGCACCACAACGTTTCGCCTGGACTAGGTAACTCCTTTGTGGGACTCTAAGACTCGTCAATACGCCGGCAGTGGGTGATGATCATATCAAGCACCCCCAAGCCGCAAGCGGTCAGCTAAACGTAACGGCCACCCGGGTATTGAGCGATCAGAAGAAAACAAGCGAACCTGCTACAACTCCCGTCGAGCCAACCGGCAACACTACCGTACAGTCCGGTCTCTTCGTCAGATATGCTGCATATCGAGCCTAGGGATGGTCACGTCGACCCCAATAACTCAATAAGTCGTGCCGGTGAATGGTCTATAACAGATCGAGAAACTACTGATAACACTTATCAGCAAATCTCAGCAGCCCTGGCCAGGGACTTACTGATATAACCAGTCGGGCACAGCACAGCATCAACTCCCAATACCTAGAGAGACGAAACCCCTCCTATCGCTCATTGCCTTCGTGTGTCTCGGGACTGTACCCAACGGCCACCTGGTTGCACGACTCAGTAGAGCCGTGGTAGGGTGGCAATCAAAATACAGTGGGAGAACACACAAGACTCTATGACGATCTCGGGTCTACAGACTAACCTGTACCAGTGTCACCTGAGAACTGTTATCCGACGATAGATATAATTTCATATAGGAGTTCTCGGTGAGTCCGTCCAGTGTACCCAGTCACCACTGAGCACCCGTATATGATCTTGATGTCAAACATCGATGAATGTGGGAACATTCATCGCCCATCGTATGGGTCTAGTATCATATACGCTAGTCTACTCTGGTATATCAATGCCCCGTCTCGATATACCTACGACTAGGGACTTTTCAGGATATGCTTATAGACTACAGATGTCCCACTAGTATGATCTCCATCATAATCAGAGTAGTCAAGTCGATATCCTCAGGGCTTTATCAGCATGTATGAATGAATAAAAGCATGATCAAATCAACATGTCAGATAAAGAAGAACCAGATAGCATACTATCATGTCGAGCAAGAATGCATACTGAATATATATATACATGTATAGATACATCCACTATCATATAATGGCCTCTAGGGCATACATATATCCAACAATCTCCCACTTGCACTAAGGCCAGTTATTGGCGTATCTCATACCCAACATCTCAAAAAGTCGCTCATGCTGCGGCTGAGGGAGGGCCTTGGTGAATGGATCCGCGGCGTTATTCTTTGTGTCTACTCTCCTAATCTCGATCTCACGGCGATCTATAATCTCCCGGATCAAATGAAAACGCCTGAGGATGTGTCTGGATCGCTGATGGGATCTGGGCTCCTTGGCCAACGCCATAGCCCCATTGTTATCACAATACAAAGGTATTGGATCAATAATGGTTGGAACTACTCCTAGCTCCAAGACGAACTTCTTCATCCAGACGGCTTCCTTGGCGGCATCATTCGCGGCAATGTACTCAGCTTCCATCGTAGAGTCTGCAACGGTATCTTGTTTGGAACTCTTCCAACTCACCGCCCCTCCATTGAGGGTAAATACAAACCAAGAGATAGATTTGCTGTCGTCCTTATCGCTCTGGAAGCTCGAATCGGTAAAGGCCTCCATTTGGAGATCTCCATTACCATACACCAAGAACAATTCTTTAGTCCTTCGCAAGTACTTAAGAATGTTCTTCACAGCTGTCCAGTGATTCTCCCCTGGGTTGGATTGATACCTGCTTACAACACTAAGTGCATAAGCTACATCTGGGCATGTACATAACATCGCATAAATTATAGATCCTACTACCGAAGCATAGGGTATAACACTCATGCGAGCTCTCTCTTCATCGGTCTTTGGGCAAGAATCCTTGGAGAGAGTGACCCCATGGCAAGAGGGTAAGGCACCCCGCTTGGAGTCTTCCATACTAAACCTTTTTAGGATCGTATTAATGTACCTGGTTTGGGAAAATCCCAATAACCTTTTGGATCTATCCCTATAGATCCTTATGCCCAGAATGTATGTGGCATCACCCAGGTCCTTCATGGAGAACCTCAGTGATAAGAAAGATTTGACCGACTGTAGCATAGGAATATCATTTTCTATCAGAAGAATGTCGTCCACGTACAATACGAGGAATGTGACAGCTCTCCCTACAGCCTTCTTATAAACACAAGGTTCATCTGGATTTTTGATGAAATCAAACTCTTTGATGATATCATCGAAACAGATGTTCCAACTCCGTGATGCCTGCTTTAACCCATATATGGATTTAAGCAATTTACATGCTTTTCCGCTGCTCCCACTATCAATGAAGCCCTCTGGCTGATCCATATAAACGCATTTTTCTAAATTTCCATTTAGAAATGCGGTTTTAACGTCCATCTGCCAGATTTCATAGTCGTAGTGAGCAGCATTAGCAAGTAGGATCCAAATGGATTTAAGAATGGCCACGGGAGAAAAAGTCTCGTCATAGTCCAAACCTGGTCTTTGACGAAAACCCTTCGCCACAAGTCTTGCTTTATAGGTCTCCACCTGCCCATCTACACCAATCTTTCTTTTAAAGATCCATTTGCACCCCACAGGTTTTACCCTAGGGGGTACAACGTCCAAAGTCCATACTTTGTTGGTGTACATAAACTCCATTTCGGATCTCATGGCATCCAGCCACTTCACAGAGTCTCCACGCGTGATAGCTTGTTGAAAACTGGTAGGATCATCATCATCCATGATGCAGTCTTCTCCATCACCATCAATGAGAAAACCGTAGTACCTCCCGGCGGGCGAGAAGTCCTACCAGACCTACGGAGTGGCCGAGGTTCCTCAGTTTCTGTTGCAACAGCCGGTTCAACCAAATCGTCATTTGTAGTTTGTGTTTCTAGAACCTCTTCTAAATCCACCAGCTTGCCATCATCTTTATCTGTGAAAAACTCTTTTTCCAAGAATGTGGCATGTTGAGAAACAAACACCTTTTGTTCCTCTTTGTGGTAGAATAGATATCCATAAGAATTCTTTGGATATCCCACAAAGTTACACATGACTGACCGTGTCTCGAGTTTGTCCGGATTCTGCTTTTTAACATAGGCCGAGCAACCCCAAATCTTAATTCTCTTAAGAGATGGTCTCTTCCCATGCCATATCTCATATGGTGTGGTAGATACGGTTTTGGTTGGAACTCTGTTTAGCAGAAACGCTGCAGTCTCTAATGCATGCCCCCAAAACGAGATAGGTAACTCAGCATCACTCATCATGGAACGGACCATATCTAATAGGGTCCGATTCCGTCGTTCTGACACACCGTTGTGCTGTGGTGTATAAGGAGGAGTGAGCTGAGAGAGAATCCCATTCTCTTTTAGGAAGTTTGCAAATTCTGTACTGAGATACTCACCACCTCGATCTGATCGAAGCATCTTGATACTCAAGCCGGTTTGTTTTTCTACTTCTTGTTTATATTCAATGAATTTCTCGAAAGCTTCGGACTTGTGCTTTAATAAAAATACATGACCGAATCTTGAGAAATCGTCAGTGAATGTAATGAAGTATGAAAAACCGCCTCTAGCCTGTGTAGACATTGGCCCGCACACATCACTATGTATGAGGCCTAGGAGCTCAGTAGCTCTTTCTCCGTGTCCGGTAAACGGAGTTTTGGTCATTTTACCCTTGATACAAGACTGGCAAGTCGCATAAGATTTATATTCAAAAGAGTTTAAATATCCATCTTTGTGTAACTTATTTAGTCTTGTTTCGTTAATATGACCAAGTCTACAGTGCCAAAGAAAAGCTTCATTTAATTTTGAAAGTTTTCTTTTATTAGTGTGTTGTATACTAAAAACTGTGTGTTGATTTAGGACATATATTCCATTATTAAGCGTACCATACCCAACCAACATTTGATTCAGGTGAATGTTCATAACATTGTTCTGCAATACAAAATTATATCCTTCATTGTCTAACAAAGAAACGGATATTATATTACAAAGCATACTTGGTACAAAATAACATGGATTTAAAACCAAAATACATCCAGATGGCAACCCCAAGTGATACTCTCCCACTGCGACTGTATGTACATTGGAACCATTTCCAACGCGGAGAGTAGGTCACCTGTCTTCAAAACTTTGCTATTTCTTAGCCCCTGCATAGAATTGCAAATGTGAGAACCTGAACCGGTATCCAATACCCAGGAAGCAGAGTTTATTGAAAAACAGTTTTCTGTCACAAACGCACCTGAAGCAGAAGCATCCCCATGCTTCTTCTTGAGATTTAAGTACTCCGTGCAGTTGCGCTTCCAATGTCCTGTCTTGTGGCAATAAAAACATTCGCCTTTCCCCGAGTCTCCAGCTTTGGACTTTTCCTTTCCCTTCACCTTTTTAACTCTACCCTTAGGATTTGTGGGCTTCTTCTTTTTCTTTCCCTTGGCCTTAGCTTTCGGGCGAGAAGAGGAAGACTGTCCAACAGTCATAACGGGAGTTTTTGCTGACTTCATAGTGCTCTCTGCACTCCTTAACATGTTAAGGAGTTCAGGGAGTTCCTTCTCCATGCCGTGCATGTTGAAGTTCACTATGAATTGAGCAAAGGTGGAGGGGAGGGACTGCAGAATAATATCTGTATATTGTTCATTGTCCATCGTCCATCCAAGGTCCTCAAGCTCTTCTATAAGAGCTATCATCTTCAGAACATGGTCTCCTACTGGTGTACCAGGGGCCATTCGCATCTGAAACAATTTCTTTGATGCTTCGTATCGTAATACGCGGGATTGCTCTCCATACAACTCCTTTGTATGGAGCAATATACCGTGAATGTCCATATCCTCGTGCTGCTTTTGATGTGTGTTATCCATCGATGCAAGCGCGAGGCATTTTGCCGTGGCACAGTCAGCGTCACATGTCTTGCGGACTTCAATGTCTGCAACTGAGGATTTTGGACCTGGGACGGGCGGGACTGAAGCCGTGAGGACATATGATACTTTATCATAAGTCAAGGCTATTTTCAGATTCCTCAGCCAGTCTTTATAATTGGTCACATTCAATTTGTTTTTATCTAGTAGAAGCTTGAGTCCAGTCATGGGTATCTGCCATTAAGAGAGAGAAAAGAATACACTCAGCGAAAGCTCTTGCATAGATCAGATTGGTTATTATCTTGTCTAATTGATGTTTCCCACTGCTTTAATAGAGTTTTTCTTTCAAACCTTAAAAAGAAAAACTAGCTAGGATTAATTACAGTCTACAACTTCGCTAACCGTTCAGCCAGGCCAGTGTCGGTACTTGAGGGAGGTTCCCCGTGCTTTCGCACGGACCTAATTAGAGTAAACCTCGTTTTCCCAAAAGCGGAGCCCCGTTAACACCTTTCTAGACACCTAATGAGTTAGCTAATTGTAAACTGTAAATCTCTCCTAGGAGCAACTATTGCCCACAGTGGGATCGGGATCCAACCATCACATGGAAGGTATGCAATCTCATTGCAAATTTCAACTATTGAAATTCCCGATGTAGTTTTTACCCCTGGTACTTATGACCTTAACTAAGGTCAACAAATCATAAGTACCAGTCAAGTTCTACCCGTCATTTCTTGATTAATTAGACCCACTCATATGACCCTTAACTATGGTCAACAAAGTCATAAGAATGTCCTAATTAATCTGCATCATATGCAATGTAGGAAGACATCACTTAGCTACCGTACACTACGCCTTAACTATAGTCAACAAACGTAGCACGAATACTAAGTACTTTACTTCCTAAAATGACAGAGGGTTGCGGATGATTTTTAAGAAAATCTTTAACGCTTTGAACTTGATATCGTTGTAGAATCAAATGGTTTTCAAAAGGAGTGGCTTAAGCTCCGCAGTTTTGAAATATAGCTTTTTCATAAATAGCCGAGTGGTTTTCAAATCCGATTCTACAACATCTTTTTAGGTTTATTTTCTTTACATTAATCATATTAATGTAATCCCATCATTTAAGTCCTTAAGCCAATCACAGAAAAGAAACGAAAATAACACGTACGCTTATGCCATCCGCATTCGCCGCAATGTTCCGTTATGCACCGTTAGGTTACTTAACTAACGGCATACCGGGACGAGACTAGCGCGGGTGTAAAACATAAGCAACGTCTACTATATATCGTATATATAATATGTCATTCGTCTCAGATATCACCGAACACAGGCAGCAGAAATATATATATAATGTGGGATATACTAGGACGTCCGTATTTAGTATTTAGCCAATAATAGAAAATACAGATTCCACAGTCGCGATGAATAGCCAAGCCCACACCCCCAGACCCCTACGAGAGCGGCAAAGCGACCCTACCAATCCTGGAGTTTAGGAGACCCGGTCTCGACTCCTCGAGATGGCCTCCCACTGAACCCCAGAACCCGGTCACTTGTGCTCCCCTCCTTGGGTCTATCCTAATGCGGAAAAGTAAATAATATACAACACTGGTGACATCAACCTCAACCCGGAAGTGCCCCAAATAAAAGAATATTACATTACATTTGAATTTACATGAATGAAAATATAAAACTCTCATCTCACATAAAAAAAACCCGGCTATTCGATCGCGACAATCCTGCACATCATATCTCAGCAACACATAATATCACATATCATCAACGTAAGTAAGTATGCGTATCCCAATTGTCGTTGATGTATAGCAACGAAACCGGCGATATCGAACATACTACACTTACGGTCACAGAAAAGAAAGTGTAAAACTACAATATTTGGAATCCACATTCTCTTTAGACATCATAAATGCGAAATATCACATACTTCGTATTTCATGCCTAAACTATATGAATTCCACATATTGTATCACATTCCAGATAAATAGACAGTATTAAAGTTTTCGACCGAACGATCAAATACCCAAGATTCCCTAAAGCTCAACACTTGAGCGGAGTTCAAAAACCCGGAGTGTGACACAGTAGTAGCGGTCCAACCGTAGAAGGGTCAAGCCAATGCCTCACATGTGGCACCCCGTACTGCCCAAACCCTAAGGTTCAAAGGGCAGTTCAAGACGGTCACATAATCGAGTTAAGGTTTGTTGTCTTCTAGAGGGTCCACCACAAAAAAAACTTGCACGTATCTCCAAAATATTTAAACCCCGTGAATAGTGAGCAAATGATACTCATTCGAACACTTCAATACTTTCCAGTTTACCCGGAAAAGAAACGAAATGAAAATTCCGATCGAATTGTCGAGTCCAAAACCATCTCCAGAATTTACAGTACTTGATTCAGATTAAACATACCTAAAACAATATACAAGCAGTTTTAGGAATTACTATGCAAAAATGAAGCCATGAAGCCTCTGTACGGTCGCGGAGCCGCGGCCTAAGCAAGGATTTGCCACGGTTCCGCGGCGGTTTGTACGGATCATTGGTTCGTTTTTCACAGTATTTCTTATATTTTCCTGCTGTATTTTTTAAGTATTTTTAATTCTGAAAAATGTCAGATTTAAAAAATTGTCCAGAGAAGGTCTCGAAACGTCGTATTTTGGTTCGATCGGAGTTTTTGCTTCTTAGAAGTGTCGCCTAATGTTCTAGGTCGGCTCTGATACCAATGTTAGGTTTACCTAGCACCCTATGCAGAGTTTGGAAGCATCACATGTCACAAAGTTCAAATTTTTATGGTGCTAAGCAAGCATACAAAGGATCGATCCTAGAAAATTAGGGTTTCTAAATATTAAAGGCAACAAAGACTAGGGTTTCGAGAGTACAACCTTTGTAGCTCCCTTCGCTAGACTCTTTGGCCTCTTGAGTGTTGGAGGAAGGTCCTCTTGAAGTCTTCTAGTGTCCACGACGATCCACCCGAAGCTCCTTCGTCCAAGCTATCGACTTCACTTTCCAAGAGAAGAAAAGAAGATAACACTCTAAACAAGTGGGCTAGACTTGTGTAGAATGATGTTGTGGTTCTAATTCTCACTTCAAAAACCTTTCTTGATGTGTGTTTTGCTCACTATAAAAAACTAGAGAGCAAAGGAAGAAGGAGGAAGAAGATGATGGCTTTTCTTTTAGAAGAAGAGAAAAGATTAACCCTTGAAAAGAAATGAAAATATATCTATATATATTTATTTTTTCTCATCTCAAACTATGGTTAAATGTTTGAGATATTATTTAATTAGAGTTTAAAACATAGAAGGAAAGTTTAATCCATGGTTAAGGGTAGGTGAGGATGGTTAGGTTAAAGAAGGATGTAGAAACAAGTCATGAATTATCCTTTCCTTTTCCATTTTGTTTTAAACACAAATTAAATAATAATCCATATATTTAACCAAGGTGTGAGTCTTATATTGCCACCATTTTCCTTGTGTAATCAACCATGAAGGATGATGTATGTATGTATGTATGTATGTATGTATGTATGCACATCCATATGTGCATGAAACTAAAAGAAAGAAAGCATACATGCATGCATACATCCATCATGTACAAGAAAGGATTTCAAGTGAGAAAACTAATGGTTAAATGATAAATCAACACTTGATTTATCAATCCGGCCATATCACATATGACCCCACCAAAAGCAAGCCGCCCGATCAATATACGGTATCCTATACGAACATTTTAATCGGGTCCATGCACATATCGCATACACGCACCACAACGTTTCGCCTGGACTAGGTAACTCCTTTGTGGGACTCTAAGACTCGTCAATACGCCGGCAGTGGGTGATGATCATATCAAGCACCCCCAAGCCGCAAGCGGTCAGCTAAACGTAACGGCCACCCGGGTATTGAGCGATCAGAAGAAAACAAGCGAACCTGCTACAACTCCCGTCGAGCCAACCGGCAACACTACCGTACAGTCCGGTCTCTTCGTCAAATATGCTGCATATCGAGCCTAGGGATGGTCACGTCGACCCCAATAACTCAATAAGTCGTGCCGGTGAATGGTCTATAACAGATCGAGAAACTACTGATAACACTTATCAGCAAATCTCAGCAGCCCTGGCCAGGGACTTACTGATATAACCAGTCGGGCACAGCACAGCATCAACTCCCAATACCGGGAGAGACGAAACCCCTCCTATCGCTCATTGCCTTCGTGTGTCTCGGGATTGTACCCAATGGCCACCTGGTTGCACGACTCAGTAGAGCCGTGGTAGGGTGGCAATCAAAATACAGTGGGAGAACACACAAGACTTTATGACGATCTCGGGTCTACAGACTAACCTGTACCAGTGTCACCTGAGAACTGTTATCCGACGATAGATATAATTTCATATAGGAGTTCTCGGTGAGTCCGTCCAGTGTACCCAGTCACCACTGAGCACCCGTATATGATCTTGATGTCAAACATCGATGAATGTGGGAACATTCATCGCCCAGCGTATGGGTCTAGTATCATATACGCTAGTCTACTCTGGTATATCAATGCCCCGTCTCGATATACCTACGACTAGGGACTTTTCAGGATATGCTTATAGACTATAGATGTCCCACTAGTATGATCTCCATCATAATCAGAGTAGTCAAGCCGATATCCTCAGGGCTTTATCAGCATGTATGAATGAATAAAAGCATGATCAAATCAACATGTCAGATAAAGAAGAACCAGATAGCATACTATCATGTCGAGCAAGAATGCATACTGAATATATATATACATGTATAGATACATCCACTATCATATAATGGCCTCTAGGGCATACATATATCCAACAACTGGAAGATCACTTGCTTAGGCAATTGAGTCAATTATGAGATGTCAAGTACCACACCAGATGTTGTTTTTGCAGTAGATGCAATAAGTTGATATTAATCCAATTCTGGGAGAAACATTCGGAAGCAGTTTTAGAACATAAGTGGATGTTCCAGGGATATGATAACGACAGCCTTCTTCGGGAGACGGTTATCATTCCAGGCTTCCAAGGTGACCTGGGTGACAGAGTGACTGTCAGAGTTAGAGTTTTCCCTCTTACGAGGGGCAGTGTTTTGGACAGGTGATCCAAGAAGACACTTAGGGAGGCATTACGCAGGATACTGATTAAGTTCAGTTGACGATACAGACTATGAAATTTGGATTTGGAGTTCGTTTATGAGCTAGGTCCCATCAGACATCCAGACACATTCTAAGACAGGTATTGCTCATTTCGGGAGATGGCTTTCTCCGCGAACTTGAGATATAGAGAGACATAGAAAGAAACATCAAGGCGGATCCACTCACCGAGGCTATTCCTCGAACGCAATAGTTTCGCAAACGGGTTTTGTGAGACTGATTAGTAAAGGAGTTGGGTGTTCGGTATCACACGGGCTGTGAGTATGCGACATCGCAATAATTAGCCTTGAGTGCAAGTGGGAGATTGTTGGAGATAGTGACCTAAGAGTCAATTATTGGATCACAGGCACGTGATTGCAATGATTGAGGGAGGACCTATACCGGTAGGACAGTCTTACTCAAGATAATAGTATGCTATCTGGTTTACCTTTATCATCATGTACCGCTTCAGGTGACCTTACAGGTCACTATTACACGTTGATAGAGCCCCTAGGATTCTTGCTTGACTGCCAGCAGTATGAGGGCGATCATATACGTGGGAGCTGGGGTCTATAAGCACATCCTTAAAAGGTCCCTAGTCGTGGGAGTTTCGAGACAGGGCATCGATACTCCAGAGTAGACTAGTGTATACAGTCGAGACCCCGACGAGGGGCGGTGGCCGGTCTCACAAGCCACTGGTGTCAGTTGGTTCACCTAAGATGTATACAGGTGCTCATTGGGTTATGAGTACACCGGACAGGACTCGCCGGGAACATGCTAGTTGGTCTTATACCTGACGTCAGATAGCAGTTCCCTGGTGACATGTGTACAGGTTAGTTCATCGACATGAGATCGTCATTTGTCTCGTGTGAGTTCCCACTGTACTTTGATTACTACCCTACCACGCTCAAAGGAGACGTGCAAACAGGTTTTAGTTGGGTACAGTCCCGAGCCACATGGAGGCAGTGAGCGGATCTTCAGGGGTTCGTCTCTCCCGGTATTGGGGGTGAGGTCGTGCTGTGTCTAGGAGAGCCCTTGCACGAAGTCCTTGGCCAAGGCAGGAGATTTACTGGTAAGTATTCTAGTAGTATCTCAGGGTGTTCTGGGCTACACTCCGACACGACTTGTACCGCTTTTGGGGGTCTGACTTTTACCAACCCCCTAGGCCCGCCATGCGATGCTCATAGACGAACGGACCGGACTGTACGGATATTGTCACTGACAGGCTCAGTAGGGTGTCAGGATGAGTTCGCTCATCGACGTCCCTTTTGGTCAATACCTGGTAGCCCGTTATGTATGGCTAATACTTCTGACATGCTAGTGGTTAAATCCACAACCAAAGTATTGACGGGTCATTAGAGTCCCCCACAGACCGTTTTCTCAAGTTTCGGGCGAAACGCTGTAGAGGCCGTATGGAGATATGGTAGGGTTCGATCAAATACGTGCGATATTGCACGGATCATGATCGAACGGATAATACTAGCGGACTTTGGTTTAAGCCGGATCCTAGTATTGTACAGTGTAGATTTTGTCTCATTGCATTTGTATTCGGTCGGAATACAAATGCGGGTATGTATATACAGTAGCGGGGTTTTCCTGTAATTTATTACGGGATCATTTTTTTGGAGTTGCCAGTTTGTTTTCCGTTTCGGCCATTTTCCTTTGTTTCTTTCCTTGGCTGAAAATTGGTGTAGGAGGGCTTATTTGCAATTGTGCAAATTAGCATTGTGGAGGGTGGTCTTTGCATATTGTTGCTTCATGATGATTGTACCATCCCTTGACTTTCTTGAGTTCATGATGGCTTGACTTTTTGTGATGGGAGTTGGTATGGATTGGATTGTGATCATCATTTCTTATGATAACCATTTTCCTTTTGCTTGTATGATGGCTTTCCCCCTCTTGACTTTTCCACTCTCCCATTCCTTTGATGCAAGGGGCCGGCCATTATTGTGGTGAGGGTTGATTCATTTTAGGTGTGGCATTTTGTTTCTCATTTTCCTAGTAAAAGCTCTCTAGTTCATCTCCAAAAGTCTATTCTTCACCTCCACCAAAATGGCAACTTCACAACCCTTTGAGACAAAGTAATCCACACTTAATCTACAGCAATTCTTGGGCACGTCGACTCGCCAACTTCGTGCCCGAGTTGCCTCGGTCCAGAGGTGGGAGCCCGTAAAAGAACCCGGCGATATGGTGCCCTTCCGATGAGGAGATGAAGACCGGAGATTCCGCGGGGAGATCGGGACGACGACGAGAAGACCGAAGGACACGGATCGCTCGGTATATCTCTCTACCCCTTTCTCTAGTTTGCTAGGAGTAGGTTAATGGCCCGATCCGGGTTTAAAGTGCGCGGTGGTGCCGGTTTACAAGTTTTGTAAAAAGTTTCGTTTCCGCATTCCGGCGTCGGATTGACGGCCGGGGCACCGCCGTGCACTTACATATGCAGGATGTGCACATATTTAATCGGACACCTGTATGTACCAACATACGTCATCTACACCATATCGCATGAACCGTGAAAATCCTATGTATGGGATTCTAAAAACTCGTCAATACGCTGGCGGTGGGTTTAACCACAAGCACGTCAGCGGCACTAGCTGTACGTAACGGCTACCCAGGTATTGAGCGAAAGGGAGGCCCACGAGCAAACTCATCCTGAACCCCTACTGAGCCTGACAGTGACAATATCCATACAGTCCGGTCTGTTTGTCTAAGAGTATCGCATTCGAGTCTAGAGGGTGGATAAAGTCAGACCCCTAACAACACGACATTTAGTGTCGGCATGAAAATCATCACCACCTGAGAAACTATCGATCCTGGATCGGTAATTCTCGTCCACCATAGCCATGGATTTCTGGTGATGGCCACCCATGCACAACGCGACATCAACCCCCAATACCGGGAGAGGCGAATCCCCGACGATCCGATCACTGCCTCCATGTGGCTCAGGACTGTACCCAACTAAAACCTGTTTGCACGACTCCCTTGAGCCGTGGTAGGGTAGTAATAAAAGCACAGTGGGAACTCACACGAGACAAATGACGATCTCAGGTCGACAGACTAACCTGTACACATGTCACCTGGGAACTGCTATCTGACAATAGGTATAATACCAACTGGCACGTTCCCGGCGAGTCCGTCCAGTGTACTCATAACCCAATGAGCACCTGTATACTATTTTAGGTGAACAAACTAACACCAATGGCTTATGAGACCTAGCCACCGCCCCTCGTCGGTGTCTCGATCAGTATACACTAGTCTACACTGGAGTATCGATGCCCAGTCTCAATACTCCAATGACTAGGGACATTTAAGGATGTGTTTATAGACCCCCAGCTCCCACATATATGATCGCCATCATAATGCTGGTAGTCAGGCAAGAATCCTATGGGCTCTATCAACATGTACATGATGATAAAGGCAAACCAGATAGCATACTATCATCTCGAGTAAGACTTTTCTACCGGTATAGGTCCTTACTCAATCATCATAATCACCTGCCTGCGACTATGATAATTTCCTTAAGGGCACTATAGCTAACAGAGGCAGCCCCCTTCAACAAAGTGAATGGGCCACCCAGCACTTCACGGAATCCGGTAACTTGGGCGCCCCTCCGTGGGTCAAACTATACCCCCTACGAGTGCGGCGAATAGCCTGCCAATTCTAGAACGAAGCCCCCTCCGTCTCAACGCCATGAGATGCGGGCTTGTTGCCTTCTAGAACCCGGCTATCCGTGCACTCCACCGTGGGGTAGTCCTAGTACAGAAAACGAAAATAATATGTACAAATGGTGACATCGACCTCAACCCGGTCGTGCGCCAAAATAATATACAACTCGGCAAAGACGGCAGTCCACATGTCGGACGCTCGCCCCGCAATAACAAATATACAAATGAATATAAATTGTACCACTAACATTGCACCACATGCTATCCAACCATAATCACAGCACAAGCACAAAAATCAACGCGAATGTCACGTTCACAAACCTGTCTAAAAGAACAAATAGCATATAGACGTGTTTACCGATCAAATGACATTCACGGTCGCAGATAAAAGTGAATGTATTGTAAACTATTAAACAATGTCAAATATAACGACTACGAAACACTCCAAATTGCCCCGTGCAGAAAAACAACAGAAAATCAAACTTGGGCAAAAACTAGCAATACCAGACAACCAAACTCCTCGAGATAAGAACCAGAATAGAACTCGACCCATTTCTCCACCGAGGAGGCCGGTTTTAATGGGGTTGTGGCCGACCATATCATGGTAGAAATGCATCATTTCTGTTCTGGGTACATCTCACAGTCTAAGTATCACTCTGCACTTGTTTAAAAAAAATTTGAAGCCTTTAAAAAATCGACAGAAACTGCAGTTTGGTTTCGATGTTACGGACTTGTTTCGGTTTCATTGTTTTAACATTCTTTAAACTTGCTAGTCTAGGGTTTATGGGCTGGCTCTGACACCATGAAGGGTTACGCTAGCGCCCTGGTCAACTCCGTGGCCAAATGCGGAACAAAAATTTTATAACGATACGAAACTTGGCGCTAGAATAAACCTAAACCGGGTCTTTAACCATAAACCTAACTAGCAAGTGAGGGTTCTATCTACTATGATAGAAAGTATACCTAAAGAAACCAAGTCCTTCGGGTCTTCGATCTTCTCCTTAAGCTCCTCGATGGAAGTATGGATCGTGCTTGAATTTCGGCCTCCTTGTGTCAACGATGATCCACCCGAGAGTTCCAACCTTGAGCTAAACCTCCAAGTTGAGATAACTAGAATACTTAGCTTGCTAATCTAAGTAGACTAGAGTGAGTAGAGCGTGATTTAGAGTAGCTAAGTCTTATTAACCCTTGATTATCAACACATGATACACTTAGGGTTTTGAGAGGAAGAAGGAGAGAGCAAGCTTGAGGAAAGAGAAAGTATTTGTGATAATGATAATAAAAAATGGAATGGATATCTTTTATATGACCTCAAGCATGGCATGGAAAATATCACACCAAAATATCTAGGTCAAAAATATCTCATCAAAATATCTAAGGTCAACAAGTCAATCCAAGTCAAAAGGTCAACCCAAGTAGCCATGCCATATATAATTATCATTTACCAAAAATAACAAATTCTTTTCTCCACCTCATTTTTGGTTTGACCAAGTCAATGGTCAAAAACACTAATGAGGTGTCTCCTTCTATACCTCCTCCCATCCGTATATACATACCCGCATCCGTGTTCCGAGAAATACGAATACAATGAGACGAAGCTAATCCAATAATCAAATACTAGGATCCGGCTTAAACCAATACCCATTAGTATTGTCCGCTTGAACACCACATGCGCACAAATACACGTATGTGATCGAACCCTATGGTAAAACCATACGACCTCTACTCGTTTCGCCCAAAGTTGGGAAACCCTCTGTGTGGGACTCTAAAGACTCGACAGTACTCTAGCAGTGGGTTTAACCACAATCACGTCAGCGGTACTAGCTGTACATAACGGCTACCCAGGTATCTGTCGATAAGAAGGTCGACGAGCAAGCTCATCCAAACTCCTACTGAGCCTGTCTGTGACAATCTCCGTACAGTCCAGTCTGTTCATCTAAGAGTATCGCATATCAAGACTAGGGGGCGGTAAACGTCAGACCCCTAATAGCGGTATAAGTCGTGTCGGAGTACAGTCCAAAACACCCTGAGAAACTACTGGAGTACCTACCAGTAAATCTCGCTTGCCCTGGCCAGGGACTTTGTGTAATGGTATTCCGAACACAGCGCGACATCAACCCCCAATACCGGGAGAGACGAATCCTATCTAACCGTCACTGCCTCCAAGTGCTTCAGGACTGCATCCAACTACTACCTGTTTGCACGACTCAATAGAGCCGTAGTAAGGTAGCAATCTAAGAACAGTGGGAACACACATGAGGCGAAGTAGCAGTGTCAAGTCAACGGACTAAGCTATACTCATGTCACCTGGGAACTGCTACCTGACGATAGGTATAATACCAACCAGCAGTACCCTACGAGTCCGTCCAGTATAACTCATAACCCAATGATCACCTGCATACTATCTCCAGTACGACAACTGATGGCTGTGGGACAGACCATCTCCCCTGCTGGGATGAGAAGCGTATACACTAGTCTACTCTGGAGTATCGATACCCTGTCTCGATAATCCTATGACTAGGGACCTGTATAAGGATGTGCTTATAGACTACCCAGCCCCTACTAGTGTGACCGCCATCACAACGCTGGTAGTCAAGCAAAGATCCTAAGGGCTCTATCAATATGTATTAGCGATATGCTAAAAGAAACATATACTCATATTAAGATAGATACAAACCAAGTAGCATACTACTATATTAAGCAAGACTGTCATCAATCCGTGTATATATCCCAAGCTTCCAAAATATAATATACAAACTAGTACTATACAATAATGGCCTCTAGGGCATGCATATCCAACATTAATTACACCTTACAAGTTTGCCAATCTTTCGGCCAGGCCAGTGTTGGTACTTTGAGGGAGGTTCCCCGTGCTTTCGCACGGACCTAATTAAAATAAACCTCATTTTCCCACGGGCTAACCCCGTTAACACCTTTCTAGACACCTACTTGATCGGCTAATTGTGATTGAAAAACTCTCCCAGGAGTAACTCTTACTCGCAGTGGGTATCGGGATCCAACTATCTCATAGAAGGTATGCAATCTCATTGCAAATTTCAACACTTGAAATTCCCGATAATACTTTTGCCCCTAGCGTCCTATGATCTTGATGCAGGCCAACAAACCATAGTCCGCTAGTCAAGTTCATTCCGTACATTTCTTGATTGAATTAAACCCACCCGCACGACCCTTGACGCAGGCCAACAAAGTCGCACGACTACCCTAATCCAATCTCATCTCATGTCGCAGATAAGCACTAGTTAGCTACCACACACTACGCCTTGACGCATGCCAACAAACGTAGCACGAATACTAAGTAGTACTTATCTGAAATGACGGAGGGCTATGCAGGTTTTTAAGAAAACCATGAGCGTAATGAACTTGATATCGTTGTAGAATCTTGTGATTTTTGAAAAGGAGTGTTTTTTAGGCTTTTTACTAGTCTCGCTAAAGAGATCACTCCCGGTGAAGGGATCTCAGCTCTTTCCTTATCGAATAAGGTGCAGGATATTTCACAAATACCTCTATGCAAAGTAAGAACTAAAAGAAGCAGTCAAAAGACAAAACTGAGTGGGTTGTAGCATCTGCTAGTTTCGCTAAAGAGTTCACTCTCGGTGAAGGGATCTAAGCTCTTTCCTTATCGAATAAGGTGCTGGATATTCTACTAGGAATACCGCTATGCAAAGCAAAAAACTAGAGTTACCCTTTTTGAAAATATGATTCTACAACATATTTTACGTTTCTTTTTCTTTCATTAATCTCATTAATGAAGTCCCATCATTTATGCTTCCTAAGCATCACAGAAGAAACGAAAATACAACGTACGCTTATGCCATCCGCATTCGCCACAGTGTCCCGTTATGTACCGTTAGGTTACTTAACTAACGGCATAGCGGGGCGGGACTAGCGCTGGTGCAAAACATAAGCAACGTTTATTATATATCATATATACAATAATAAAGCATTCGTCTCACGCATATAAAGTGATCACATCACAAAATATTAGCAGCAAAAGATAACATATGAAATATTGGATATACTAGGAATTCCGTGTTTTAAATTAAGCCAGTATAAAACACGGATTTCACGGTCGCGATGAATAGTCAAACCCGCATCTCAAGACTCCTACGAGAGCGGCAAGCAACCCTACCAATTCTAGAGTTAGGAGACCTGGTCTCGACTCCTCGAGATGGTCTCCCACTGGACCCTAGAACCCGGTTACATGTGCTCCCCTCCTTGGGTCTATCCTAATGTGGAAAAGCAAATAATATACAACAATGGTGACATCATCCTCAACCTGGAAGTGTCCCAATAAAAAAATATTACATACAATGAATTTTACATGAATGAAAATAAAAACTCTTATCTCACATAAAACCCCAGGCTATTCAAAACACGACGATCCAATATAATATATCACAGCAACACATAACATAACAAGTCATCAACATAAGTAAATATGCGTATCACAATTGTCGTTGACTTATAGCAACAAAAACGGTGATACACCACATATTACACTTACGGTCGCAGAAAAGAAAATGCCAAACTACAACATTTGGAATCCATAATCACCTTAGACATCATAAACCCGAAATATCACATACTTCGGATTTCATGCATAACTATATGAATTCCACATATTGTATCATATTTCACAAATAGCTAGACGATGTTAAACATTCCGATCGAATCAACAAACACCCAAAATTTCCTAAAAATCTCAACACTTGAGCACGGTTTAAAAATACTCAAAACATACCACAGTACCTATGGACCAACCGTAGAAGGGTCAACCCTTGCCTCACCTATGGCGCCGTGGAACTACCGCAAACCCTAGGGTTTGGCGGCGGTTCTTACGGTCATAGAATCGAGTTAGGGTTTCGTTCTTCTAGAAGGTCCATCGCATCACTTGCATGATATTTGAGTGTTCTTTAACTTGGAAAAATCCAACTCTTGGAAAATTTCCAGCGAGGGTTAAAGTGGGTATTTGATATCCGTTCGAACTTTTTAACACCGTCTAAATAACTCGAAAACATGTTAGAATTACGACTACAAAACACTCCGAATTGCCTTTGCAGAAAGTTAACATCACATGCAAATTTAGCAAAATCAAGCAACACCTGAAACACTAAAACCCAGAGACTGGAACACACTAAAAAATTGAACCCAGAAAACCCTACAAAAACCGAGCAGGCCGGTTTTATTAGCTATGTGGCCGGCCAAAATCCGGCGACAGGGGTTCAATTTTCTACTGTGTTCATGTTGCATCTCATACAACATTCTGCAGTTGCTTAAAAAATTTTTAGAGCCCATTTGAAAATCGACAGAAACTGGATTTATGTATTGGGTGTTTCGGAGTTGTTTCGGTTTCGTAATCTTAAACACATCGTCTAATTCTCTAGCTTGGCTCTGATACCACTGTAGGATTGCTTGGCACGACAGCAAGGTTTCGGGAGGTATCGTCCATGCCATTTTCAAAATTTTGCCATGCTAAACAATTCTAACCCTAGAATCTTAACTAGAGATTTAGACAATACATCATGTAAACTACTTTACATCTAAGTGATTATAGAATACAACCTTTGTAGACCGGTCCTTCACTTCAATTGCTCCAAGTTGTAGTCCCTTCGCTCCTAGTAGTGATCTTGCGGACTCTAGAACGGCTCCACAAGATGATAGGAACAAGCTTGCACGATGTCTTCGAGGCCGAAGATGATCTACGTAGAGGAGACACTAACCCAAGCTACCTCTTCACTAATTAGGGATTAGTGAAACTAACACCCTAAACTAAATTGCTAATCTAGTAAAGGATGATGAAGTAGGATTTTTGCTCACTTTAGAATTGATTTTCTCATTAATTTTCCTGACCTCTCATAAACTTAGAGAGCTGTCTCTTGAGCTTGAAGAAGAAGAATCAAATAATAGATGAGAGAGTGAATGGCAACCATGGGTGAGAAATATCTTATATAACTCATGTAGAGACTTAACCATGGGTTTAGATAATGGTTGGGTTAATAAATATCTAGTGCAAGACAAAAATAGTAGACTAAGTCAATGGATCTCCAAGCTTCTACAAGCTTCATGCCATGTGACCAATTACCAACTAATAATTGATTTGCTCTAAATAAATAAACCCTACATTATCATTAGCATGGTGTAAGTCTCATACACCTATGTTGCATGTGGCATCAAGCATGACACATAATAGAAAACACAATTAATATATATCACATACATATTAAGTGTGCACAAGTGAGAAAAAGAAATGCTTAAGTGAGCTAATATTAGTTAATGTAAATTAATTTATCAAATATATATAATTATACATTAAATCATTAAATCAACACTTGATTTAATAATCCGGTTATATCTCATATGACCGACTAATATTATCTGTATCAACTTATCGAATCAACACTTGATTCGATAACCCGGCCATAACTCATATAACCGACCGATACCGTATCGACTTATCGAATCAACTCTTGATTCGATAACCCGGCTATATCTCATATAGCCGACCGATAACATAAATCGCGAGAATAGAATACGGTATCACATACTCGTATTAATCTCGGTCCCGCACATATCACATATGTGCTCCTACTTCGTTTTGCCTGAGCTAGTAAAACCTCTGTGTAGGACTCTAAAGACTCGTCAATATGCCGGCAGTAGGTGATGATCATATCAGGCACCCACAAGCCGTCAGCGGTACTAGCTGGACGTAACGGCTACCCGGGTATTGAGCGATCAGAAGATCAACAAGCAAGTCTGTTTTTACTCCTGCAAAAGCCTTTCAGTAACACTACCATACAGTCCGGTCTTTTCGTCTGATATGTCGCATATCTAGTATAGGGGTGGTAAACGTCAGACCCCGGTAACCAATAAGTCGTGTCGATGTGAGGCTCATAACGGGTCGAAAAACTACTGATAACACTTATCAGTAAATCTCCGTATCAGCCCTGGCCAGGGACTTCCTATTATGGTCAATCGAGCACAGCGCAACATCAACCCCTAATACCGGGAGAGACGAATCCCCTCCTATCGCTCATTGCCTCCATGTGATTCGGGACTGTACCCAAAAGCCACCATTTTGCACGTTCTCTTGAACGTGGTAAGGTGGAAATCAAAGCACAGTGGGAATCACACAAGACTTTATGACGATCTCGGGTCTACAGACTAACCTGTACCAGTGTCACCAGAGAACTGCTATCTGACGATAGGTATAATGCCAACTAGGAGTTCTCGGCGAGTCCGTTCAGTGTACCCAGTCTCCTCTGAGCACCCGTATACCATCTTTGATGTCAAACACCAATGGATGTGGGATCATCCATCGCCCATCATATGGGTCAAGAAGCGTATACGCTAGTCTACTCTGGTATATCGATGCCATGTCTCGATACACCCTCGACTAGGAACAATTATAGGGTGTACTTGTGGACTACCCTTGGCCCCACTAGTATGATCTCCATCATAGTCCTGGTAGTCAAGTACACATCCTAAGGGCTTTATCAACATGTGAGAGCAAGACAGCATCACTTATACAAGTCAACATGTTAAGACAAAGAGCAACCAGATAGTATATTATCATGTCGAGCAAGAAAGTCCTCTCTATATATATCCAAGCATCCACTATAATATACATCACATGTACGATAATGGCATCTAGGGCATACATATAACTAACAAGCACGATATCAACTCCCAATACCGGGAGAGATGAATCCCTTCTAATCCTAACTGCCTCTAAGTGCTTCAGGACTGCACCCAACCACTACCTGTTTGCACGACTCATTTGAGCCATGCGTTAGAGATAGTGCCCTCAAAATCAATTATTGGATCGCAGGTACGTGATTGCAATGATTGAGGCAGGACCTATACCGATATAACAGTCTTGCTCGAGATGATAGTATGCTATCTGGTTTGTCTTTATCATCGTATACATGCTTTAGTTCACTGTTGCATGATGATAGAGCCCATAGGATTCTTGCTTGACTACCAGCAGTATGATGGCGATCATATACGTGGGAGCTGGAGTCTGTAAGCACATCCTTAAAGTGTCCCTAGTCGTGGGAGTTTCGAGACAGGGCATCGATACTCCAGAGTAGACTAGTGTATACAGTCGAGACCCCGACGAGGGGCGGTGGCCGGTCTCACAAGCCACTGGTGTCAGTTGGATCACCTAAGATGTATACAGGTGCTCATTGGGTTATGAGTACACCGGACAGGACTCGCCAGGAACATGCTAGTTGGTATTATACATATCGTCAGATAGCAGTTCCATGGTGACATGTGTACAGGTTAGTTCATCGACCTGAGGTCGTCATTTGTCTCGTGTGAGTTCCCACTGTGCTTTGATTTCTACCCTACCACGGCTCAAAGGAGTCGTGCAAACAGGTCTTTTTTGGGTACAGTCCCGAGCCACATGGAGGCAAGTGAGCGGATCGGCAGGAGATTCGTCTCTCCCGGTATTGGGGGTGAGATCGCGCTGTGTCTAGGAGAGCCATTACACAAAGCCCTCGGCCGAGGCAAGAGATTTACTGGTAGATACTCCAGTAGTATTTCAGGGTGTTCTGGGCCACTCTCTGACACGACTTATACTGCTATTGGGGGTCTGACGTTACCAGCCCCTAGTCCGATATGCGATACTCATAGACGAACGGACCGGACTGTATGTATATTGTCACTGTTAGGATCAGTAGGGTTTCTGGATGAGTTCGCTCGTCAGCTTCGCTTCCAATCAATACATAGACAAACCGTTACGTACAGCTTGTACCTCTGACGTGCTAGTGGTTATACCTAGTGCCAGTGTGTTGATGAGTCATTAGAGTCCCCCACATACACTTTCCGAAGTTCGGGCAAAACGTTGTAGAGGCCGTATGGTTTTATGGCAGGGTTCGGAAAATGCACGTGCGTTTACGCACGTGTCGTATTTCGGGCAGATAATACTGGTAGGCTTTGGTTTAAGCCGGAACCCAGTATTATACTGTGTAGATATAATATCTTTGTCTCAGTTGCATTTGTATTCGGTCGTAATACAAATGCGGGTATGTTTATACCATTACGGGGTTATCCTGAAATTCGTTTCAGGATCACTTTTGGAAGTTGCCAGTTTCCAGTTTTCTATCAGCCGTATTTAACATTCGGTTAAATGCGGATTTATCTTTTCTTGAGATGAGTGTGAAACCTTCTAGATGGTGACTAGGATGATGAAGTGGCTTGTTACTCATTTGTTCATTAATGGTGCATTAATGAAAGGGTGACTAAGGTTAATGAGTCATTCTTTACATTAATGTGTTCATACTAGGCGTTTAAGTGAGTCATTGATAAGCTTTATCTTTATGGTCACCATCCCTCCTCCTACACTCACCCCCCTTGCCTATTTAGTGGCCGGCCACCCCTTGGTGGAAGTTTATGGTTGTTGATTCAAAAAGATTAGGGTTTTGGCTTCATGGAAATAAAAGATATTCATTTCTCATTTCAGTTGAATCCAAAAGGCAACTTCATTAACCATTCGTCCATAGTCTTGGATGTAACGAGACAAAGTGTTCTACTCATTCTCTACATCAATCTTGGTCATCTCTTTTAGCAAACTTGATGATCGAGTTGTCTCGGTTCAGAGGCGGGAGCCCGTTTAAAGATCCGTCGACGTGGTGCCACCTGGACGAGAAGACTGGAGTTTCAGGAGATCGGAGCAGCCGCAACAAAGCGTGGGATGATGGTTGAAGACCGAAGGACTCGGATCGTTCGGTATAACATTTCTACCCACTTTGTAGTTTGTTAGTTTAGCTTTAATGGCAGATTCGGGTTATAGTACGCGATAGCGCCAGTTGTAAAAGTTTTTGTTCCGCATTTGGCGTCTGTGAGACTGCCGGGGCGCTACCGTGGACTTACACCATGGTAGGATAGAAATCTAAGTACAGTGGGAACACACTCGAGACAAATAGTGATGTCAAGTCAACGGACTAACCTATACTCATGTCACCTGGGAACTGCTAACTGACGATAGGTATAATACCAACCAGCAGTTCCCTCGGAGTCCGTCCAGTGTAACTTATAACCCAATGAGCACCTGTATACTATCTCTAGTACCGTATACCAATGGCTGCGGGATAGGCCACCTGTAAAACTCCAATTTCAATGTATAGAAAATTGTTTAAAAGTTAATGTACAATTGGGGTATTTGCAATCCTATGTATACTATAAGTATTTGTTTTATTTTAGAACAGCAAGAAAGTACTTGTAGCACATTGGTAAAGTCTTGCACTGCTGTAACGTAGCCCCTGTGATCGAATCCCCCCAGCCACATTATCTTTTTATTAAATTTTCTTTTAATCTTTTAGAAGCCTAAGAGTTTGCACGTGCACTACAAGTAGAATGAAGAGTCACAGAATAAACAAATACGTGCACTGGGGTATATGAAGCGATGGGGACACGTGGCACCAAACCAAGCTAATTCCACCGGTTTTCGACCGGCGGAACCGTAGGAAACAAACCGGCACCACCGGGCCCCCCCGTTGGCAATAGTCTCCATTTCTTTGCCCGAGCACCTCTTCGCCTACCCCACTAACCCCACATTGTTTATTTTCTCTGCATTCATCCAGAGAGCAATAAAACACCATTTAATCCAATTTTTAATGAAATTATTAATGCATTCTTTCACCCCCTAAACCCTAATTTCCCCTATAAATACCACACCATATTTCATCCCTCCTCATTCAGAAATTCCCTGTCAAAACTCTCAAAAATTCTCAAGTCCCTTTAGTGTGCAAGTGGAGTTAGCAAAGGGCGAAATTCCGAGAAGATTCCGGCGACGAAACGATGCCCCGACGATCCCTAAACCTTCTCCTACCTTTCCCCTTTTCTTGAAGCCAGTAAGTCCCCTCTCCCCCTCTCTTCTCCTATTATAAAAAGTTCTATTTCTAAAACCCGACGGAATCGGAGTTAATCCGACTTCCGATTCGGTTTTTCTTTAAAACTCTACTTTTCTTAATCAATAAAATTACATACTATCACATAATGTTTAACAAACATTAACAAACACTTTAAACCAAGTTTCATCTCAAAATATTCTTTTATGCAATTTTTATTGTATTTTTTACGGTAAAATACCACATACTTCATTTCCGATATAAAACAATATAAAACTTGTATTACCTTTAGATAACTCACGAGCTAATGACCTACCTCATCAAAACACACATCTTTGATATAGCACGATGAAGTTTTGGGAATATATTCATGGGATAACACGACTTTGCAAGTAAATACCATCAACTTACAAAACCATTTCTTTAAAAAGATGTATTAATCAATTCCTTGTAATTACGCCTCTACAACCCATTTTGGGGAACCCCGATCGGGATGGTGTGGGTTATCGCACGTCCTCGAGCTTAGTAGAGCGAGATGCAGACCTCCGAAATGAGCATTCGATCTCGATGGAATTTTAATGCATTTTTCTTTAGAAACTAAGATTTTTACAAGAAAATAAATAAATTATATATATATATATTATCAAAATATCTATTTTAATTATTTATATAAATATTCCAAGTTTTCCAAATCAAAGGAATCACCATTACATGAAAATACCATCCAAATACAAAACAATTCCAATATTTCAATAAAGTACCATATACTATGAAATTTAGGTTTTACTCACTAGAAATTTCACTTTTATAAAATATACATCTATGAAAATCCTAAAGACGATAAATAAAGGCTTGAGGTATATTTTGAAAATTATATCAAACTATTTTTACATAAAACCCCCTCAAGTTATACTAATTTACAATAAGTACCCTAGTAAACATAGGTTCAAGTGGGACCGATCTCTTGAGCCTCAGGGAGCCAGAGAATATGGGTGCTTGCTTATCTAAGGTAGACAATCTAACAAATGGTGTTATCAACACGGTAATTGTCTTGGAAAAAGACACAAATTCTGCCGTTCACATGCAGCAGTTACCGATAATATCAAAATTAATTCAGGACTTCAATTTCTTTTCAAAGTGTCTGACTCAGACTGAGTCTCAGTCTAATCAATCTGACTTGAATATGATTTAAGTATAAACTACAATTCAACATGAATCCGTCTACTCAATTTATATCAATCTATATTGACTGAACCAAACCATGGATATACTCCGTCTACATGACTCTCCATTTATATCCATTCTGTTTACAGATATCATGGTTTCGGCAAGTCATCCATCTATTTAACAAACAATACAATTAAGATATCGCGGGGTTTATAAGGGGTAGATTGGTACGGAAGGTGTTATAAGTGGCACGAGACTGTAACCATAATACACCTAACCTGAATATTCATTGTCGTTGTACCGTGGCTGAACGGTTCCTTGTGCTCTGTATACCGTAGTCTCCGGAATAGTGGGACTCCACTCGTATACACTGGTATTTTCTGTACCAAGTTATAAACAACAGCGTTAACAATATAATCAAACATTATAAATTATATTCTTTTTCTGTCTATTCTATCTCTACTCACCTTTGGGACTTACCGAGCAATTGTTCGCTGAAGACATTCCTTTTCTTCTTTCTTTGGAATGTTGTCAGGTATTTCGGACGCTTTAGAGACCGAGCCCAACACTGAGGATTTGGAGCAGTTTGCTTTTGACCCGGAGCTTTAGACACTTGTACATATTTATTTCATTTCAGTTATGCCATTGTTTAGGCATCGTTTTCTACTCATGTATTTACATTTCAGTTGTACATGTAAAAGAATGTTTAATAAATAAAGTTGTTGTTCATTTACATTCCTGTCTCTTGTGTACTTTTACTTTATATTGCTTAGATACGCTTAGCATATTTACTTCTGAGTAAATACGTAGCGGACCCTGTCACGTCTCCTTCCCGTACACTGGGAAGCGGGGCGTGACACCACCTCCCCTGACGGGGATAAGAAACATATACACTAGTCTACTCTGGAGTATCGATACATTGTCTCGATAATCCTACGACTAGGGACAAGCTTAAGGATGTGCTTATAGACTATCCAGTCTCCACTAGTGTGACTGCCATCACAACGCTGGTAGTCAAGTAAAGATCCTAACGGCTCTATCAATATGTATTGGCGATATTTTAAAGAAACATATACACATATTAAGATAGAATCAAATCAGATAGCATACTATCATATTGAACATGACTGTTATTATATCTGTGTATATCCCAAGCTTTCAAAATGTAATATACAATCCAGTACTATACAATAATGGCCTCTAGGGCATATATCACTAACATATTCCGTATCTTTGCATGCTTGGTTTGCTAGTTTAGGCGTTTGGATCGATTCTAGGTTCGGAGTTCTTACGTGTTTGCTTGAAATTTTTGTTCACCATTCGCGCTTCCGCTGCGCTGCGGGCACTGGGAAACCCTACACAACATGGATTTTAAATTTTTTCTAATTTGCTAAAATTTCAAAACCATGAATCAGTCTAAAGCGCTAGAACTTGTAAACAAAAACCTAGTGAGCTAAATTAATCTACTATGTGTAGAATACTCACATTCTCAAGCTTTCTTCAAGAGCTCCAATGTTGTGGACTCTAGCAAGCTCTCAAGAGCTCCGGATCGTTCTTGCAAGCCGGTCTTCCTTCGCCGAAAATGATCCACCCGAGGGAACCGATCCAAACTCCAGTTTCACCTAGTGAAGCAACCGACACTCCGAGTTCGCTAGAAATGGAGGGTGGGGATGTAGGAATTTTCTACACCATTTTCTCTTAAATCTAAAGCTCAAGAGAGCATGTATGAATGAAGAATGAGGAGGTGAGGAAACTTAGCTATGAGCAAGTGAAGAGAAGCAAGAGAGCATGAATGAATCAAGAATAATGGAATGGCTTCATATTTTTTTTACAACCATACAAATAAACAATCTTTAATCATTTTGTAATAAATTAATGAAGCCCATTCCTCTCTACATGTCTTCAACCATACTCAATGCCATCTCACCCTCCACCTCATTTTATGAATATTCACAAATAAGGTGTCCATCTTTTAGAACAAATTCCGTATATATACGGAATATAATCCGGTATACATATCGAAATACATATACACGTATCTGTATAAAAATGCGAATAGCTAAGAGAGAAAATGAATAGTGAACAATAATACTAGAATACATATTATATATATATATATATATATATATTATATAAATTATTAAATCAAAACTTGATTTAATAATCCGACTTAATTCTAAACCGCTGGTATTATCGACCATCCGATTAAAGTCCGTGTAGTCTGTACACATATTTAATCGAACACCTGTATGTACCAAAATATGTCATCTATATCATATCGCCTGAACCGGGAAAACTCTCTGTGTGAGACTCTAAAGACTTATTTAACCACAAGCACGCCAGCGGCACTGGATATACGTAACGACTACCCAGATATTGAACGAAAGGAAGACCGGTGAGCAAACTCATATGTACCCCTACTGAGCCTATCTGTAACAATCTCTGTACAGTCTGATCTGTTCGTCTAAGAGTATCGCATACCGGGTCTAAAGGGGTGGATAAAGTCACACCCCTAATAACACGATATTTCGTGTCGGTGTGAAGCCCATCACCCACTGAGAAACTACTGATCCAAATCAGTAATTCTTGTCCACCTCGGCCAAGAATTTCTGGTGATGACCACCCGTGCACAGTGCGACATCTATCCTCAATACCCGGAGAAACGAATCCCCGACGCTCCGCTCACTAGCTCCATGTGGCTCGGGACTGTACCCAATTAAAACCTGTTTGTACGACTCTTTTGAGCCGTGATAGGGTAGTAATCAAAGCACAGTGAGAACTTACACGAGATAAATGACGATCTCAGGTTGACAGACTAGCCTATACTTATGTCACCTAAGGACTGCTATCTGACAATATGTATAATACCATCTAGAATATTCCCGGCGAGTTCGTCCGGTGTAACCCATAACCCAATGAGTATATGTATACTATTTTTGGTGATTAACTGACACCAATGACTGTGAGACCGGCCATCGCCCCTCGTCGGGGCCATGAAACGTATGTATACACTAGTTACTCTGAAATATTGATACCCAGTCTCGATATTCCCATGACTATGAACATTTAAGGATTTGCATATAGACTATCCAGATCCCACAAGTGTGATCGTCATAATAACCCTGGTAGTCAAGTAAGAATTCTATGGGCTATTAATATGTAATAGTGATATGTAATATCACATTATACATGTAGATGATGATAGAGATGAATCATGTAACATACTATAATCTCGAGTAAGACTGTTCTATCCGTATAGGACCTTCCTCAATCATCATAATCGTCTGTTTACGATTACAATAATTGACTTGAATGCACTATAACTAATATGTAAAATCCTTGAATTTGCTTCCAAAACATTAAATTGTGGAAATTTTCCTCTGCTGCAAAGGGAACCCCCGCACTATTGGAGAGGGAAGCGACGCACCAAGTGAGGCATTGGTTGTTGGTTATTGTTTAAGTTTTGAATGTTCGGATACTGTGTTGCAAAATTACGAAGTTTCGGGGGTCCGAAAAACAAACCCAAACCTTAGACCCTCTGAAATCCCTCATCCCACCCTCCTTCGCTGGCTCGCTCGCTCGCTAACCATGGCGGCAGCAGCTTTGAGAATGCGAACGAAGCCCTGCTCTCTAATTTCCACGGTCCCTTACTTCCTCCAATGGCGAAACCTCGATTACTCTCGAAGATTCTGCAGCGAACCCTCGTCCTCTTCCTCATCGCCGTCAACTGCGATCCCTGGCCGAAAGATTCTCGAAACGTTCAAAGAGGAGTTCGAGGTTGGCGATCGCACGATCTCGTTCGAGACCGGCAAGATCGCGAGGTTCGCCAATGGCGCCGCTGTGATCACCATGGACGAGACCAACGTGTTGTCCACCGTCGCCTCCTCGAAGGCCGATGGCTCTCGCGATTTCTTGCCCTTGACTGTACGAACCATTACCTTTGATGTGAAAAGTTTGTTTTTTCCCCTCGCAGCTGTTGTTGTGATTTGTTACCGGTGCTTAGAGGGTTTAGTGAAATGGAGTAGAAGTTAAGGTGATTTTTATTGAAAATTCATGAGTCGGAAGTAGCAGGATGTTATGGTAATATTAGCTTATAACTTATAAGTATTATTGATTTGTTGTAATTTAGTTACTGAGATCCATGGAAATGACTTGATAAATTAGATTGCTTTGAAGGGTGATTGATAAGTACAATATATTTAATGTGGGTGTTTGAAGTTTGAACCTACTGTCAAATGGCTCTGAACGTTAGTTGAATTGAACTAACACATATTTAAGTATTTAACCAATTACGATTGCAACTGATACTGCCTTTTAATCCTAAGAAAAGAAGTGTCATGCTTCCGAGAATTAAGAGATACTTGATGAAAGCAGACAACGAAGAAATTTCTCTTCATTGATTGATAAATGGATACAAGATTATGAGGAATGCCCCATATATGAAACTCAAAGTCTCAAATGACTAGTTCAAAATATGGAAAAATATAAATTCCTAATCTAATTTGTATGGCAGGTTCACGATTTCTTGCCCTTGACTGTATGTACCACCACGTTTTATGTGAAAAGTTTGTTTTTCCCCCTTGCAGTTGTTGTTGTTGTGATTTTTGCATAAAAACTAGTAAGTATTGTTGAAATGGAGTAGAAGTTAAGATGGTTGGTGTTGAAAATCCATGAGTTGGGACTAGCAGGATGTTATGATACTATTAGCTTATAAGTATTATTGATTTTTTGTAATTTAGTTACTGGGATCCAGGGAAATGGCTTGATAAATTCGATTGCATTGAAGAATAATCGCTAAGTATAATATATTTTATGTGGGTGTTTGAAGTTTGAACCTAGGATGCTAGTCAAGTTAATGTCAAATGGTTCTGACCCTAGTTAAACTGAACCAACACATATTTAACTAATTACTATTGCAACTGATACTGGCTAGAAGGACGGTAATCTTAAGAATAGAAGTGTCATGCTTCCGAGAATTAGGTGATACTTGATGAAAGCAGATAGCAAAGAAATTTCTGTTCATTGATTGATAAATGGATACAGAATTATGAGGAATGCCCCATATATGAACAAAGTCTCAAGTGACTAGTTTGAAATATGAAAAATATAAATTCCTAATCTAATTCGTATTGCAGGTCCGCGATCTCAGTTTAATTACAAAATTCCAGTTTTAGGCATGTTACATAATCTTGGTAGTTAGAATCCAACGGATCATTTTTGGATTGAACATACTTGAGATAATTACAGAAATCAAGCAAACTTGAGGCGACAACTTCATCCTTGGATAATCTCTGAATGATAATCAAAGTGGCACTCAAATTATAACCTCCAATATATACAGCAAGACAGATTAGTTTCTTGATGGATTACTTATTTAGATTCTTCTCAACTTCTCGTCTCACTGGCTGATTGCCTTTTTCTTTGCAAAAAATTGGCATCTCTTTATACTTGCATATCTGTTCAATCTGTTTGAGTGCTTGTTGCAAGGTTGACTATCAAGAAAAACGATTTGCTCAAGGGGTCATTCCTACAACTTTCATGCGGAGGGAGGGGGCTCCAAAGGAACGAGAACTTCTATGCGGTCGCCTTATCGACCGACCTATCCGCCCACTGTTTCCTACTGGCTTTTACCATGAAGTCCAGGTACATTTTACAATTTCAATTTTGGCTTTTGATTTGTTCCAGTGTCTAAATACCGTCTCTTTATTTGCTTTTGGTAGGTCATGGTAAATGTTCTTTCTTCCGATGGGAAGCAGGACCCTGATGTAATGGCAGCAAATGCTACATCTGCTGCATTAATGTTATCAGATATCCCTTGGGGTGGACCTATTGGTATGATACGTGTAGGGAGGATTGATGGGAAATTTGTATTTAATCCTACTATGGATGAGGTATATTGTCATATCACTGTTTTTCATTGATTACTTATCTAGGTTGCCCAATAAGTCATTTCACATCTTATCTTTGTCTTCGACTCTCATCATCATTATGGTAACAACTCTATTGCATTATCCAATGTCTGAAAACCTTGAATTTCACTTTATTCTTTAACATAACATGTGCTTAATCCTACTATGTCTTGGAAACCTTGAAATTTGTGTCCTATCCTACCATGGATGAGGTATATTAGCATATTTTACATGGTCAGGGATTGCATCTAGGAGGAAAATGAATTCACCTCTCATCCTCTTCTCCCTCATTTATTCTTCATTTTCTCGATTACTATAGTAGAACTCAATTGCAAAGTTTATACTCTGCAAACCTTGAGTTTCGCTTTATTCCTTAATGAACTGAAATATCCCTTTTTCTATGTTACTTAGACACTTGTACATCTTTTGCTATATGTTGCAGCTAAGCTTAAGTGATCTCAACTTGGTTTATGCATGTACACGGGATAGGACTTTAATGATAGATGTACAGGCCCGTGAAATCTCAGAAAAGGACCTAGATTCTGCATTAAAACTTGCTCATCCTGAGGTTTGAAAGATCTGTTTGTTCTTTTTAGTATTTGCCCTGATGACTATATAGAAAGGTCATGTTCATTCTCTTTCAGGCCGTCAAATACATTGGCCCTCAAATTAGATTGGCTGAGAAAGCTGGTAAAGGAAAGAAGGAATATAGATTGTCAATGATTACAGATAGAACATTTGAGAAGATTAAGAGCTTGGCAGAAGAGCCTATTGAAACCATTTTCACAGATTCAACATATGGAAAGGTGCAATCCGTCTCCCCCCTCCCCCCTATTACTTAGAATCAATGCTTTTCATTTTTTCTCTTTCGCGGATAAGCCTAAATTGGAAATTATCTAACGTTTTCCTTAGCTCAGACTATCTGCTGATTAACAAGTGTAATCTATTTAGTTTGAACGAGGAGCAGCCTTGGACAAAATTACACAAAATGTTAAAGCAAAACTTGAAGAAGAGTGTGATGAAGATAGTTTGATAGTTTTGCCAAAAGCTGTTGACACTGTTAGGAAAAAGGTATGAAATGCCTCTCCAGGTGGCGTTTTCACTGCATACGTTGTTATGTTTGCTTTTCTATCTGCATATGAGTATTAAAGTTGCTGCACATGCATATAGAGGATTCTAATCATCTATTAAAATATATTGCGCGATTCATAATACTGTATATGTAGATGCATTCTTTGTTTTTATGGAAGTACTTTCCAACAGAGATTTTGCAGCTAACATCTGCTCTAGAACTTGCTGGTCAAATAGTTTCATATTAAATGAAAACTGGCATCCTTTTTAAGGAACTGTACAGGCAAGCATGAACCTTTTAATATAAATGTCTTCTAAAGATTGGCCAGATGGAGTGAATTGTTTCCAAAATAAATGAAAACCAGGCTGTAACAGCTTCAATCAGGACATCTTATCCAGGTTATGCAGACAACCTACAACATAGTTTCAAAAGATTGTTTGAAACTGGTATCGAATCAGCTTTTATCACTAGTGGTACTCTTCTGAACCACTATTTCTAAGACAACATGTGCAGCTACCTAGATTCACCCTAGTACAATTTAAATATGACAACCCATAAAGACTATGTAAATGCAAAAAGAACGCAACTACGGCAACTTAACTCATAGATCAACAATAAAATATCATCAACAATGTATTTTAAAATTGAGAGAACATCAATTAAATTTAGAGAATAATTTTAGATGATTAACCAGTTAAACCACCCAAGGTTAAATCCATTTTCAAGAGGATTTAAACTAGTCAATAAATCTAACCGACCAGCAAAGAATACATTTTATGATATATTTTCCAGAAAAATAAAGAAGTTTTGAGTTCAAAGAAAGATGTTACTTTATGGATTAGAGATTGAAAGTTGAACAGGATTAAAATAATTCGATATAATTTGGATGAGGTTCGAACCAGCGTAATCCAAAAATATTGTTGTACACTTGTACTTTGTTCAGTCTTCAGCTAAATATCGAATCACGACCCTTTAGAATATATAGATACTGAAAATGGAGAGAATGATAGATGGGAGAGAATAAAAAAAAGAACAATACAAGGGAAAAAAATATTTAAAGAGACAACATAGGATAGATTTCATTTAAACCGACTATAAATGTTTGCCCATCAAACCTATAAATAGGCATCACAAATTAAACTAAAAAACAACTTAATTAACAGATGTAACAAATTAATCTAACGTAGATCACGATGACCGATATGGATCGGTGAAAACCACGACGGACCGTGTGTTTGAGAAGTAGACCTCAAAATAAGAAATGAGGTCGGACCACATACGATCAACTATATATATATATATATATATATATATATAAACTCAATTTGTACACGGGATACTAGTTTATTTTAAAAAATTCGATATCAAATATCAATGAATTATCATTTATCACTAACTAATGTATCACACGTGCGATGCATGTGTGCATGTGCTTATATTCTTTTTGCTATTTTTAAATAATATTTCTCCAACTTATGAGAACCTTTTTTGTTACCTGTCATCGTGAGAATCAAATTGACATTTTTAATGTAGACGCTCATTCTTTTGTATTTTTATTTTTTGGAACTCACCCGTAAGCCTAACCCACGCACACATTAATCACACGCATCCAGGGGTCCCATGAATTTGCATCAAACACATCAAATTGTGAGCACTTCTTCTTATGGGGATCGATCTCCGCACTCCCTAGGAGGGAAAATGCTATGACCAACCGAGCTATGCTCGTGGTTATATATGTGAACAAAACGTTATTAGTTTATATCGAATAAAAATAATAGTAGTAATGAAATGTTTAAAAGATGTATAAAATGTTTTTGACCAATTAACTAGAAAATATTTAATTGTTGCTAAAACCAAACGAGATTTCTGTATACTGATAAAACATAATTAAACTTGTATTTCTTTTAATTTGATCAAATTAGGGCTTAAATACAAGTTTAAATATTTTTTTGTATTTTCTGATTAATTTTAGAGGTCTTTAAATTAATTAGATTTTAAGTGGATCGAGAAACTTTATGTTGAATCAATTGGATTTGATCGATTAAAGATGGGGACAAAAGAGATTTGAAATCTTGCAAAAATAAAATGGAAGAGGAAGGGGGGAGAGGGATAGAGAGAGGGGTGAGGGGTGAGGGAAGGGGAGGGGCGAGGGGTGAGGGAAGGGGAGACTAGGGTTTGGTAGTTCTGATTTTTAATTTTTGTTCCATTTAAATAGATGGGATAAATTTTAAGGGTGGAACATTTATTTTATATATAAAAATTTCTAATTGGAACATTTTTTCTTTTAGTTCTAGTTCCACTTACATCCATGACTACCACCAAATTTAAAACTTTGATTCTTAGTTCTAATTGACTAACGCTAACTAATAAATTGTCCCGGTATATTCTAGTTCTAGCTCTTTGTTCCAACTCTTTCATTGATCGGTTATTGAGCACAAGTGATATTAAGGCTAAAGTTATTCTAGATTTTCTTTCCAGGAAACCTTTCTGTGACTAAAGGTTTATGTTGCAAGATTTTTCGTGACATTTAGCCTCACCATTTAACAAAGGTATGGATAATCTAGAAGTTTAGGCCTAAATTAACTATGACATGCTTGGAATGTTACTCTCTCCTTACTGGGACACGACAATTGCTGGGGTTGAATTTAGTTGTGATGTTGAGTAAACATGGTATAGTTTCATAATGCAATTCCGGTCTTTTCACTTAGTTCTGAATGTTGGGACCATAATTAGCAAGGCTGTATGCACTTTGGCTGTTATAACCTTCACTAATTCAAAGTATAATATGTTCTAGCCTTCTTTCAGTAAGCAAACTAGACAACTGTATGCAGTGAATCCACCATCTTTGAGGATGTGGAATGTGGACTGTAGTACATAAATATGATGAAGAATACATGGCACACTTTACTGATTAAGGATTGCTTCCCTCACCTATTTCAGGCCCTTCCGTTTGCATATAACTCTTTGTTTGCATCTTATCCTGTTTTATAGGTAATCTTTCTGCTTTTGTTGTTGTGCTAAAAGTTACTATTGACGTATTTTATTTCATCGCTGACTTGAATAGTTTTCTCAGTAGATTATTTTCTCGTTCACACCAGTCGCCAGTTAACTCAGAATTCGATGAGTTTTCCCATCAAATTAGCACTCCATTTAACAACTATACGTCTTACAGTAGTATCCCTTATAGTTCATCTTGTCATTATATTGTCAAAGATTGATAAACTCAAGCATCTTTAATGTTTTTCGTAAAGATTGTTCGAAGAAGGATTATTGAGAAGGGCCTCCGGGTTGATGGGAGGCAACTTGATGAAGTTAGACCTTTGTATTGTGAAGCTGGTGCATATCCCATCTTGCATGGATCTGCAATCTTCTCACGTGGAGACACTCAGGTATAAAATTAATATTCTATTTTTAAATTTTTTTTCGCTCCTGTCAATTGAAGGACATTAATTTCACATATAAATATGACAACAAACTATTTCTCCAGCTAATTCTACTTTTTCATTCTAAAATCCTATTGGCAGGTTTTGTGCACGGTTACCCTTGGGGCCCCTAGTGATGCTCAACGTTTGGACGCTATTGTTGGTCCCTCGACAAAGCGTTTTATGCTTCATTATAGTTTTCCACCATTCTCCATTAATGAAGTGGGAAAACGTGGTGGATTAAACCGACGCGAAATTGGACATGGTACATCATCAATTTTTAAGTAATTTAAAATTATTTATTTTGCGGATAATACATTTTGTTGAAGCTAGATAAGGGAACAGTTTTTTCTATTAATTTTCTTAGCCATCGATTAATTTATTAAAGGAAGAAACCTGTCTAGTCGTCTGAAATTTACTACCACCCAAAACAACCAGAGAATAGGAACAACGGCTGTGGTATAATTGAATTGCCAATTTAGAATAATCACAGCTTACATACGGGAGAAGACAGATTTCTGTTACTTCATGTATTAGCAATGGCCTTGTTATAAGGTGCATGCGGAAGGTAATAGTTACATTAGTTACTTTCACACATACTGTGCTGTGAATACAGTAAGCACCATGGCATGACTTTCTCACTTGATGAAGATAACTTCATAGAAGATGGTCAGCAGAGTTCAGGATAGTTTTGGTTTATTTAAAAAAAAACTACCAAATATTTAGGCCTAGTTACGAGAAATTACCAAATTCTTGTTAAATACACAAGAAACTGCCACAAAAATTTTAAAAACTGCATGAAACTGCAACAAAACTTTCAAAAACTATGAAAAACGACCATAAATAAGGTGCCATGTCAACAATAATTGCAAAAAAACTACCATTGAACTTTAATAGCATGGCAGTTTGTCGTAATTTTGAAAGAATTTAGTAGTTTCTCGTAACTAAGGCAAAGAATTTGGTAGTTTTTTTGCAATTAAGCCTTGTTTTTTTAATGAATATTCTAGGGACATACATGACAAGTTTCTCTCTTTACCCTTCCCCTTCTCCTTCCCATCTATATATGTATGTGTTTGTGTTTGTAGTCAAGTGGTCCTAAGGTGATTTCTTAGAGTGCAACCTAAGGAGTCATCCATTTTGTACTTCATGAATGTCTTTAGCTCATAAATGCATGTGCCATCATTAATTATATTGGCATTTATTTATGAGATAAAGCCTCTCATGAAGTGTCATGTAAGCGACTCCTTAGGTTATACCCTAAGGTGTCATCTAAGGAACATTTTTCTCATATATATATATATATGCATATATATATATGCATACATATATATGATAATGGAGGAAGGAGGCTATAGGAGGGGATTTCCTCATGTGGCGTCGAAAAAATATACCCTCCATATTTCACGACGATCGACACCCATTATCTTCATCTTCATCATCTAAGACGCAGATGCACCAAATTTCATGTGATTCTAGCACTTTTTCACCGTTGAATTAGCAATGCAGAAAGTTCTATTGTCGGTAAACCGTTAATTTTGCACATCCTAAATCAACGGTGAAAAGTTGTAGAATCACATGAAATTTGGTGCATCTACATCTTAGATGATAAAGATGAAGATGATGGGTGCCGATCGTCATGAAATATGGAGGATGTATTTTTTCGACGCTAGAGGAGGAAATCATCTCCTATGTCCTCTCTCTCTCTCACTCTATATATATATATATATATATATATATAATGGAGGAAAGAGGCCCTAGGAGGCTTTTTTGGTTATGTGGCGGCAAAAATACATCCTCCACCATTTTATTTGACGATCGGCATCGGCCATCGTGATCTTCATCGTCTTATATGTCGATACACCAAATTTCATGTGATTCTAACACCTTTGCACAGTTGATTTATTGAGTGCAAAATTAACGGTTTACCGACAATAGAACTTTTTACATTGCTAAATCAACGGTGAAAAGGTGTTAGAATCATATGAAATTTGGTGTATTGATATATTAGACGATGAAGATCAAGATGGCCGGTGCCGATCGTCGAATAAAATGGCGGAGGGTGTATTTTTTGCCGACACCTAACCAAAAAAGCCTCCTAGGGCCTCTTTCCTCCATTATTCTCATATATATATATGTGTGTGTGTGTGTGTGTGTGTGTGTGTCTACTTCCCTCCCCCCTGCCTTCCCGTGCTGCATTACATGCATGTGTCTGTTTCATCTCCTCTTTGAGGCAAGGTCAAGTTTTGTTGTAGTTGTTTTAGTATGTCTTTCAATGTTAGATATAATAGGCCTCAATTGTGGTGACCGATAATAGATTGAAGTCCTGGATTATTTCATCGTGTTTACATTGGATTATTAGAGATTTATATTTCGTGTTCCTTTCACTAAAGACAGCTTTAATAAGTATCAATAAATATTACTAATTCAGTTTTAAGATCTGTCGAAGGATCTTTGCATTTAAATTTGTTGACCTAAATAAGTTTGCTTCAGTATATCACCAATTTGCAACGTGTCAGTTGAATTTTTTGGCCATATCAGCTTGGACAAGTGATGGCCATATCACCTTGGACAAGTTTTATGGAAGAAGTAATAGTATATTTCTTTCAATATTTAGATATAATAGGCCTTGATTGTTGTGAGCGATAATAGATTGAAGTCATGGATTATTTCTTCATGTATGCATTGGGTTATTAGAGTTTTATATTTCACTTTCCTTTCACTAAAGAGCGCTTTAAGAAGTATCTGTAAACATTACTAATTCAGTTTTATGATTTGTCAAAGGATCTTTGCATTTAAATTTGTTGACCTAAATAAGTTTACTTCGATATATCACCAATTCGCAACCCGTCGGTTGAAACTTTTGGCCATATCAGCTTGGATAAGTGATCGCCCCCTTATATGCCAAAGAGACATATGGAGTTATGTATGCAGATGTCAGAGCCTATCTAAACTCTGTTATTTAAGTCCTGAATGAATAGCGAGAAACCTACGAAGTTTTGAAATTTTGTATTTAACTTATTCTAAACATTCTACATTAAGATGAAATTGTATGGCTCCCCATTAGGTTTCAGTTGATCGGATTTGCGGCTGAACTATTCATTTTAAAAATCCTAAAAGACTTGGCGGAAACCTTTATAACGTTGTTTTTCCTAAAGCTTAAGATGACGTAGTTAAGATGATTGCCACTCCAATCTGATTCACTTCTATTTAGTTATCTTCGATAGGATTTAAATTAAGGCTTAATTCCAAAAAACTGCCAAATTCTTTGCCTCAGTTACGAGAAACTACCAAATTCTCTCAAAATGACAAGAAACTACCATGCTTTGAAAGTTTTGTGGTAGTTTCTTTCAATTATTGTTGATGTGGCACCTTATTTATGGTCGTAGTTTATGAAAGTTGTGGTAGTTTCATGTATTTTTTTAAAGTTTTGTTGTAGTTTCTTGTGTATTTATTAGTTTCTCGTAATTAGGCCAAAGTATTTGGTAGTTTTTTGGAATTAAGCCTTAAATTAAATCATTAATTTCACTATCCAAGATTTGGGAGGTTGGTATGTTTTAATCACCAAGCCTTTAAACCGTTTTATCATTTTTTGTTTAAAGTTGTAAACAATGTAGATTAAGTTGAATGCAATCATAATCTGATGGACCATTATTGAGTTCACTTTGTTAGGATTTGGATCCAAATTCTTAACGATCATCTACCCGAAATAGGGGGATTGTGGTTTTACTATTTTTTCCTATGCTAGATGATATCCTGTTTTATCTCGTATATATATTATTCTAATTGAGAATAAGTACATGGAAGAGAGGTGGCATGATGATGCCCCTCTCAGCTCACGTGCTATTGGTTAACCAGATTTGAACATTAAGGTAAGAGATTTATTTAGCAATGGTGTTTGGAGCTGGAGTAGCGAATCTTCATCTCTTCCGCTTTCTGTTCAATCTGAAACTCAGCTCAGAAATCACTGCATCACAACTAGCAGGGATAAATTAATATGGAAGTATTCAAAGTCTGGGATAATTCTTCTTGCCTCTGCTTGGAATCTTCTCAGAACTGAGTCTCCTTTAGCATATGAAAAGTTGATTTGGTGCGAATTCTTACCAAGAAAATCTCCATCTTTAACTGGAAGCTGTCTTAGGAGCAATTCCAGTGGATTCTCTTGTTCAACAAATTGACATACCCATGTTGCTGTTGCCGTATAATTAATATAGAATCACTTACTCATCTTCTCATAGATGGAGATATAGCTACTTAGATTAGGTCTCATTCCCTGAAGAAGTTCTGTGTCCGAATTAGAGTCATGAACACCTCAATTCATAATATGTTCCACATATGGCTTAAGTATAAATCTGGCTCATCGATTCCGATCTTTGCTCCATGGATTACAAATCTAATATGTTGGAACAATTGGAAGGTTAGATGTGCTACAAGATTTTAAGGATCAGTCTTCTCTGCTAACTTAGTGATTTTTCAAGTCAATGCTGCTATCAAATCCATAGTGCTTGCACTTAAGGTCAATTCAGAAAATCCCTCTTTTGTTGATTGTTTAACTATAGAGGACATTGGTCTTACTCCCTATCTTATTAGTATTAAGACTTGAGAAGCACATCCTCCTCACCCACTGGAGCAGAACTCTTGAAGGTTATGTCAAATAAATGTAGATGGTTCTAGAAGCAACTATACAGGCTCAATTAGTGGTGGCACCGTCTTACTTAGATCTAGTAGTAGCCAATGTCCCTTTGCTTCATGTTTCTACTATGGATATGGAGAGATAATTGAGGCTGAAGCTGAAGCTGAAGCTGAAGCAATTATAGATGGTCTATTGCAGTGTAAACCTAAGGGTTTGTCCAAAATAGAAGTGGAGACAAAACAACTTGTTGACTGGATAAGGGACTTGCACTTTGACTGGAGCATCTCTTATCTGGTTTAAAAGATGAAATAAGTGCTACAAGTTTGTGAAGCTACTATAAGATTTATCTATAGGGAAAATATTGATTTAGCTGATGCTCTTGCTGCTGAAGCAATGAAAACGAGAATTAGCTTCACTTGTCCTCATTTTGCTATCCCAAATTATCTACAGAGACGTGCTATTTGGGTTGCATCCTGATCGGATATGGAGCGGAAATGAGCATTACCATATTTGTATTTGTTTTCTAGTGACGAATACAAATACATATATAGATATAGTTTGGTAATAAAAAGACATCTGTATTTGACAAAATCAGATACGAATACGAAGCAGATGTTAAGGAGATGGACATGGATACGTATCAAATATCGATATAAAAAAGATTTAAAATAAAATAAATATGGATGCGGAGAGAAAATGTGTATGTAATTGATACATTTCATTGAATTCTTATTTAATATGACTTAGAATACTTGATAGAGACAAATATGCATGCAAATGAATATTATTAAATAAATAAATATGTTAACAAATATATTATAAATATTGCTAGCCTATTTTACATATTTTTTTAAAAAAAATGATGAAATGATGTCAAAATGTTCTTTTAAATGTAGAAGATATAAAACGAGTATAAAATGTATGGTTTAAATAATCATTATTACCTAAAAACTTATTTTAAAATTATATATATTCTTGCACTAGTCTATGGATATCTGCATCGCATCAGTATCTGTATCCGAATTCATACATCCGAATATCTGTATCCGTATCGGAGAAAGTATTTAAATATATTCGTAGCCGTATCTGGCCGGATCTAAAAACCCGTATCCTGTAGATATCCCAATCCGAATCTAGATATTATCCGGATATCTGAATCCGAATGCAACCCTACGTGGTATACTCGAATCCGCATCTATGCCTAGGCCCAGGGTCTAGTTTTTACGGATATCATGTAATCAGGAGCAAAATTCCTAAAATGTCTAATAGTATACCTTATTTATGTTGGTCCTATGCACCCCTTGACTTTTGAACTCATTTGTTTCGTTAATAAAAGTTAAGGGTCTAGCTAGGGACCCCATCAGGAAGTTGGCCAAAAAACAGGTATATGGAAGATAAACTTGAAAGTTGAAACCCAAAATTATGGATAATTTTTTTGTTAATTATTCATGTTATGCTATTTGACATACCATGACGGTTGGTTTTGGTCGACACGATGCTCATAGTGGTAATCCAAATCTGTTGAGACACACACACACACACACACACAGTCTCTGCCATATTGTTAATTAGTGAACTATATATTTTTACGATTGTAATGTGATTTCATTTCCTGAATTTGACTTGTTTATATCAATATGAAGCTCATTTAACATGTTTGTGCATTTAAATTGACCATTTCAGGCACCCTTGCTGAAAAGGCTTTGCTTGCCGTCTTACCTCCAGAAGATGAATTTCCTTATACTGTTCGTATCAATTCAGAAGTCATGGCCTCGGATGGTTCAACATCAATGGCAACTGTCTGTGGAGGTTTCCCCCCTTCAATTCTTTACTCTTCTACATTATCTTAAATAGACGTATAAAATTTGATTATGACACATTTTCACTACCAATGTTTGGTTAATGAACTTTTGAATAGCAATATTGCTAGCACTTGGCATTCTTGGCTGCCGTATATTCAATCTCCAAATTTTTAGTCCATTGAAATCATACTCTTTTCTCTACTACGTAAACCACTTCTCACAGAGCATACCCTACCGCTGCATACCACTGCAAAAAACAGTTTGGATTCTGCTTTCGTATACTGACTAAGTATGCTGAATATTTAATCATTGCCTCATCAGGCATTGCATTTGTTGTTACTGATTTTGATCAGCTTTATAGAACCTTCTGCAGCATTTGTTCACTTGAACTTCATTCACTTTAACAAGCTATTCCACAGCCCTGTCCATGTTTTGTGCTTGTTATCTTTGTTTGTTATAAATACACCAGGTTGAAATTTGATTCGATTGGATATTGTGATGTTAGTTGTGTTAGTAAAAAGGATGGTGCAATCAGAGCATTTGTTTAAGGAGCCGTCGGAATTGATTGAGACTGAGTGATTGAGTATTGAATTCAGGATTCGATTCCTGTCTTCTCTTCTTCCAAATTTCCCCAAAACCTCCCATTAACCCCATTCTCTCTTCTGTAAGGGCAGGCATCCAGCCATCTTTCTCATGATATTACTCTTTCTTTAATGATTGGTATCATGGAGTTAAATTCATTCTCCTATGTGATTCATTAACTAATGCCCGCCTATGTTAACCTGTCTGGACCTTGTTTTGCTGGAGTAATTAATGTAACATGAGGGCATTTGTCAATCAGCTTTTGATGCCAAAATTTCCAGAGAGTAGCCTCATGTGCTGGGTAAATGATGCTGTGATTTTGCGTCTTACAGTGGCAGTATTATCTATCATATTTACTTCCTGTTGGTTTTCTAATTTTGGCAAGTGCTACAAAACATAATCTTGATGTTCTCTATAGGAAGCATGGCTTTGATGGATGCTGGTATATCATTAAGGGAACATGTAGCTGGTGTTTCAGTGGGTCTTATTAGTGATGTAGATCCATCAACTGGGATGATCAAAGATTATCGTATAGTGACAGATATATTGGTAACAATTTTCTTTCATCTTATTTTAGACATCAATATTTCATACTATGTGATTTAGTGTCGGAAACTTAAAATTCATGTCTTTTCTATTCAAACCAAATTAAATTATTAAAAGAATTCAAGTTTTGCAAGAATGCATGTTCTTTACTGTTTGAAACTCTCTCTTTTTGTGTGCATATACTGTGGTTTTTCTAAACTCTAGGGGCTTGAAGATCACCTTGGGGACATAGATTTTAAAATTGCGGGAACAAAGAAAGGAATTACTGCAATTCAATTGGATATAAAACCTGCTGGCATTCCTCTTGATATAATTTGCGAGTGCTTAGAACCTGCCCGAAAGGGTCGCTGTCAAATCCTTGATCGCATGGAGCAGGAAATAAGTGCACCACGGGTCACGGATGGTGGAAGTGCACCACACTTAGGTTGGTGCTGTTTTCTTTGATTTGCTATTATGATATACACACACATGCACACACATGCGTGAGAAAACAGAGTATTCAGTGCCACTGGAATTTCTTGGCGGGATACATGGCAACACACTATTCATTGATCCATTTGAATGTTTGTTTTGTTGCAAATTCAAGAATCTTTATGATCACCATGGGAAAAAGTAATGACATGAATGAATAGTGTGTGTTGGGGGGGGGGAGTGACAGGACACATGACAACACCCTTTTTTAGATTCATTCATGCTTTTTCTTTGGTCATTTTTCCTTTCTATTGTAATTAATGTTTTCAAAACAAACATGCACATTGATCAATGAATGGTGTCTTACCATATTCCCCGTCTACAGTAGCCTTGTATACTCCAGTTGTCCTCTCCCCCACTCTCTACACACACGCACTACCATTCACAAAATGGATGTGCAGACATTATACGAGAAATGGAGTATGTTGTCACTTTCCTACGGTGGCGGAACACATGTCATTATTCTATTCATTGATCCAGGTGAAGTTTGTTTTGCAAATACAAGAAACTTTTAGACCAGAATGGAAAGAAGAGACATGGATAAAGAATAATGTGTTGCCACGTGTCACTATATACTATATACCTCACATCTCTCTTACACACATATATAGAGAGAATAATGGAGGAAAGATGCCATATGAGGGAATTTCCTCTTATGGCGTCGAAAAAGTACGTCCTCCCTCATTTTTTCTGACACCCATCATCTTCATCGTTATCATCTAAGATATGGGTACACCAAATTTCATGTGATTCTACGACTTTTTCACCATTGATTTAGTGGGTTCAAAATTAACGGTTTACCGGCAACATAACCTTTTACATTGCTAAATCAACGGTGAAAAAGTTGTAGAATCACATGAAATTTGGTGTAGCTACATCTTATATGATAATGATGAAGATGATGGGTGCCGATCGTCGGAAAAAATGAGAGGGTGTACTTTTTCGACGCCATAGGAGGAAATTCCCTCGTATGGCACCTTTGCTCCATTATTCTCATATATATATATATATATATATATATATGAGAATAATGGAGCAAAGGTGCCATACGAGGGAATTACCTCCTACGGCGTCGAATAACTACATCCTTGACTTTTTTTTTGACGATAGGCATTCACCATCTTGATCTTCATCATCTAATATGTCGATACACCAAATTTCATGTGATTCTAATACCTTTCCACGGTTGATTTAGTGGGTGCAAAATTAACGGTTTACCGACAATAGAACTTTTTACATTGGTAATTCAATGGTGGAAAAGTGGTGGAATCGTATGAAATTTGGTGTATCCACATCTTAGATGACAAAGATGATGATGATGGATGCCGATCGTCAAATAAAATATTGGAGGGTGTATTTTTTCGACGCCACCTGACGAAAAAGCCTCCCAGGGCCGCTTTCCTCCATTATTCTCATATATATGTATGTCAAATAAAATATGCCGTAGACCGAGAGTTTCTGTTTTTAAAAAATGCGGACCAGTTTGCAATAGATCCTAGCCGTTCAAGTTGATCACCCTATCCTCAAATGTATGTGTGTGAAAAATCAAAAGATTTAAAGACTTCTAACCTATACATCGATAGGTGCAAAAATGAACGTCTTTCGATAATGCAACATAAACTTCATCCGATCCATAGATTAGAGGTTTTCATATCCTTTGATTTTTCATACACGTATATTTGAAAGTAAGATGATCAACTTGAACGGTTCGGATCGTTAAAACATGCCGTATACCGAGAGTTTCTGTTTTTAAAAAACGCGGACCGGTTTGCAATTGAGCACTCTCATATATATATGTATGTATGCATACATGTATGTATACATGTGCGCGTGCGCGTGTATATATAATAATAATAATAATGGAGGAAATGTGTCATCGGAGAGAATCTCCTCCTATGGCGTTGAAAAAAGTACACCCTCGATTTTATTCGACGATTGTCACCCATCATCTCATGTAAGATGTAGATATACCAAATTTCATTCGTTTCCAACACTTTTTTACCGTTGAATTAACAATGTAAGAAGTTCTATTGTGGGCAAACCGTTAATTTTCACCCACTAAATCAACGGTGAAAAAATGGTAGAACCGTATGGAATTTGGTGTATCCACGTCTTAGATGATAAGGAGGAAGATGATGGATACCGATAGTCGAATAAAATCATGGAGGGCGTATTTTTTTGACGCCATAGGAGGAAATTCCCTCCTATGGCACCTTTCCTCTATTATTCCCTTATTCCCTATATATATATATATAGTGTCTATATATATATATAGAGAGAGAGAGAAGGAGAATACATCCTCCATGATTTTATTCGACGATCGGCATCCATCATCTTCATCCTTATCATCTAAGACGTGGATACACCAAATTCTATGCGGTTCTACCACTTTTTCACCGTTCAATTAGCAATGTAAAAAGTTCTATTGTCGTTAAACTGTTAAATTTGCACCTACTAAATTAACGGTGAAAAAACGGTAGAATTGCATAAAATTTGGTGTATCCACAACTTAGATGATAATGATGAAGATGATGGATGCCGATCGTCGGAAAAAAAATGGAAGGTGTGTTTTTTCGACGCCATAAGCGGAAATTCATTTTATGGCCTCCTTTTTCTAAATTATTCACACACATATATAATCCTATCGGTAGGATTTTGAAAACAAATCATACCTATCTTAAAACCTTTGGGGTAGCATGAGATTTTGTGCTAGCAATTATGAAGAGAAGTATTCATTCTCCTCATTAATCACATGGTTGATAGCTCATAGCTCAAAACGAATTCAATTGTTAAAACATAGGTTGGATTTGTTTGCAGGATTTGTTTTCAAATCCTACTGATAGGATCCTTCTCCTTTTCTCTCTCTATATTGGGTGCAAAATTAACGGTTTGCCGACAATAGTACTTTTTACATTGCTAATTCAACGATGAAAAAGAGGTAGAATCGTATGGAATTTGGTGTATCCATATCTTAGATGATAAGGATGAAGATGATGGGTGCCGATCGTCAAATAAGATCATGTAGGGTGCATTTTTTGAAATTCTATTGTCGGTAGACCGTTAATTTCGCACTCACTAAATCGATGGTGAAAAAGTGGTAGAATATGAAATTTGGTGTATCCACATCTTAGATGATACAGATGATGATGGGTGCCGATCGTCGAATAAAATATTGGATGATTGATTTTTATTGACGCCATAGGAGGAAATTCCCTCCCATGACACCATTCTTCCATTATTCTCTCTGTATATAGAATAAAGAAGAAAAGAGGCCCTGAGAGGCTTTTTCGTTAAGTGGCGTCAAAAATCTATATTCTCCGATTTTTTTTGATAATCGGCACCCATCATTATCATCTTTATCATATAAGATGTGGATATACCAAATTTCATGTGATTTCACCACTTTTTCACCGTTGAATTAGCAATATAAAAAGTTCTATTGTCGGTAAACCATTAATTTTGCACGCACTAAATCAACGGTGAAAAAGTGGTGGAATCATGAAATTTGATGTATCCACATCTTATATGGTAAAGATGATGATAATGGGTGCCGATCGTCGGAAAAAATTGTGGAGGGTATACCTTCCTATGGCGTATTTTTTTCATTATTCTCACACATGCATATACATATACATACATATGCATATGTATGTACATCTACATGTACATCTACATGTATGAGAATAATAAAGGAAAGAGGCCTTTGGAGGCTTTTTCGTCCCTCGAAATAACGATCGGCTCTATACATCTTGTTCTACATGTTAATCGGCATATGTGTAGAAAAATTTAGATAATTTATACGTTTCTAAGTTATGGATATCATGGTTGCAAAATGGATGGTGGTTAAAGCATTGTAAAAGTTGCATACATTACATATCCTTGATGCATGACTTACAAACCTCGAAATCGTCTAATTTTTACATATATTTTGACGTGTAGAACATGATGCAAAAATTCTTTCGTGGATCCAAAGGTAGGATTTTTTCATGTCACTTTAAGAATCCAATCTCACCTTATCGCTACCATATATATATATATATAAGAATAATCGAGGAAAAGTGCTATAGGAGGGAATTTCCTCCCATGTCATTGAAAAAATACATCCTTGGCATTCATCATCTTCATCATCTAAGATATGGATACACTAAATTTTATATGATTCTACCACTTTTTCACCGTCGATTTAGTGTGTGCAAAATATAGGTTTACCGACAATATAACTTTTTATATTGCTAATTCAACGGTGAAAAAGTAGTAGAATCACATGAAATTTGGTGTATCCACATTTTAGATGATAAAGATGATGGGTGCCGATTGTCGAATAAAATGTTGAATGATTGATTTTTATTGACGTCATAGGAGGAAATTCCCCTCCTATGGCGCCTTTTCTCCATTACTCGATATATGGAAAAATATCCTTAAGGCGACACCTTAAGGAGTTTCCTGCGTGGCACTTCATGAGAGGCCTGGCCTCAAATAAATGTTGATGTAATTAATGAAGGCCCATGCATTTATGAGGTAAGGACATTCATGAAGTGCAAAATGGATGGCTCTTTAGATTGCATTCTAAGATGTCACATCAGGGCCACTTTACTCCTATATATGCAATGCGAGAGAATAATGAAGGAAAGAAGCCGTAGGAGGGTTTTTCGTTAGGTGGCGTCGAAAAATACACCTTCCAACATTTTATTTAACGATCGATACCCATCATCTTTATCATCTAAGATATGGATACATTAAATTTCATATGATTCTACCATCTTTTCACCATTGAATTAGCAATGTAAAAAGTTTTATTGTCGGTAAACCGTGAATTTTGCACCCACAAATTCAACGGTGAAAAAGCGGTCGAATCACATGAAATTATATGGATACGTGTATCCACATCTTAGATGATAAGGATGAAGATGATGGGTGCCGATCGTCGAAAAAAATCGTGGAGGGTGTATTTTTTCGATGCTATAGGAGGAAATTCCCTCCAATGACACATTTCCTCCATTATCATATATATATATTGAGATGGTGGGATGAAATCCTTAAAGAGAGATGGTCAAATCCGACCGTTGAATCGACGATTGGCTATATCCATCTTGTTCTTCATGTGAAAGATGCATGTGTGCAAAAAGATGGTAGAGACTTGACTCATGCATAAGTGTATGTAACCTATGTAACATTTACAACAATTGATCCCTACATTGCAAGTTGATAAGAAACTTAAATGAATTCGATCATTTTATTATGTTAGTAATCAGCTTAATTTATACAACTTTGAGTCCAATTAACAACAACAAATAATCCTAAGAGTATATCTAAACTAATTGATTTCCACTATTTAAGGGCCCGTTTGGTTGGGCTTTTGGGCGCTCAAAATGCACTTTTAGGAAAAATGCTTTTTGAGTTCTAGGCAACATTTCTTCTTTTTTCTAAAAGCTTTAAATTTTAGCTTCTCCAAAAAGCTCTTTTCCGTAAAGTGCTTTTCAAAAAAAAAAATTTAATGTTATTTTTACTATTTTAGTGGTTCCCAAAAATGCTTTTGGGACTTCCAAAAACCCAACCAAACGGGCCCTAAATCAACTACAATATCTAATATAGTTGTATGAATATTCATCATCTGACAGTCCCTCTCAAACTCATGGTGTATAACCAAGAGTTTGCTTGATTAAATCTTGATCTGAATATGCGGCCTTAAAAAAGAAAAATGAAGAAAGACGATTTCTTATGGTATAATGCAAGGCGGATGTGCCCTCTTGTCTCATTCGCATAAATTAGACTGACCGAACCTCGAAATCTGTAGTCTCTTTCGCATAAGCTAGGTGGACAGAACCTCGAAATCTTTTTTGCTAGAAATGCCTTGTCGAAAGGCGTCGTAGAAAAAACTGGTTGCGCATATTGATCATGATGGAGCTATTGCTGATGATTTATAGAAGAGATAAAAATTCGAACCGGATATTGTTATAGAATTTATTTATTATGGGCAGCTAAACTAAAATAAAAATGAAGATAACCTTTGGATTGAGCCATTGACTCTGATACCATGATAAGAAACTTAAATGAACTCGATCATTTTATTATGTGAGTAATCAGCTCAATCTATACAACTTTCAGTCCAACTAACAATAACAAATAATCCTAATAGTCTATCTAAACTAATAGATTTCCACTATCAAAATCAACTACAATATCCAATATAGTTATATGAATATATTCATCATCTAACACAAGTCATGGACTCGCGAAATCATCTAAATTTTTGTACACATGCATCTATTTGACATGTAGAAAACAAATAAGGAGCCAATTATTGATTTGACGGTTGAATTTTGCCATCTCATGATAGGGTCCTGTCGTCATGACAAACTCTCTCCGTATGTGCGGAATTGAGATATCAGCTAATAGTTGATAAAAAAACTATCAGCTAGCCTATATAAACGGCTGAATCTAACCTTTGCGTAAACGTTTGGCTGCATCAGCTTGTTTTAAATATCGAGGATCATATGTGTATGAAATTTTGGATAAATCAGATATTTTAGATTATGGATCAAGTGTCTGCAAAATGGATGGATTTTATGTACCATAAAACTTTCATATATTGGGAGCACTTGATCCATTGTTTGCAAATCTTCAAAAACTCTAAAAGTTTATACACCTGGATCTCTTGACATGATCATATGAAGAACAAGATGGATGGAGCCGATTGTTTGTTGGTTGAGCAATCTTAAGAGCTAGTTGATAGTTTGTATCAGCTTAGCTTAATTGATATTCCGTTTCTAGTTTTTGCATCCTATCGAGTCTTTTAGCTATTAGATCTGCATTCGGATTTGTGTGAATGATGATATCATTGTTAGAATAAATGAGAACTTTTCTTCATTACTGATCGCATAAATGGCTAAAAACTTGATAGGAATTGTTTCTAAATCCTATCAATAGAATCCCCCCCTTCTCTCTCTCTGCGCGTAGTTTTTTTTTATATGTATTTTGCATGTTTAAATATTTATATGCTTTAGAGTTTACATGTTAGGTTTGCTATTATTTTCGCTTTGCAGTTAGTTTGAAGTTCACCGATGAAACTCTCCGGCGTTTGCTTGGGCCTCTGGGTTCACAAAGGAAAAAAATTGAACAAGAAACAGGTTTTTTCTGATCTTTAACATTTGTCAACATAATTATGATATAACTATGTCTTGATTAATTAAAGTGCACCTATTCTGATAAATTTATGCAGCTGCTTGTTTGAATGAAACCATATCTTTCTGCAAGTCTTCCTTCTTTATGGTTGTGTGCTGTTTATGTAGAATATTATTTTATTACTCTTAGTTCTATTGTCTGTGTATAATTAATTACCGTTGAAAGTAAAAACTAAATGATGTGATTTTAAAGATAATCCCACATTGAAAACAACAAAAGAAACACATGGGTATAAGATATAAGATGGGTCAAACCTCGACAAGGCTTGTGTCTTATTATTGAGCCCGTTTATATCAAAGGCCCATATGTACCTATAAAAAGCCCATCACTCTCTCATGGCTACTCAAAACTCGTTACATGGTATCAGAGCCAATGGTTCGATCCCTCCACGTGACTACCACACCAAGAAAAAGTGATGGTTGCACGTAAGGGGAAGTGTTGAAAGTAAAAACCAAACCAAATGATGGGACTTTAAAGACAGTCTCACATTGAAAACAACAAAAGAAACACATGTGTATAAGATATAAGATGGGTCAAAGCTCAACAAGGCTTGAGTTTTATTGTTGGAGCCTACTTATATCAAAGGCCCATATGTACCAAACAAAATGATGGGACATTGAAAACAACAAAAGAAACACATGTGTATAAGATATAAGATGAGTCAAAGCTCAACAAGGCTTGAGTCTTATTGTTGGAGCCCACTTATATCAAATGCCCATATGTATCTATAAAAAGCCCATCACTCCCTCGTAACCACTCGAAACTATTTACAATTACCAACAACTATAATCCCTAGAAGTTTTTCCATCATGCTGACATCTTCTGTGCAACCACGGTGTTTACTAAAATATTGAATGGCAACCCTCCCAATTATTTCTGCACTGGATGAAATATCAAATGTCAGTCAAAATGGAGGGGAGGAAAGATTCTCTCTCTAGCAGCACTAATAAATGAATGGTGGGTGTATGCTGGACTAAGATACATGTATGCGCATGCGCATAAATATATAGTTACATACTATATACAAACTCTTGCAATCACTCATAGATGGAACACATATTGGGTTCAATTTTCAGGTTGCTTGTGCATCAGGGTTCAAACCGACCAATGAACACCCCTAACCCCTTTTCACCCCAGAAAAAGAAGCTCATGATTGAAATTTCTCAACTTTCCTGTCATATATATACCTGAAATGGCAATCGATTCCCATCATTTTGTTTCCTAATTGTTGCATCAAAGGCAAAGATTACAAAATATTTCACAGAGATTGCATGGTTTTTGAAGGCAAGCCAATAGAACATACAAGGAGACAGATTTTGGACTTCACGAGTAAAATGCTTTTAAAATGTCAATAAAATACAAGAAATCAGAAGAGACAATACGCTATTAAACTGGCTGCACATACCTGCCATTTTGGACAAATGATAATTCTTATTGACATTTTATAAGACCCTAACAATTGTTGTAGGCCCTTTAAATAATTTATTTTGATATCTTTTAAAAGCCTTTATTACAAAAAAAACTGGCCTAGCCAATTGGAAGAGACCTAGACATGTTAAAAGTTTAGGACAATCAGCCGCTACTCTCTTGGGTGTAGCCATGGGCAACGGCCAGTACAGCTGCCGCCGGCGGTTGGTCGGCCACCCCCGGTAGTTGTCGCTTTTGTGGTTGGTCGGTGATACCATCAGGCCGTTGCTTCCACCTTCGGTCAACCGACGATCTTGCCGGCAACTTCCCAATTACCGTGGTCGCCAGAATTCCACTCAAAACAAAATTAATCCATTTTGCTCCGTGGTCAAACACTAAAACGGACACAACAAAGGAGTGATACCATATGAAAATATAAATAAACAACAATCGATCAAAGTTTGATCAATTATGCTAAAACGTGGAGCAACTAAAGGGAAACAGATGTAAGCATGCCGGCTCTGATACCAATGTCGAACATGCTAGTTCAAATACAATAAATATGGAATTCATATAGCGGAAGCATAAACAACTAGCATGTGATATAAAATGGATCGATACAACTTAACCCGATTGTTGAAGTTTTCTTCGCTTACACCACGCTTCCTTTGCGCTCTATACCTTGAGACAATGGCCGGAGGGTGACCAAACCTAAACGGCGAGAAACCCCCGCATAATCACCTCGCTACCCGCGGTTAACAAGGAGATGGAGGAGAAGATAAGGGGGACTTTTGGAGGCCATATTGTGTAGTAGTTATTGTGATGATGGATGGGTTAAAAGGCAACCATGCTTGCCTATTTATAGAAGTGGATCACCTCCTTTGGCTTCTTCTAGAAGCCTCTTTCAAGACTTGCCCTAGAAGGCTCAAGGCTTAGTAGAAGCCTTAAGACCTCTCGTGAAACCTTCTAGGAACCTCTAAGGCTTGCTAGCCTCCACCTTGAAGCCTCTTTGGCTTACTCAAGGAGCTATCACAATCAAGAACAGGGCTGGCCCAATAGCTGGCCCGACCGTCTACCCACTCACTTGGGCGGGCATGGGCCTCCAAGGCCCAAATGCTAACACACATGAATCATTAATTGAAAAATAATGATAATTAAAACTAATGGCATTTAAAAAGATCAAGTTTAATTCCTAAAATAATTAAGAATTACCATCTCAAAGGCATTCCGCACTTTCGTATCTTTAGGAACTACTAGTTAAACCTGAAATTGTTATCACCTTCGTCTATAATGTAGAGCTGGGCTACTAGGCATTTGTGAACAATATACTAAGAAAAAATATTAATAATATTTTTTTAGCTGTTCTTGTTATATAAATAACTAGGTATAACGACCTTTCAAGGTTTTATCTTTGCATCTCAGTCCAAATATTTTTGTTCTATTTTGATACAAGCTTAATTACACATTAATATTAACCTGAGGTTTTCATTCTTCGAATACATTTTAATATGCACTCCTTAAATTCATTCATGACCCTTGAATATTATATCCTATCTTTGAAGATGTTGGCAGATGGATTCATAAAATATATAGCCATATTCAAGGAGCTCTTCATTGTGGCATCTCATCTTTCTTTCAGTTATCATCCAAATCAGATAATACTTTTTCCTTGTGATTAAGGTCTCCAGCAGTTTCATTCTTCGCATTTTTTTTGGATCACTATATAGCCATTCCATTGATAGTAAATTACTATTCGTCCTTTGAATGACTTTACCAAAGGTTCACAAACATTCAATGCCAGCTCTTTATTATTTCAAAATTTCAAACAAAGAATGATCTCAAGCAATCCATCTAAATTATCTAATAATGTAGCATAAATTATGGAAAAAGTAAACAACCAACTAGAATTGTATATTACATAATTGTACTTCATATACTCTCTTTCTCTCTGACATTTTGGAAAGTGGATCAGCTATCCACTTATTATCAATGATCATTTTCACCAATTCCTTATTATCATGCAAGCTTTGCTAAGAAAGGAATGATATAGCAAACCCAGTCGCTCCAAATTCGAATTTGCGTTGGTTCGTGAAGCTTCTTTTGATTTCCAAGGGTTTGCTGTGTGCATAGATGAAGGAAGTAATCTTTCCTATCCAGTAAGATAGCACTACTAATATGCTTTATTTATCCAATGTCCCATCAACATGAGATTGACGTGGTGTGCCACATAACAGAATTGTTGAATGTCTCAAGGCTAACTTCTTCGGCTGTAAGCTATAGCTATGTTGTTGAATTCGGTAATGATTCGAACTACATAATCCAACATGTATTTCACATCAAATGCATTACTAATGCCAATTTTTTTTATTTCGAGAAAATCATTCCTGAATTGCAATTCACTACCTAGTTCACTAATTCTCCTTTCCCTCTGATCCGCTCAACATGCGATTTGGCTACAACCATCAATTCAACAAGTTTTCTAAGAGGAACTTGGGCTCTCATTCATCTTGTCCTTTTCAACCGGAGAAATTTGTTGCTTATAAGTAACCTCATACACGGACAGCCCTTTCAATCCTTCACCATATTTCCCATTGGTTACTAAAATCAAATTGTAAGGGGCGTGGTTAATGACCTGAATAAGTTTTTTTGTTTGAATAATAATTGGGCTGGCTTGGGTTCATGTCAGCCATAAACGGGTCGGGTCATAACCGACCTGACCCGAACCAACTCGACCCAATTGACACCCTTATTGTCAAGATTGATCGAAATGTGTTAAATGTCAACGTATTGGTTTCGGATAAAAGAAGAAAAATCATATTGCAATTTCTTATGATGACAAAGCCTATAATTTAATAGTAAATCTAGTAGCATGCAATAAGCTACCTTTCCTATGATAATCATTCCAATCATGTTTCCCTTCACTTGCTCATGTTGAATATTGCTTCCTTAATGTCTTCGTGCACTTTCTTTGAATTTACATATGTTGTGCTTATGTTGCATATTTCTTACTGAGCTATTGGTTTCTGAAAGCAAGTTTAGCACCATTATCAACATATTTCTCTGCAGGGGTGCTGCTTCTTAATTTATCTTAATGTGTGTATTATCAAAGTACCATAGCAGACAGGCCTTTCACCCATCAAGTGGCATATGTTCTTGAAATGAGCTTTTATGAGCTTGTTATGTCCAGCTTCATATGACTGAAATATGCTGTGATCCGTCCCAGATTTTTGTTTCGCTTGTTCTATCTCTAACATTTCACATCTTGTAACTACTGTACACTTTCTTGGAATCTATCATTATGGTCATTAAAATTGTTTTTTCATAGTTTTATTAAAAGTTATAACATGTTTCTCTCATTCAGGTGCACGAATTGCTATCAGCGATGGGATGGCCACAATAGTTGCAAAGAATCAATCAATTCTGGAAAAAGCTCAAGAGAAGGTATAGTTCATCAACTTTATTTCCTACCTAATTAATTAAAAAAATGTAACTTTGGCCTCATTACCATTCTTACAACCCTCACATGTATTAGTGCACAAACCACCCAGTGGCCAATGGGCCAAGGCATGAATTTTGTTCCAAGGGGACACAACACGTATAATACGGTTCCATTTAATAGTTCTATTTTAGATAAAGAAAAAGTGAAGTTAGTTTATTATTGTCAAAACATATTATTATTTTAGTAGTATTTCTTGAGGTTTCATATCTTGAAGCTTTTGGTGGACAAAACATAGTTCTTATTAAAACTTTCTACCTCTTTTTTTCCCTTAATTTTTTTTAATATGGTGCTAAACATTGCTACAAAGAAGCATGCACAAATCCATACCCATAAAATCGAAATGAAAAATAATAGCGAGGGATGGTATTTATGCAAGAGCACATTTGTGATACTTACATAGCATATTTTATATCTGTGCAAATTTCAACACTTCATTACCGCCGATATTAGTTCTCTTTTCAAAATGCGTGCCCCTTCTTGAGCCTTGATCCGCCCATGTATACCTACTCATGCCATGAAGTAGGAAAAAGTCTCACTATCAAGCCATGCCCCATCTATATGTGGGCCGGCCATGAATCTGCACAACCCAAAAGTTAAGAAAGCTGCAGAGAAAAAATGGCCTAGTATTTTAAGATGGGCGTCCAGCCTCCATATGGTTCTTAGTTTCTAGCCAAGGAAAATACAAAGCAGAGTGGACCAGTGCCATATGCCATGATGGGCGGTTGGCCGCTAGATGGACCTATGTTTAATCACAATCCATGAAGCATCCTAATCTTAGTTGAGCCTAACCGAAGAGGCAAGAATTAGATGTCAGGGAGCCACATTGGTATGAGGTAAGGACAAATCGAATCCAATACTAAAACAAGCGTGAGAAAAGTATTCAATACTTTATAGTAAGGGAAACATACAAGGCTTTACTCTTGATGTGGAGAGACTCAAAGAAAAACTTGTAGGATCAAGATAAACTGTAACCAAGGTACTGCAAAGTTTAATTCCTTACATAGATTATTTAAAGAACTATTTCTTTTCAATGCTGCAGATTGATTTTCTTGTTGGACGGGAAATTGAAGTTGGCAATATTTACAAAGGTGTCATTTCCTCAGTGAAAGAGTATGGTGCTTTTGTGGAACTCAGTGGAGGTCAACAAGGTCTGCTTCACGTCTCTGAGCTGTCGCATGATCAAGTAAGTATTGCCAAGATGTAGTTGAATTTTGGCCATATAACTGCAATTTACTTTTGGTGATGTACATAATACACCTCGTGCTTTTCCATTTTTTCCCCGAACACCACCAAACTTTAAAAATTATGAATATCACCATCATGTTTAATGCAACTTTTGATGATGTTTTTTGCCAGGTTGCATGTACCGGTACGTCTTATACTTGTGAAATAAGCCATATACGTGTCAGGCATGTCGTATGCATATTGTACATATGTTGATGAGCCATTGTGCCTTGTTACATGCCATAAGTATGTTATTGATATGATGCATCTATTTGGATGTCTAAGTTTTTTTCTATGGGTATTTTCTATGTGTCTTGTCTCGTCCTGAGATGAGCGCTACTAGCTGGTCACAATCCCCCGACTCTGCGAAGATCTCAAGACCTAGCTTACATGTAATTAGTATGGATTCTGATACGGATACGAGATACGATATAATTCGGATTCGTTGATTCACAAATTTCCAATAAATGAGATACATTTTAAATTAATTGATTAAGGATAACTATTTATTAATTTATGCATGTAAATATATAATGGAAAAATATTATTTAAACAATTTTAACCTAACATTAGTAAATATATATACATAATAAAAAAAGATATGATTTTATCAAATATAGATTAAGGATACAAAAAAATTCACAGTAGCAGACTATAGAGAGGTTAATGTGGCTATGAACGTTTACGGCCTTATTAGCTGTGAACGCACTCACAACCCCTAGGCCCCCTGTTTAAGTTACAGAGGACCCATAAGGGGATGTGAATGTGTTCACAGCTAATGGGGTTGTGAACGTTCAGAGCCCCATTCCTCCCATATATATAAATATATAGTACGATTATACTCTTATCGGTAGAATTTGTTTCCAAATCCTACCCATTGGATTTGCTTTGGGATGTGTGATTTCAATGATATGATTAATGAGAAATATGAGAGAACCTCTCCATAATTGCTGTCACACATCCCAAGTCTAATCCATTTGTTAAGAAATGGGTAGCATTTGTTTCCAAATCTTACCGATAAGAACATAGCCGTACTATATATATGTGTGTGTTTATATATATAGACACTTGTTTGTCATTGGATCCACGACTTATTTACTGAAAACTCCCAACAGGTTTAGGCTAGAATCAGAAAACCATCTATACCTTTGAAATGATAAAAAAAACTAACAAGACTTGACGATCAACGTTGGACAATATTGTTGAAAGTAAAAACCAAATGATGAGATTTTAAAGATAGTCTCACATTGGAAACAACAAAAGAAACACATGGGTATAAGATATAAGATGGGTCAAAGCTCAATAAGATTTGAGCCTTATTGTTGGAACCCACTTATATCAAAAGCTCATGTTTACATATAAAAAGCCTATCACTCTCTCAACTTTAAATAAACTTTAACAAACATTATTGTTCATGTCAAATGACCATTTTACCATTTTCTTAATATAATGAACTAATTATTATAAATTACATTTTAAATAATTTTAAAAATCATTAAAAAATTAATTAAATAATTAATGTGATTTTTAGGGAGAGCCGGAGCCGGTGCATGCGCAAGAGGAGGGGGCAAGAGTTGAGGATGAGGATATGATGATATGAAGATGAAGATGAAGATGATGATTGGGGCAGGGGCGGCTAAGGGGGATGGATGCTAGCAGGGAGGAGGCGGGACGGCATGGGGAGGATGGCTATGGAGCTGATGAGGCTAAGGGGGAGAGGGCTGGAGCGAGGGACGGTGATGATGAGGGGTGATGATGAGAAGATGGGGGCTGAAGTAGGGGAGGCTAAGGGGAAGGGGGTTAGAGCAGGAAGGGAGGCGTCACCGGTGGGAAGAAGACGACGATGATGCTGATGAGGGTTAGGGTCAGAATTAAGGTTTGGGTTAGGGCTAGGTTAATTAAGAAAGGAGTAATTTTGGGGATTTTATATTATTTTGCTGACGTAGCAACTTGACGTAGCGTTGAGATTGTTGGCTATAATGCTCTCAAGGCAATTATTGTAATCGCAGGCAGGCGATTATGATGATTGAAGGAGAACCTATACGGGTAGAACAGTCTTATTCGAGATGATAATATTGTATCTGGTTCACCTTTATCATTATGTACATGTATTATGTGGTATTACGGATCACGATTACACGTTGATAGTATTGGCTATAGTGCCCTCAAGTCAATTATTGTAATCGCAGGCATGCGATTGTGATAATTGAGGGAGGACCTATATGGATAGAACAGTCTTACTTGAGATGATACTATGCTATCTGGTTTGTCTCTGTCATCATGTACATGCATTATGTGGTATTACAGATCACTATTACATGTTGATAGAGCCCATAGGATTCTTGCTTGACTACCAGCATTATGATTGCGCTCATATACGTGGGAGCTGGGTGGTCTATAAGCATATCCTTAAATGTCCCTAGTCGAGAGAGTATCGAGACTGGGCATCGATACTCCGGAGTAGACCAGTGTATACTTATCGAGACCCCGACGAGGGGCGGTGGCCGGTCTCATAAGTCATTGGTATCAATCAGTCGCTTAAGATAGTATACATGTGCTCATTGGGTTATGAGTACTCTAGATGGACTCACCGGGAACATGCTAGATGGTATTATACATATTGTCAGATAGCAGTTCCCAGGTGACATGAGTACATGTTAGTCTGTCGACCTGAGATCGTCATTTCTCTCGTGTGGGTTCCCACTGTGCTTTGATTACTACCCTACCACGGTTTGAAGAAGTTGTGTAAATAGGTTTTAGTTGGGTACAGTCTCGAGCCACATAGGGCAGTGAGCGGATCGTCGAGGATTCGTCTCTTTCGGTATTGGGGGTTGATGACGCGCGGTGCACAGGTGAACATCACCAGAAATCCTTGGCCAAGGTAGACGAGAATTACTGATTTGGATTAGTGGTTTCTCAGTTGGTGATGGGCTTCATACCGACATGAAATATCGTGTTATTAGGGGTCTGACTTTATCCACCCCTAGACTCGATATGCGATATTCTTAGACGAACAGACCGGACTGTACGGAGATTGTCACGGACATGCTCAGTAGGGGTTCGGATGAGTTTGCTCGTCGGCCTTCCTTTCGCTCTGATACCATGTTGGGTTACGATAGCGCCCTGGCCATCAGCCGTGGCCGGTGCGGAACAAAAACCGGTGTTTAAAAAAATTTGGCGCTAACGAATCTGTCTAGATCGAACCATAAATCCTTACTAGCAATCTACAAAGAGCAAAACTATAGTGATAGAAGTGGTTATACCGAACGAGCCATGTCCTTCGGTCTTCTACCATCTTCATAAGCTCCTTGAGACGTCTTGGATCGAGCTTGGCCCGGTCTTCCTCCGTCGATGATGATCCACCCGAGGGATGTAGCACTTGGCTCTAACTCCACACCATAAACATGTGAAGCAACTAGGGACTCTAGGTTGCTAATCTAGAGTGCCTAGGATATAGTGAATCGATCCATGTGTTTATCTATCCCACCTCCAATCTTGATTCTCAACTCATGAGATTGTAGAGAGGAGGCTGAGGTTGAAGGTAGAGGAGCTCAAGAAAAACACTAAAGAGGAGAGTGAAGCATGATGGTGAGGTTGCAAGCTCAAAGAAAAAATGAACCATCCATAGAGAGAAAATAAGATGCTAGGTTTTGTAAAACATATTTCTCCAATATAAAATTAAGCCCATGCTTGAATAGTTTGCACAAATGAATTAATAATTCATTTGTGCACACTATGCAAGCATGGTTCTCACCATACCCCCTCTCTTAATAATCTACCTCATTATCCATTTAAAATAAATGGTCAAATCCAAACCCGCCAATTCTAGAGTATAGGATGACCCACGGAGGTGTGCTCAAGTTACCGGATTCCGTGAAGTGCTGGGTGACCCATTCACTTTGTTGATTGGGGTTGCCTCACTTCTGGTATTGGCGGGTAACTTGCCGCGTTCTTAGGGATCCAGGTTTTCATTGCACGGGCTATCCACACGACCGTCGGGTCTCATTTGCAGCTCAAATGAAACCCAAGGCTCCAAGATTATCCACCATTCTGTGTTGCTTGTTGATGTTCTGTGATGTTGCTTATATCATGCATGGGACGAATGTTATATATATATATTTATATATACTAGTAGATGTTGTATATGTTTTGCATCCGCGCTAGTCCAGCCCCCGCTCTGTCGTTAGTTAAGTAACCTAACGGTGCATGACGGGGCTCCGTGGCGAATGCGGATGGCATATACGTACATTGTATTTTCGTTCCTTTTTCTGGTGTGATATGGATTAATTGATGGGACTGAGCTAACTTTGATTAATGCAAGGAAAAACAAACCTAAATGATATTGTTGGAATCAATTTTGAAAACTGTTATTACAAACGTTAAGTTTTACTTTGCTTTTCACAGTGGTATTCGGTTCTGAATATCCAGCACCTCATTCGACGAGGCAAGAGCCGAGATCTCTTCATAGGGAGTGACCTCTTGGGCAAAAGTTTGCGTCATTGTAATAACTTCATTATAGTCGATTCTTTTGTTTTGCATCGTGGTATTCAGTTAGGACTATTCTGCACCTCATTCGATGAGGAAAGAGCCGAGATCCCTTCACAGGGAGTGACCTCTTTAGCAAAAGTTTGGGCCACTATATATTTATAAAACCATTCCGTTTCTTCAACGATATCAAGTTCATTACGTTAAACGGTTTTCACCAAAAACCAGCCGTAGCCCTCCCGTCATTTCAGATTAGTATTGCTTATTATTTGTGCTACGTTTGTCGTTGCTATTCGCCGAGACGTAGTGTGCGGTAGCTCTGTAATACTTTTCTGTTGCATAGATAATGCGATTGGTTAGGACGGTTGTGTGACTTTGTCGTCAAGGGTCATACGGGTGGGTCTAAAGCAATCTTTTGATAATGACGGGTTGAACTTGATTAGGACCTTTTGATTTGTTGATTATTCGTCAAGGTCACTTGGGTCCTAGAGGTAAAAACCACATCGGGGGTTTCAAACATACAGGAAACTTGCCAACCATGCGCATACCTTCTGGAGTGTGGTGACTTGAGTGGCTTCCATCAAGTTATCATGCGATAGTTGGATCTCGATTCCCACTGATGAGTATGTATTCCTTCTCTGGTGATTTTCAGATGATCCCGACTAATTCTCCTTTTAGGATTTGAAGGAGAATTCGAGGAAACAGTGAGAGCCATCCAGATTAGATAAAGTGATCAACCAATCTAATCTAGATTAGAGTGCACGCTAAGTGTTTCTTTTCTCTCTCTTTGGCAGCGACCATGACTCGACCTCAAACTAAAACTCATGAACCAAGTTAACCGAACTTTTTAAAAACATTTTGGCTTTTGGATTGTCATTTAGTCGCATATATCATTGCCAATCCTACATCCCCTTTGCATTTCTCCAGAACACTCCGTATCACTACGAAGATCCACATTTTTGGATATTCCATCGTATAGTTACATACGAACTCAAAGGAATTTGTTCCAGTTCGAGGATGGATTCTGGTTCTGGAGAAATTGAATAGGATTATTCGGTTGTCTTTTCTCTTTACCTTCTTTCAGGTTGTGAGGGCCCATAGTATTAGGAGAGTACACCTATTGCGCTTATTGGATAGTCTTCTTCCAAACCTTAGGCATGTGTCGAAAGGTAGGGAAGAAAGAAAACCAATGGTGTACAGAAGGTAATAAGTAAAGACAGAAAGTGATTAGGGTAAGGGCAAAGGAAATTGCGACTGCTATCATTCACGACAAAGCCGCGTATACCCTGCCATTCCTACTTACCCTTTGTATTTCTCCAGAACACTCCGTATCACTACGAAGATCCATATTGATTGGATATGCCATCGTATAGTTACATACGAACTCGAAGGAACTTGTTTCAGTTCGAGGATAGATTCCGGTTCAGGAGAAATTGAATAGGATTATTCAGCTGTCTTTTATTTTTACCTTCTCTCAGGTTGCGAGGGCTCCTAATATTAGGAGAGTACACCTATTGCGCTTATTGGATAGTTTTCTTCTAAATCATAGGCAGATGCCGAAAGGCAGGGAAGGAAGAAAATCAATTAGCCCGAATGTGGTGTACAGAAGGTAAGAAGTAAAGACATATGAATGGATTGGAGTGAGGGCAAGAAAATATACGGTTACTGTCATGAATCTGGATACTGGAAGAGGCATTATTAGGAACACTCAGCTACTCCTTCGAAACATTTTCATGTTTCAGTTTTACTGTTCGGTGTTAATTGAAAACCGTTTTCCCAATTAGATTCTAACTCTAGGGTATGTATTTACCAGACTTGATTCTCACATCTGTATGGCGTTACAGATGCTGAGTGGGAGTAAGATATTGGGAATTCGGTGATTAGATCTTCTATATATCGGAATTCTTCGTAATTGGTGTTATTTGAGGAAATCACCTAGGTTTTGTCTGACGGAAAATATTTGGTTTTGAATATCCATCGTTATGCACCAATTTCAAACTGATATATTTGTACGTTTATTTTATAAAGTGAGATATAACTTTTTGAAATTATGTCTATGACGTTTACCTATTTCAGTTGATGGTTAGGTAAGGTGCATTCAACAACGGTGTAATTCTTCTTAACCAAAGCACAGTTTTCAACCTACGACGCACAGGATTTGAGTTATTAAACTCAGTCGACTTATATAAAGTATTGTATGTTGTCCGATGTCCGTTAGAACAAAGGGGTTAGTACTCGTACTATATTCTGTTTACTCATGACTTCTCTAGTTTTAGACAAGTATTTCGTTGAAATATAAGGTCCAGATTTTGAGAAGATATATGTATAAGAATAAAGTATAGAACCATATGTTGCAAGTATCAGGATTCTTCAAGGTGATCGAAGATATAGATACTTGTGTTAGATATTCCGTTGTAAGTAATAGTTTTGAGAACTTGCTTCTTTTTCAGGCTACTCATACGTTGGTGTATTTCTTGATGAGTAATGCTGCTTGGCCTCCTTCGATTTAGTTGATATGCACAGGGAACGGCTGCATGTATTTTGAATCTGGTTTCAATTAAATCAGTGTCTTTGTTTTTATGCTGGATATAGAATGGATTCACATCTTAACTGTTTTAAGGTGTATGGAGTTGTTTGGCTTATGCTTAAAACCAGAATCTGGATAAACTCAATGCACGTTTCAGTAATGGCAGTTTGTGGGTTATCCCGGGCTTTGACGAGGGTTACATTCTACCATCTGGAAAATTAATAGTTATATTGTTCTTGACTCGCCACTGTTTTAGTAAAATGAATTCTTTTCAGAAAACATTAGTGGGAGTATGGTAGAACTGGAAGTGATTACAGAACCACAAACGATTACTGAAAATTTAGTAGAACCTAAACATTCAATTGGATTCGACAATCAATTAGTCACTCCGCAGTTTTGGAGGGTAACCTCAGATACCCGAGAGGTACTTCGGTCTCTTCAAAGACGGCGACAGGGAGGTTTTTGATGACCCAAACTTAACACTACTGCTGTTCTATACTATGAGATCTGGCAGGAGAATGAGTATAATGTCGTTCTAAATTAGCTTTAGAAGTGCATGTGTATATGACTCTACTAAAGGGTTGTTGTAGTTAGCGGGAGCAGCGGAAAGATAGTGGGCAAGTAGCTTATATCTATTTATAGACTAAAGCAAGTATAGCGGAGATAGATCGTCTAGTTTTGATGTGACAGTCATAGAGTTTGACTTCATCAGAACAACAGATGGACCTGGTAAGAAGGTAGTAGGGAATGCTGTCCTGGTTTTTGGATGACATGCTCTTGATAGGAAGTGATTTTCCTATACTACGATCGATTATACTGTACTTGTCACAAGGTGTTTCTCCACATAGGATTTGGATAAAATATCAGGGATTCTGGTAACTGGATCTATGGTTTTAGATCTAGATTTGGGAAGTGTCCCAATTTGGGTACTTGACACTATTCGAAAGTGTTTTAGAATGGATGACTCCAGGCGTGGTGGTGTACCCGCAGGTGATGGAGTCACTCTCTCTAAAGAGATGTCTTCTAGACTGATAAGGGGAGGGATTTGCATGATTGTCATATCTCTTGCTTTGGCAATTAAGTCAATCATGAGATGTCAAGTACCATACCAGATATTGTTTTTGCACTAGCTGCAATAAGCATATATATTAATCCAATTCTGGAGAAACGTTGGGAAGCAGTTATGAACATAAGTGAATGTTCTTCGTATATGGTAACGGCAACCTTCTTCATGAGGCGGTTATCATTTCAGGCTTCCAAGATGATCTGGATGACAGAGTGGCTGTCAGAGTTATAGTTTTCCCTCTTTTGAGGGGCAGTATGTTGGACAGGTGGTCCGAGCGGATACTGTGGAAGGCATGGCGCAGGATACTGATTAAATCCAGTGGATGATATAGTCTAAGAAGTTTGTTGGATTTGGAGTTCATTTGCGAACTGGGTCCCATCAGATATCCAGACAAATTCTAAGACAGGTATCACTCATTTTGGGAGATAGTCTTTCTCCGCGAAGTCGAGACATAAAGAGATAAAGATAGAAATATTGGAGCGGATCCACTTACTGAGGCTATTTCTCGAACGCAATGGTTTCACAAACGAGCTTTGTGAGACTGATTAGTAGAGAAGTTGGGTGTTCAGTATCACACGGGCTGTGAGTATGCGACACCGCAATAATTAGCTTTAAGTGCAAGTGGAGGATTGTTGGTTATATTGCCCTCAAGTTAATTATTGTAATCGCAGGCACGCGATTGTGATGATTGAGGGATGACCTATACGAATAAAACAGTCTTACTCGAGATGATAGTATGCTATCTGGTTTGTCTCTGTCATCATGTGCATGCATTATGTGGTATTACAGATCACTATTACATGTTGATAGAGCCCATATGATTCTTGCTTGACTACCGGCATTATGATTGCGATCATATACGTGGGAGCTGGGTGGTCTATAAGCACATTCTTAAATGTCCCTAGTCGAGGGAGTATCGAGACTGGGCATCGAGACTGGGCATCGATACTCCGGAGTAGACTAGTGTATACTTATCGAGACCCCGACGAGGGGCGGTGTCCGGTCTCATAAGCTATTGGTGTCAGTCAGTCACCTAAGATAGTATACAGGTGCTCATTGGGTTATAAGTATCTTGGACGGACTCACCGGGAACATGCTAAATGGTATTATACCTATTGTCCGATAGCAGTTCCCACGTGACATTAGTGCAGATTAGTCTGTCGACCTGAGATCGTCATTTGTCTCGTGTGAGTTCCCAATGTGCTTTTATTACTACCCTACCACGGCTCAAAGGAGTCGTGCAAACGGGTTTTAGTTGGGTACAGTCCCGAGCCACATGGAGGCAGAGAGTGGATCGTTGGAGATTCGTCTCTCCCGGTATTAGGGGTTGATGTTGCGCGGTGCACGGGCGGCCATCACCAGAAATCCTTGGCCAAGGTAGACGAGAATTACTGATTTGGATCAGTAGTTTCTAAGTTGGTGATGAGCTTCATACCAACACAAAATATCGTGTTATTAGGGGTCTGACTTTATCCACCCATAGAATCGATATGCGATACTCTTAGATGAACAGACCGGACTGTACGGAGATTGTCACGGACAGGCTCAGTAGGGGTTCGGATGAGTTTGCTCGTCGGCCTTCCTTTCGCTCAATACTTGGGTAGCCATTATGTACAGCTAGTGCCGCTGACGTGCTTGTAGTTAAACCCACTGCCAGCGTATTGACGAGTCTTTAGAGTCCCACACAGAGGGTTTTCCTGGTTTTGGCGAAATGATGTAGTAGCCGTATTGGATACGTGCAGGGTTCCGATCGAATGAGTGTACTAGTTACCCGGACTTTCGATCGGACGACTGATAATACTAGCCGGCTCAGGTTTGAGCCGGATTATTAAATCAGGTATTGATTTAATAATTTACGTATATGTATTTCGATATGTATATTCTATTATTATGTTCTTTGTGTTATTCTATCTCTTCGGGTATTCGTATTTCGGTACGAATACAAGTATGTATATACAGTAGAATGTAATCCGTATATATCCCGAAAACATTATAGAAGGTGGACACCTCATTTTGGATTTGACCGTTTATTTTAAATGGATAATGAGGTAGATTATTGAGAGAGGGGGTTATGGTCAGAACCATGCTTGCATAGTGTGCACAAATGAATTAATAATTCATTTGTGCAAACTATTCACACATGGGCTTGATTTTATATTGGAGAAATATGTTTTACAAAACCTAGCATCTTATTTTCTCTTTATCGATAGTTCATTTTTTCTTTGAGCTTGCAACCTCACCATCATGCTTCACTCTCCTCTCTAGTGTTTTTCTTAAGCCCCTCCACCTTCAATCTCAACCTCCTCTCTACAATCTCATGAGTTGAGAATCAAGAGAGGATGTGAGATAGATAAACACATGGATCTATTCACTATATCCCAGGCACTCTAGATTAGCAACCTAGAGTCTCTAGTTGCTTCACTTGTTTATGGTGTGGAGCTAGAGTCAAGTGCTACATCTCTCGGGTGGATCATCATCGACGGAGGTGTTAGGAATATGTATGCCCTAGAGGCCATTATTGTTGATATAGTGGATGCTTGGATATATATATAGAGGACTTTCTTGCTCGACATGATAGTATTTTCACGATCCGAAAGAGCACGTGACTGGCCCTTGAACCATATGAAGTCTATAGGACCCCATCTGATCCAAGTAAGCCAAAAGCCCAGCAATCTAAAACCATTTAAAGAGTAAATAAGGAAAACTGTTTTTGAAAAGTAAGGAAATCATGTTTGGAAATCAAAGTTTTTAAATAACTAAGCCGAATATGCATTTTTTAAAAATGTGTAACCTTTCCTGAAAATTTCGGCTGAGTTTCCTTTGTAAAAACTGGCCCCGAACGGGGTACAACAAGAATAATATATATGAAATGATAAAAGGCATCCCCAAGCGGGAGCTAGCTCTTCGTCCATCGACGGTCACAACCACACAAGCAATAATAATATACAACGCCAAAGGGCGAGGATCAAAACCCAAAAAAAAAAGAAACTCAAAACAGCCAGAAAACCGTAATACTACTGGCGCGACTCTAAGGTCGAAATAAAACAACACTGTTTTCTAAGTCTGAAACAATAAACAAGTTTTGGTTGATGGAAATTCTAGATACAATAAATGATACATGAACAATGGCGGTTCTGATACAAAAGAACCCACCTATCCAAGCAAGTCACCCATAAGGAAGCAGTGTGCCAGAAATGCCGCTATGGAATCTGTACGGCAAAAACCTGCAAGGACTGGGGCACAACAGGGGTGAGTTGCCAACTCGTGAATAGAAAATATCTACAAGCAGAGATCGAATGCATGACCCATCCTAGGTCAATACGATCAGATATAAATAAACCTCAATATGAATAAAGCTGAAGCATGCTAAACTGGCAATGTAATCTCTACATGAGTGTAATGCCAAGTGCTCGTGCTAGTGCCTCAGGTAATAGCATGTCATGAATATGAGGTATGATCAATGTAATCAAATCTGCACACACGTGGATCACGTCCACTCGTCACCCAATGACAATAACCATCATGCAAGTAAATATCAAGAAACCTGTGCATGGAAATATGATGATATAACCCACCCGTGTCCCTCGCGACACGTCAAAATCATGGAACCGGAGTGCTCAGCATCGGCACTCGAAAACATCATGAAAACTGTGCCCAGCATCGGCACTCGAAAACATCATGAAAACTGTGCCCAGCATCGGCACATAAATCCTCATATATCGGGCTCCGTCAGTCCGGATCGGCCCGCGGGCTCTGTCTGCGGTATCGGCCCTCGGCCCCGGCAGGATGCCCAAATCTATCCATCGACTCTGGTCAGTATCCTCCGGATAACCACCAGGTCCAACCAATCACCGGTAGGTACTCGTCCGCCTCCAGGCTCAATCGGCAAAGCTCATCGATCATCTTGCCGAGGGGAACCATACCGGGTCCACCATGTACCCGCAATCGGCTCATCCACTCCTCGATTCGGGTTTCACATGTCGCTCTCAGTACCGAGAAAACACATGGTGGACGCACTGAAATATCATATCAAGGGTAACCGGGTTTTTAAAGCAATGACATTCTCTTTTGAAACACTCTCGGTTCCCAAATCCAGAAATATCATAGAAACAACATATCTCAATGCGTATAATCAAAAGCATGAAGTATGCGACATGTAAAGGAAGGTATGCATATCATCATGTCATGCAAGGATCATATACTGAATGCAATAGTACTACAGTGTAGTGACATGGCAATTATCGATGATGAGTGTGAGCCGGCAACAAGTGTGTGAGCCGGCAATAAGTGTACGTGGAACATATGCATCATCGATAATGGTGCTGGTGTCCTAGCAGCATGGCTGAAATATAACCACAGTACAAGCGATGCAATGCAAATAGCATGAATATGCGGAATCGAATAATCAACGCAAAAGTAAAGAATCTACACCAATCTGTACAAGTCATGCAGGGGTGCCATTTGAAATAAGACGAATCAGGGCTTTTGGAAAAACAAGGGCTACGGTGTTTTAAGAAAAGATACATCATTTGAAAATATCCGTATGACCCTTCTGCCTATCTTTAAAATATCCCCGATTCGTTAGTTTGAAATAGGTATGACTCGGTCCAGTCTAATGTCTACTAAGTAATCTAGACAGGAGGGGTAAGAAACCACCTAATCTGAGTCAATATATATAGATATGATAGTCGGTGATCCCGCCTCAATAACATATCGTAAGATATCCTCGAGTCATGAGTTCGGATCTATCATCAATATCGGCTCGTACGGTAGATTGTCGTACGGCATCCCAATAGCTGGGTAGGGGTCAATATCACAGTACCTCATCACATATCAGGTATCACTATCATCAGATCGCATAATCTGGGGTACTACTCTAAGTCTAGTACAAATCGATACCATCTATAAAAATATGAATGCGGGTAAAGCACATGTCCAAAGGCCCGCTAAAACTATCATATCGCACCTCGAAGACAAGCTATGTCACATCGCCGATCTCACGGCCTCACATCAAGTATCATCTCAAACCACGTATCATCCTCAAATCCCGTATATAAACACATAGTCCCATACCCATGTGTAGATATACGCACCATCATATGCACTCTAATAAATGAAAGAATGAATGCAAGTATGTGTGTAAATGTATGTGTGAGTGCAACCACTACTCTAGGGTTCGCACTATACTAAACCAATATATTCTTATCATCAAAATATCATTATTACCATCAATAACCCTAAACAACACATAATAAATATTCGTGTGTATACGTATTCGTATACATCACCACGGACTGCGGGGGTGCTATACGCCATCCACCCGACTTCTTCCCGTAGATATAAATCTACTCACCTTGCTTCTCGTGTGCCAAAGCCGATGTCGCTATCTTCACCTCCTTTGCCTCAACATCACGCGGGGTACCTACAAGTATATCACAATGCTAAAGCACATGAAAATCACATCGGAAACCAAAATAGCACACGTTACCCGCATAGGTAAAAACCTATCGACTCGCATGTAAACACAATCAAAATCCACTTGTCGTTGACGTCCAAACGCCACCCGACAGGAATGAATCACCAAATACCAAAATTCATGCTAAAACAAGTCCCAAATTATACACCAACATAGGAAAATCAACCCAGATTTCACCCTAGATGGAATCAGTCAAAACCAGACATATTCAGGGTCGAAACTAGAGGAAATGGGGACATGCACAGAAAACGAGGCAATTCCTTAAAATACCTTATTTTAGAATTTTCCATAATTTTTCCCCATTTATCTGTATTTAATTATACCAGAATATTAAAATATTCATTAAAATAATATTAAATTATAAAATTTCCCAAAAATCATATTTTATTATTTTGAAGACGTTACAATCTACCCCCCTTAAAGAAATTCGGTCCCCGAATTTAAATTTAAACCCCCAAATGCTAAAATATTTCAATACAAATTCTAAGTCATCGGGGCTCCGAAATCATCTATACATAAAACATCATAGCGCAATGCATGCGCATGAGTACTGAGTAGATAACTCAAAAGCAACACTCCATCAAGCATCCCGCGATCATCGGAGTCATGGTAAAGACACAAATGTCAAATCCAATACAAAACCAATATGATATGGATCAGACTATACATGTAGACATCCAATCTATACATGTAAATAGCTGATGCAAATGTATGCCAAATCTTTTTAAGTCGCTGTGCGATACGCGTAACACTGCACAGTGGTGGACGTTTCTCATAAGAAAATAACTATATATGTGTATATATATCCTTTGTTTAATAGGTACGTTCCGCCGTTTTGAAAACAGTTTAGAAGGGTTTCCTTGTTTTTAAAACGTTTCGTGTCATATCGGACACGTAGGTATATACTGAGACTATAGCTCGCTTTTCGGAAATTCCTTCGATAACTATCGATGCATGCAAAATATATCCAGGCACTGTCCACTGACTAGTCCTGCTCAGTATGAAAGAAAATATCCCACATCATAAAAATGTACTGCTCCAAAAGGAATAAATTCCAAAAATGCACATAACACCACCCTGTGCGTCTGACGCGCACGGAAATCAAAATCCATATATGCGCTAAACATGTGCACAAAACAACATCTAGGTGCAACGGGTGTGCACGAAGCATCTGTCATAGGCAACATGTGTGCCTGACAGCCAAAACAGGTGCATCTGACATGCACGAAGAATCTCGATTTAGTGCATCTGGTGTGCCCCAAAATCGTATCTCAAAACATGCGCCCAACATGCGCGAAAATCCAAATCGGTGCATCCATCATGCACGAATGAAAATCTAGACCCTGCGCACTCAATATGCACGGAATCACAAAATCCAATAGCAACGTCGAATATGCGTAAGTCCAGTCAAAAGCACGGAGTGCAAGAATCCACATCAATATCACAATCAAAATCGACATACCGAAAGGCATCAAATCGAAGTCAGGTGAAATCGTAATGCACAAAATATAAATCCGGTGCAACAAAGGCACGAAATATAAATCTGATGCGATAAACGCAAGAAACATAAAACTGGTGCGACAAATGCACGAAGTATAGAACTGGTGCATCCCATGCACAAATACCAAGCAATAACTCAAATACGTAAGCAGCAACACCAAGTGTATCCAGATATGAAGAAAATCATAAACGTGTGCAGCTGCGGGCACAAAACACATATCGATGCACTACAAGCACATATAAGCTATACCGAGTGCAAAATCAAAACACTAAAATTACATGAAACTCTGCTGGAAGCGTAAATCAAATCACCAGCATAAAATAGGCATGGAATCGCAATCAACAGCTCAAGAGTAATAACTATGTACAAGGTATAAATACCCAGTAGGTGCAACCATGGTGCACAAAATCAAATATCATGAAACTCAGTCATCAAGACTAAATCATGCGAATAGATCGCCCAAAATACCGAAATCCAAAGCAACGGATACGTGATAATCAAATCACAAAATCACAAATCATAATTACCGTCGTCGGTATACCCTCCTTCAGGGTCGAGAAGGTACCGGTACATCCGATGCTAGCGGCGCAAGATATCTACTTGCCTCTTGCTCGCGGCTGGCATCCTCTGCCTCTGGTTCCTGATCTTTCCTGTAGATTACCAACTCGCAATCCATCTGCTCATCGGCCCGGTCAGGTGTGCTGACAGGAACGATTCCGTTCTTGCACTTCCCTGGTCATCTCTCGGTCAATCCTCACGACCGCTCGTAAAGCAGCACATCTCTGGCGCCGACCTCGGGTCCTCTGAATGCATATCACATCCGATCCTGGGTGCAACTCTTATTGCAGCAGTGTACTGGAAGGAATCCTACTCAAGGTCTCTTCTGATCTTGCCTAAGCCAAACTGTAAGGAGGCTGGTACTCTGGCGTAATCTTTTCTCGCTCTCTGGACCTCTGCGTCCTTAGTACAACATCTCCTCGGAAGCTGGTCGCATCTCTGCGCCTCTGTATGCATGTCCGGCCTTTAATCTTAACGGGGTGTAGTAACAGCTCGTCTGCCTCTCGCACGAACTTCTTGTCACGCTTGTCTGTATCATCGACCATTCGACGTCGCGTCTTTATCTGCACACTGCAATGTCCTCGGCTACGGTCCACCCGAAGTCTCTAACACGGACTCGAAATCACGAACTCAGTATCTTCATCACTCAGTAGAAGATATCTAGCCGAACACGTCCTCAGCGTGCATATCGCATCTCTGATGTCAGCGGAGTGGAACGTCATCTCGTCGAAATCTCGTGCGAACTCTTTACTCCACCTTGCTCCACTATCGACTGATTCGGACTCATCTCATCATGGCTACACAGACTGCGCTCCGACGGCTATGCTCGTATTTGGAGTCTCCCAAGCAGTGTCCCATCACATGATATCCGAATGATGTCGAATCATCCGATCGACTCGTCAGAACCTCACAATCCCCCAAGAGTTCAACATCTCGGGTATAGTTTAATAGTATCGAGTACATGCCACAGCGTCGGTGGTCCAGCCGTAGAAAGGCAAACCCAAGCCTCACTAATGGCGCCGAGGAACTGCCGCAAACCCTAAGGTTCAAAGGCTTTCACACGGTCATTAAGTCTAGTTAGGGTTTCATTCTTCTAGAGGGTCCATAGAATCACCTGCATGTCTTTCCGTATACTTTAAACTTGGAAAATGGGTTCCTGACCTTCGATCGTCTCAATCGACTCTCAACGAGTCTGCGTGAAGTTGCCTCTAGCTGGAATCAATCTATCTGATGACCTCGCATCGGGGTAAGCGAACGAACCACATGTCCTAGTCATTAATCCTCGGTGACTAGCGACTCACTATCACATCTCTAAAAATATGCTCATGCTGCAGTAGCTCCAATCATCTGGGCGATATCTCATCACTTGCAGCAACAACTGGCTCATTCGTCGGTACGCTAAGCAGCGCCTCAACCATCATGAATAAGCGATACATCAACGGTCATCACATCCTGGCTGGCCTCTATCAGTGGCTCAATCCTCTGGTACCGTCCGGTACATCCTAGAAATCTCACAGCAGCGATCTGTGAAACGCCCATAGTGCGAAAACACAAAATACGAAGCCTCAATGCAACCGTATGTCTCTGGAATCACGCCCCGGTCAGTCCTCGTCCGCGACGAGCTCATGCTGACAACTCGAGCCGTAGCTCACTCTGCCCGTGCAATCGCGGCAGCAAAACCATAACCAGTATCGATGAAGATAGATCATAGGAAGGAATATGATACAATGCAAGGAAATGTACAACCTAAGGTTTCTTAAGCGGAGTGGCGTATCGTAAGTATGCCGCGGAACATACCCACGGTACGTCACTCTACTTTAGTCACCTATTCCATCAACCAAGGGTCATCCTACACGACGAAAGTTCGGGTCTAATACCCCCTCGACCAAGTCTAAGTTTCGTAAGGTCAAGTCTAAGTTCCTTATATAGATAACGCCCTAGGCTCCACATAGTCAAACTTAGACTCGAACCAAGGTCAACCTAGCGCTCTGATACCAACTTTGTCACGACCCGAAAGAGCACGTGACTGGCCTTTGAACCATATGAAGTCTATAGGAGCCCATCTGATCCAAGTAAGCCAAAAGCCCAGCAATCTAAAACCATTTAAAGAGTAAATAAGGAAAACTGTTTTTGAAAAGTAAGGAAATCATGTTTGGAAATCAAAGTTTTTAAATAACTAAGCCGAATATGCATTTTTTAAAAATGTGCAACCTTTCCTGAAAATTTCGGCAGAGTTTCCTTTGTAAAAACTGGCCCCGAACGGGGTACAACAAGAATAATATATATGAAATGATAAAAGGCATCCCCAAGCGGGAGCTAGCTCTTCGTCCATCGACGGTCACAACCACGCAAGCAATAATAATATACAACGCCAAAGGGCGAGGATCAAAACCCAAAAAAAAAAGAAACTCAAAACAGCCAGAAAACCGTAATACTACTAGCGCGACTCTAAGATCGAAATAAAACAACACTGTTTTCTAAGTCTGAAACAATAAACAAGTTTTGGTTGATGGAAATTCTAGATACAATAAATGATACATGAACAATGGCGGTTCTGATACAAAAGAACCCACCTATCCAAGCAAGTCACCCATAAGGAAGCAGTGTGCCAGAAATGCCGCTATGGAATCTGTACGGCAAAAACCTGCAAGGACTGGGGCACAACGGGGGTGAGTTGCCAACTCGTGAATAGAAAATATCTACAAGCAGAGATCGAATGCATGACCCATCCTAGGTCAATACGATCAGATATAAATAAACCTCAATATGAATAAAGCTGAAGCATGCTAAACTGGCAATGTAATCTCTACATGAGTGTAATGCCAAGTGCTCGTGCTAGTGCCTCAGGTAATAGCATGTCATGAATATGAGGTATGATCAATGTAATCAAATCTGCACACACGTGGATCACGTCCACTCGTCACCCAATGACAATAACCATCATGCAAGTAAATATCATGAAACCTGTGCATGGAAATATGAGGATATAACCCACCCGTGTCCCTCGCGACACGTCAAAATCATGGAACCGGAGTGCCCATCATCGGCACTCGAAAACATCATGAAAACTGTGCCCAGCATCGGCACATAAATCCTCATATATCGGGCTCCGTCAGTCCGGATCGGCCCGCGGGCTCTGTCTGCGGTATCGGCCCTCGGCCCCGGCAGGACGCCCAAATCTATCCATCGACTCTGGTCAGTATCCTCCGGATAACCACCAGGTCCAACCAATCACCGGTAGGTACTCGCCCGCCTCCAGGCTCAATCGGCAAAGCTCATCGATCATCTTGCCGAGGGGAACCATACCGGGTCCACCATGTACCCGCAATCGGCTCATCCACTCCTCGATTCGGGTTTCACATGTCGCTCTCAGCACCGAGAAAACACATGGTGGACGCACTGAAATATCATATCAAGGGTAACCGGGTTTTTAAAGCAATGACATTCTCTTTTGAAACACTCTCGGTTCCCAAATCCAGAAATATCATAGAAACAACATATCTCAATGCGTATAATCAAAAGCATGAAGTATGCGACATGTAAAGGAAGGTATGCATATCATCATGTCATGCAAGGATCATATACTGAATGCAATAGTACTACAGTGTAGTGACATGGCAATTATCGATGATGAGTGTGTGAGCCGGCAACAAGTGTACGTGGAACATATGCATCATCGATAATGGTGCTGGTGTCCTAGCAGCATGGCTGAAATATAACCACAGTACAAGCGATGCAATGCAAATAGCATGAATATGCGGAATCGAATAATCAACGCAAAAGTAAAGAATCTACACCAATCTGTACAAGTCATGCAGGGGTGCCATTTGAAATAAGACGAATCAGGGCTTTTGGAAAAACAAGGGCTACGGTGTTTAAAGAAAAGATACATCATTTGAAAATATCCGTATGACCCTTCTGCCTATCTTTAAAATATCCCCGATTCGTTAGTTTGAAATAGGTATGACTCGGTCCAGTCTAATGTCTACTAAGTAATCTAGACAGGAGGGGTAAGAAACCACCTAATCTGAGTCAATATATATAGATATGATAGTCGGTGATCCCGCCTCAATAACATATCGTAAGATATCCTCGAGTCATGAGTTCGGATCTATCATCAATATCGGCTCGTACGGTAGATCGTCGTACGGCATCCCAATAGCTGGGTAGGGGTCAATATCACAGTACCTCATCACATATCAGGTATCACTATCATCAGATCGCATAATCTGGGGTACTACTCTAAGTCTAGTACAAATCGATACCATCTATAAAAATATGAATGCGGGTAAAGCACATGTCCAAAGGCCCGCTAAAACTATCATATCGCACCTCGAAAACAAGCTATGTCACATCGCCGATCTCACGGCCTCACATCAAGTATCATCTCAAACCACGTATCATCCTCAAATCCCGTATATAAACACATAGTCCCATACCCATGTGTAGATATACGCACCATCATATGCACTCTAATAAATGAAAGAATGAATGCAAGTATGTGTGTAAATGTATGTGTGAGTGCAACCACTACTCTAGGGTTCGCACTATACTAAACCAATATATTCTTATCATCAAAATATCATTATTACCATCAATAACCCTAAACAACACATAATAAATATTCGTGTGTATACGTATTCGTATACATCACCACGGACTGCGGGGGTGCTATACGCCATCCACCCGACTTCTCCCCGTAGATATAAATCTACTCACCTTGCTTCTCGTGTGCCAAAGCCGATGTCGCTATCTTCACCTCCTTTGCCTCAACATCACGCGGGGTACCTACAAGTATATCACAATGCTAAAGCACATGAAAATCACATCGGAAACCAAAATAGCACACGTTACCCGCATAGGTAAAAACCTATCGACTCGCATGTAAACACAATCAAAATCCACTTGTCGTTGACGTCCAAACGCCACCCGACAGGAATGAATCACCAAATACCAAAATCCATGCTAAAACAAGTCCCAAATTATACACCAACATAGGAAAATCAACCCAGATTTCACCCTAGATGGAATCAGTCAAAACTAGACATACTCAGGGTCGAAACTAGAGGAAATGGGGACATGCACAGAAAACGAGGCAATTCCTTAAAATACCTTATTTTAGAATTTTCCATAATTTTTCCCCATTTATCTGTATTTAATTATACCAGAATATTAAAATATTCATTAAAATAATATTAAATTATAAAATTTCCCAAAAATCATATTTTATTATTTTGAAGACGTTACAAGTATGCCATCTGGTTACCTTTATCTTAACATGTAGACTAGTATTCTTTACTCTTTTTCTTTCACATGTTGATAAAGCCCTTATGATATGTACTTGACTACCAGGATTATGATGAGATCATACTAGTGGGGTCAGGGTGGTCCAAAAGTACATCCTTTAACAGTTCCTAGTCGAGGGGATATCGAGACATGACATCGATATTCCAGAGTAGACTAGTGTGTACGTTTCTCGTCCCTTGGAGAGCGATGGTTGATCCCATAACCATTGGTGTGTGACATCAAAGATTGTACACATGTGCTCATTTGAGAATGGGTACACCGAACGGACTCGCCGAGGACTCCTAGTTGGTAGTATACCTATCGTCAGATAGAAGTCCTCTGTTAACACTAGTACAGGTTAGTCTGTAGACTAGAGATCGTCATAGAGTCTTGTGTGGCTCCCACCGTATTTTGATTTCTTCCCTACCATGCTCAAGAGGAGTTATGCAAATAGGTGGATTTTGGGTACAGTCCCGAGTCACATGGAGGCAATGAGCGATAGGAGGGGTTTCATCTCTCCCGGTATTGGGGGTTGATGTTGCGCTATGCTCGATTGATTATAACTGGAAGTCCCTGGCCAGGGCTGCTGCTGAGATTTACTGATAAGAGTTATCAGTAGTTTCTCGAACCGTTATAGGCCAGACATCGGCATGACTTATCAAGTTACTGGGGTATGATGTTTACCATCCCTAAACTCGATATGCGACATATCAGACGAAGAGATCGGACTGTACGGTAGTGTTACTGATAGGCTTCATGGAGAGTATGGACAAGCTTGCTTGTTGATCTTCATATCACTCAATACCCGGGTAGCCGTTACGTCCAGCTAGTACTGCTGACGGCTTGTAGGTGACTAATGTGATCATCACTTACTGCTGGCGTATTGACGAGTTTTTAGAGTCCCACACAGAAGTTTCCTGGTTCAAGCAAAACGAAGTAGGGCACATAAGTGATATGTGGGTGGGCCTGATTAAATATGCGTATGTGATACCGTATTATAATTTGGCAGTTATCTGTTGTCGAGTTAGGTTATATGTGATATAACTAGATTATCGAATCAAGTGTTGATTTGATAATGTGATACACAGATAAATGATATTAGTCGGTCATATATGATATAATCGGATTATTAAATCAAGTGTTGATTTAATAATGTGATATAAATTATATTTGATATAATTATATCTTAACTAATATTATTAGCTCACTAATTATTTACTATATATATATATATTAAGCATGGCATGATTTTCTATTTTTGTGAAAAATATAAATGAGGTGGAAAATGAAGAGGAATGGGAAGCATGGCTTTATCTAATATTATATTTGCCTTGACTTACTATTGAAGTATGGCTCCATATTTTTATTTGTGGATATTGGATGTTTCAATGAGTGAGAGTCTATGATGAGCCATTCTTCTCTCATTCTATCACTTGAGTCATTATTCTTGAGTTGCTCTCTTGAGCTCTCTACCTCTTCTTCTTCCTCATCATGCATCAAAACTCTAACCCCTTACATGTGATGTGAACTATAAAGTTTTGAACAAACCAGTGAGCTTCAAATCCCCTACTTCACCATCCCACACCAAACTAGCACTTTGGTGTGGCTTGTTTCCTTCATTAATAGGAGATTAGTGAGGAGGTAGTTTGAGCTAGTGGGCTTAACATGGATCATCTTCGGCACGAAGGTCATCGGAGGAAGCTCATCCAAACTCTCAAGTGGAGCCTAGTGGAGTCGCGTGGACTACTACATGGAGTTTGTGAAGAGAAGGACTCGATCTACGAGGGTATAGCCATCTTCTCTTCTTTAGTTTGTTCATATCATCATAGGTTTAACCTTAAAATTCTAGTTAAGATTATGGTTAGTCTAACTTAGCACCTAGAAAAATTTAAATTTGGCATGCTTGATGCTCTACTAAAATCTTGTTATGGTGCTAGGGTAGACTTTCATGGTATCAGAGCCAAGCTAGAATATTTAGGTAGGTCTTTACGACGTTAAAGTGTTCGATTGGTTTCGAAACCCACAATTTTTTGAAGTTTCTGTCGAATTTTTCAAAAGTTGGAATTTTCGTGATTAAAAATATCCAAAAAATCGTGCAAGGTTTTCTATGGAGCCCCAAGAAATTTGGAGCCCCAATACCTCTAAAGCGCCGCGGAACCGCCGCAAAAACCTTTGTTTAGCCGCGGTTCCGCCGCCGTTTTGGGGATTTGTGGGTCCAATTTTCTTGTGCTGCTCTATGGTTTTATTTAGCACTTTATGGGTATTTTTAATGCTTCTCAAGTTGTTGATGTCTCTGGAATTTGTGGATGTTTGATAAACCGATCGAAATATTTAACGTTGTACAGATCTTTGATGATATTGTAGGGTGTTTTTCGTCACCCCATTGAGATGGGAATACGCGCGCGCTTGTCAGGCGCATTACAGATTCCCCCTGCCTAGGGGAGGCTGGGGTTTATTGATTGTGGGGATCCGAATCTCCAGCAGCCGCGGACTAAGCTGCCGTTAATTACCCTTCGTATTTGGAGCGAGAGAACCTCCGATTGACGGGTTAAACTGGTCATGCGAACTCAATGTGCAGTGTTGTGATTTGAAGGGGTTTTGGATATATCGGGGGGCCCCGCAGAGTTTTTACGGGGGTCCCGCTACCCGGATAGCGGGCTGGGGGTCAAGGGGGCTAGCAGCCCCTTTGCGGGGTGCAGGGCAGCGCCCCGTTAGAAATTTTTTTCTAACGGGGACAGTATCGTGGAGTATGTGTGTGTATATAAAGGGAGAAGGGCATCCAAAGGATGCGTGGGGGCCAGCGCCTCGCGTGCATGGCACACAGGCGCTGGGCGTCACGTTCTCGGCACGCGGGCGCTGGGAGCGCCACGTGCTCGGCAGCGCTCTGGGCGCTGGGCGCGCTACGTGCTCGGCAGCGCTCTAGGCGCGCCGCGTGCTCGGCACGTAGGCGCAAGCACACTGGGCGCTGGGCGCACCGCGTGCTCGGCACATGGGCGCAAGCGCACTGGGCGCACCGCGTGCTCGGCATGTGGGCGCAAGTGCTCTGGCGCTTGGCACACCGCGTGCTCGGCACGTGGGCGCAAGCGCTCTGGGCACATGACGCTGGGCGTCAAACAGAAAGGGGGTTTTGGTCCCTGCACTGGGAGCTGTGCTCCCGATTTGTGGAGTTAAACTCCTAAAAGTTTAGAAATGATCAAAGGGGGCTGCTTTGTTTCTCCCTTTGGCCCTGGCTCTTCCCAAGATGGAATTTTTGGAGATGGGTCTCCTCCTTCCCCTGTTGGCTGGGTCTTGAAGAACAAGAAGTATGAGATTTTAAAAATCTTTTCTTTTTGAGATCTTATAGGAGATCTGAGTTTCCCTTTGTGGGTTTTGCGGTGAAAAACTATTTAGTTTTGGAAAAGGAAGAGTAAAACTCTTGATTTAATTGAAAAAGGGGAAGGAGGTTTAGAACCTTGATGAAGGAGCAGGAGGCACACAGAACCCTAGTTTTTGGGGGAATGAAAAAGTATATTAGATATTTTCATCATGTTGCCTTATATAGGCTTACATATTTACATATAGCCCCCTTGGGCTTTACAAAACGACATTTTGCCCATCCCATGGCTCATGTGCCATTTCTTTTTGCACATAAGCCATGGGCTTACAAAAAATTGGCTTTATGCCCATTTTGCATACATTAATGCGCAAAAATTATATCAAAATTATTTGTTACATGATTTTTATTTTGGTATGGCGGAAGGCTTGGCCGCGGGCTCGGCTTGGGCATTGGCCCGTTTGACCTGGGCTTGGGCCCACCTGGCTTGGGGTTGACCTTGACTTTGACTCGGTCAACCGGGGTGCAATTTTCGACTTCAACAGATATGTGATACAATATTTAGAATCCAAATAATTAGTTTTGTGAAAACTAGTTACTATGTTGTAAATCTAATGTTTTAGTCCCGGTTAATCGGTTGCCGCGAAGTTTTGATTCGGATCAAAACTCCGTCGCAATCGCGTATTGTACGCGAACACTCGCCGGGTAACTCTAGTAGACATCCACGCCCCATAGCCCCGACAAAGTGACTGTAGGAAAACCCTGTTGCCAAAAGCACCCACTCGGGTTCTTGCGGCCACGGTGTTCCGCCTTAGTGCACTTTGTCGACGGCATCGGGGTGCGGCCTTCTGGTAAAGTTTTCGACGAGTATTCGATAATGTAGTCGGGAATCCTGTTGAATTACCCGACTAAAGCAATTGAAAAGTGTTTTCAATTTGAGACTAAAATACAAGGTTTATAGGTTATGCATGAAATCCGGAATATGAGATATTCCGGGTTTATGATGTCTAAGGATATACGAATTCTAATTATTGTAGTTTTCCATTTCTTTTCTGCGACCGTAAGTGTAATATGTGGGTATCCCGATCTCGTTGCTATATGTCAACGAAATTCGGGATACGCATATTTACTTACGTTGATGACATGAGATGTTATGTGTTGCTGGTGATATGATTTATTGGATCGTCGTGAATGAATATTCCGGGGTTTTATATGAGATGAGAGTTTTTATTTTTCATTCATGTAAAATCTGTATGCAATTGTAACACCTTAGGATGTGTTTAGTGACTAATTATATTTAAATAATGGGTTTTTAATAAGAAGTTTACCAAATTGGATTTTAAATATTTTTCCTAATTTAATAAATATTTTTCTAAAATTTTCCTAGGTTTGCACACACATGTGCATGTAAACTAGGGTTTTTAAAAGAGTTAATACTAGGATTAGCAACCATGGTGGGTTTAATCATGGGGATTAAGTCTTTTGGGTTTTAATTGAGTTTAATTAGTTAATTAATAGTTGCTTTAATTTGAATTCCTTTGGGGGTTGACTTGGTGAGAGAGAGAGAGTGCATCATGGCTTAAGCCATGCTTGCAATTAATGAGGAGAGAGAGAGGAGGGGTTGACATTGGGTGATGATTTCCTCTCATTTGTTTTGTTCTTTCTCACAACTTCACTCACACACACACCCTTACCTCTTCAGCAGCAGGAGCTCCTTGCATCCACAGCAGCAGCAGCAAACTTCACAGCAGCAGCAGCAAGCATTCAAGCAACAACACCAGTAGCAGCAGTTAGCAGCAGCAACAGCCTCAACTTCGACCGCAGCCCCTTCCCTTCACTTCTTCTTCTTCCTCCAGCTCCCTAGGGTCGAGTGTGGGGTATATTTCCTAAACTTACTCCCTAGTTTACTTGTTTAGTGTAGTTTTGCTTCGGTTAGTGGTTATTGTTGCGATTTAGTGCGATATGAGGTGTTTAGCGGGAACCTTGAGCAAGTGATGTGTGATTTGGTTTCAGTAGGTTGATAGAGTGTTGTTAAGGCCATTTCAACCCAGCTTAGCCCCCAATTGCACTAAATTACCACCAGATCCCTATTTGATGCAATTCGTCGTTTTTAAGCAAAATTTGAGTTTCTGAAAACTGCTATCGACCCGATGAGTTCAGATTAATTTTGAGAAGACTGCAGTGTGGTGGCTAGGTACTGATACCCCAGGTAGAACCCGACCCCCTTTCTTCATGTTTAGGCCGCCGAAATATCGTTTCTGGCCGCAATTGCGGCCAGATGGGTAGGGTTTGGGTTGGGGTTTGGTCCTTTGGGTGTCTTCTGCTGTGTGTAGTGTTATGGTATATATATTTTTGTAAATTAAGTTCTGTATAAAAATCTGGAACTATATACCTATTTCTCGTATTTTAAACCTCCGCGACACGCGTGATACGCGTGTGGGTTTGGGGTTCCTGCGTATCGCGACGCGTCAGGGTAGTTTCAGGCGCGTGATCACACGTTTTAGCGTATCGCGCACACGCGCGATTGGTTTACGACACGGGTTTCTAATTGTATCGTAATATCACGTTTTGTGAAATTGAGCTTATATGTGATATATGTTATGTGATTCTAGGTTCGCCGGCGAGTGAGACGGACGCTGCGAAGAAGGGCAAGCAAGTCGTCGGCTACACTTAGCTCGGACTTCGGTGAGTAGATTTAACATCTACGGGGATATCGCCCGCATGGCGTTATGCGTCAGGGCTGATAGGACCTTATTATTATATGTTGCATTTACCTCATGGACTGTCATTGCATATTGCATTCCCTGCTGTATGTATGCTTAGAATTGATAGAACACCGCACTATTACTAACGGTTCATGTTGCACGAGCACTAATCTGCATGCTACACACACACCGTTAGTAATTGCCATGACACACTCACTGTAGAACTGCCATGATTATATTGCTGTAGTTCATTTCATATATGATTCGATATGACTTTCATGGAAATTGGGAGCCGCAGGATATCTTTAAAAACGGAAACTAATTTTAAAAGCGGTTTTCCCTTATACCTATATCATGGATTGATGTACGTAGCACATCGCATTGGATTTACTTCTTGGTGTTGGATTTTCATGTGATTTCTGGTTTTGAGGACCGTGGGATTTTTAAGAAAAGATGCACCATTTGAAAACCCGGTTCCTCGTGATATGATATTTTGGTGCGTCCACCACGCGTTTTCTCGGTGCTGAGACGTGTGCTTGAAACCCGATTCGAGGAGATGGATGATCCGTTTGCGGGTTCGTGGTGGACCCGGTATGGTTCCCCGGGGCGAGAAATGTTTTTCGTGGAGTAGACGATGAGCCTGGCAGGGTGGCGAGTGCCTACCGGTGATTGGTTGGACCTGGCGGTTATCCGGAGGATACTGACCAGAGTCGAGAGATGGATGCGGGATGGTCCGTACTGCCGGGGCCGAGGGCCGATACCGCAGACGGAGTCCGTTGGCTGATCCGGACTGACGGAGCCCGATATATGAGGATTTGCGTGTGGACACGAGTATTTTATGATGTTTTGGGTGCCGATGTTGGGCACTCGTGATTTCTCAGAGATTTACAGGATTTGAGGGCCGATGGGTGTGCCGGCGCCCGAGTTATTTGGGATTTGGGTGCAGTTGTGGGCACCGATTGTTTTCCACGTTGATATTCCGTGTAGATGTTGTTTATCCCATGCTCAGCATTGATTACCATATATCTCATCCTGTAGTTATTTTACCTGACAGAGCATCTGCATGATTATTGCACATACTGCTTATCACGCATTGATATCATCTGCTGGCATTTGTTAGAGTAGCGCAGTACGTGCATGCTCGCGATTACCTTTATATGTTATCTCTATTCACGAGTGGCAACTCACCCCCGTTGTGCCACAGTATTTGCAGGTTGCCCTCAGCATAGTCGCGGCAGGCTGTCTTTTGCATCTTTTGGCTACAGATACCACCACAGTTGCGGCGAGAGCTGTTTTGCATTTAGGTGGGTTGTGGTATCTGACTACTGTTATTGTATCCTTTTTGTATCTAGTACTCTCCATCTACCATTTATGTACTGGACTTAGATACTGTGTGAGGACGATGATGTATATTTTGTATTCTGGTGTCGAGCTCGTGGGAGCCGACTGTTTTTATATGCAGTTATTTTCTGTGATGTTTACTTATTGCTCATTCTTCGCTACGGCGTCGTATATTACTCTTGTGATGATGGTTTCCGCCGTTGGGCGTGATTGCTCCCGTTTGGGGATGTTTTGTTTCATTATATTTCATTTTTCACTCATATCCTGTTATGTACCCGGTCTCGGGGCTACTTTTACAAAGGAAATGCTGCCAAAATTATTTAAATGATTAAGTAACTTTAAATGAACTTATTGAATTATTTAAGGTTTTCTAAATGCTTTAACTAAATGTTTTCAACACTCACTATTATTTTTATGGTTTTGATTTCTGGGTTCGGCTTACTTAGTCGCGTTACGCCTGTAGACGTAGCGTGGTTAAGTGCCGGTCACGAGTCGAAATACTCGGGTCGTGACAAAGTTGGTATGAGAGCGTAGGTTTTATCTTCGGAGTGTAGGATGACCCTGGCATGATGGAGTAGGTAGCTGCGGCAGGGTAGCGTAGCGTGTGTATGTTCCGCGGCATACTCACGACACGGTACACCGCCTACGCGACCTTAGGACTTATTGATTTAAATTCCTTCTTGAGTATATATATATATTCTTGTGATTCGATTTCCGTATTCTTATCGGATCCTAATTTCCCTTTCAGCCATTATGCCGCCAAAGACTACGAGGGCGCAGAGAGCGGCCGCGAGGGCCGAGATTCGAGTTGACTCGTCTGAGACGAGGACTGATCCGGGCAGTGCACCCGTTGTACCCGAGCAGACTGTTCCTCCCGTGACAGATCAGATCGCCACGCTAGGGGCTTGTATGCAGGAGATGCGCCAGACGGTGGGATCCAGCATGCAGGAGATGCGCCAGATGATAGGATCGCTAGTTGAGACGCTTCGAGCGCAGCGACCAGAGGTAGCTCTACCCGTTCCAGAGACCGCGATGGTACCTACCGCACAGCCAGTTGCCCCTACAGCCACGGAGGTGATTACAGTATCGCTATCAGAGTTCATGAGGTTGAAGCCTCCGGTCTTCACAGGCACCGATACAGCCGAGGACCCACAGTCTTTCATCGACAGGATGGCCCGGATATGCCGTTCCCTCAGATGCGCAGATACGAGATGGGTTGAGTTTGCGAGCTTTCGCCTGTAAGGTCTTGCGCAGAAGTGTGATTCAGTTGAGAAGGGCAGAGCAGCAGGTCTTCCTCCTATGACCTGGACAGAGTTTGTGACAGTATTTCTAGCCCGTTTCCTTCCCCAGAGTGTTAGGGATGCCCGAGCACGCAGATTTGAGTCCTTGCGCCAGACGCCAGGGATGACAGTGGCAGAGTATGACGTGCTGTTTACAGAGCTAGCAGTCTATGCCCCATACTTAGTGGCTACCGAGGAGTTGCGAGTCAAGAGATTTGTTCGAGGCTTGCTTACACCACTGTTCCTTGCGATCAGCGCGCAGCACTACGAGACCTATGCAGCAGCTGTAGACGCAGCCCTATTAGTCGAGGAGCGCCTTGCTGAGACTTCGGTAGTTCCAGAGCCGAAGAGAGTTCGTACCAGTATATCCGCACGGAGGCAGTCATTCAGACGCCGCGACAGGTATCGTTCTGGTACGAGGAGTAGCAGAGATTCGGGACGAGGCCAGATGTTTAGTTCGTATCCCCAGGAGAGTCAGCAGTCGCCGCGGGGTTTCTTTAGATGCGGCAGTCTACTTCACCTCGTCAGAGATTGTCCTGAGATACACCGGAGGGAGGCGGCAGCACCGCACGTTACCTTACCACCTTCACCATCCCAGAGGGCGTTGCCTGTTGTACCTACCGTTGCTCCGCGCCAGACTCATACACAGAGAGGTCGTGGGCGTGGAGGAGTTGCTCAGAGAGGACGGGATGACCGAGGCAGAGGGCAGTCAGTCGCAGGTGGTGGACAGGCGCGGGTTTTTGCTTTGACGCATCAGGACGCGCAAGCGTCTAATGCGGTGGTTTCAGGTATCCTTCCTGTATGTACGGTTGATGCACACGTGTTGTTCGATCTCGGATCCACACACTCGTACGTATCCACACTTCGTGCCGAGTTTGGGTAGAGAGTCCGGTTTGCTTGATCAGCCGCTTGTTGTGACCACTCCTGTGGGAGAGTCGTTTGTTGCTAGGCACGTGTTCCGATCCTGTACCGTCTGTATTGGCGAGAGGGAGTTGCCTGTCGACTTGATCCTTCTTGAGATGTTGGACTTCGACGTTCTTTTGGGCATGGATTGGTTAGCCACGTGCTATGCTTCTGTGGACTGCCGTGAGAAGACAGTTAGATTCTGCTTTCCCGGCGAGTCGGTTTTTGTTGTGTTGGGGGACCGTGGTGCCGCCCCTCACAGTGTGATTTCGTCTTTTCGCGCTGGACAACTTTTGAGGAAGAGATGTCAGGGATTTCTCGCTTTTATTTGCGATGCTAGTGCTACACAGGTTACGTTGGATCAGGTTCCGGTTGTTAGCGAGTTTCCTGATGTGTTCCCTGACGACCTTCCTGGGCTACCGCCCGAGCGCGACATTTCTTTCTGTATTGATTTGGTTCCTGGCACGGGGCCTGTTTCCATACCGCCTTATCGGATGGCCCCGGCGGAACTTCGAGAGTTGAAGGGTCAGTTGCAAGATTTGCTGGATAAGGGACTTATTCGACCCAGTGTTTCTCCTTGGGGTGCTCCAGTCCTGTTCGTCAAGAAGAAGGACGGCAGTTTGCGTCTGTGTATCGACTACCGCCAGCTGAACAGGGTGACAGTGCGGAACAAATATCCTTTGCCGCGCATCGACGATTTGTTCGACCAGCTTCAGGGGGCAGGGTACTTTTCGAGGATCGATTTACGATCGGGCTATCATCAGCTGCGGGTTCGACAGGAGGACATTCCCAGGACAGCTTTCCGCACGCGCTACAGCCATTATGAGTTTTTGGTGATGTCGTTCGGACTCACCAATGCGCCAGCAGCGTTCATGGACTTGATGAACCGTATTTTCCGGCCATATTTGGATCTGTTCATCATAGTCTTCATTGACGATATCTTGGTGTATTCCTGGAGTAGTGAGGAGCACGAGCAGCACCTGCGGATTACACTGCAGACTTTGAGGGAGCACCAGCTTTATGCGAAATTCTCCAAGTGTGCTTTTTGGCTGGACAGCGTAGACTTCTTGGGGCATGTGATTTCACGAGACGGTATATGTGTAGACCCGAGGAAGATCGAGGCCGTTCAGCGTTGGCCCAGACCCACATCGGTTACGGAGATTCGCAGCTTTTTGGGGTTGGCCGGTTACTACAGGCGATTTGTGCAGGACTTCTCCAGTATTGCTACCCCTTTGACCGGGTTGACCCGGAAGGGAGTCCTTTTCGATTGGATGGAGGAGTGCGAGCACAGTTTTCAGCAGTTACGGACTCGGCTGACGACGGCACCGGTATTATCATTACCTTCAGGCTCAGGCGGGTTTGTGGTCTATTGTGATGCCTCTCGAGTGGGACTAGGGTGCGTGTTGATGCAGCATGACAGGGTGATCGCGTATGCTTCGCGACAATTGAAGAAACATGAACAGAACTACCCCACTCATGATTTGGAGATGGCTGCAGTGGTCTTTGCACTTAAGATCTGGCGACATTACCTATACGGCGAGTCGTGTCAGATATTCACCGATCACAAGAGTTTAAAGTATATATTTCAGCAGCGAGACCTGAACCTTAGGCAGCGCCGATGGATGGAGTTAGTGAAGGATTACGACTGCGAGATCTTGTACCACCCGGGCAAAGCGAATGTGGCGGCGGATGCTTTGAGCAGGAGGCCCGGGAGTAGTCTATCTTGTTTGAGTGCGGTACGGGGGCAGTCGTCGGCAGATTGGCAGATATTATGCGACAGCCGGATACAGTTCGAGTTCACGCCGATTGGAGGACAGATCGCGCATGTTCGCGCATGCCCACAGTTACTTGACCGCATACATGAGGCACAGCGCAGTGATGACCGATGTTCGGAGATCATGGCACAGATTGGACATGGCAGATTTTCCGAGTTCGTGATCGATGATCGGGGGTACTACATTTTGGAGTTAGACCGTGCGTACCAGATGCTGAGGGACTGCGGCGCGAGATTCTTGAGAAGGCACATCGATCGGTGTACAGCGTCCATCCCGGTTCCACCAAGATGTATCATGATATGAGAGATGGTTATTGGTGGGACGGAATGAAGAGGGACATCGCAGATTTCGTGTCGAGATGCCTGACTTGTCAGCAAGTCAAGGCTGAGCACCAGAGGCCCGCGGGAGAGCTACAACCGTTACCCATTCCGGAGTGGAAATGGGAGCAGAATTCGATGGATTTCGTTGTGGGTCTACCCAGGACTAGTCGAGGGTATGACTCCATCTGGGTGATCGTGGATCGTTTGACGAAGGCGGCTCACTTCCTACCAGTGAAGACGACTTTCGGATTTACTCAGTATGCCCAGATCTACATCGACGAGATAGTACGACTGCACGGAGTCCCGACAGTTATCGTGTCTGACAGAGGCACCCAGTTTACCAATCGATTATGGCAGAGGCTTCAGGAGGCTTTGAGCACTCGCTTGAGTTTCAGCACAGCATTTCATCCGCAGACCGACGGACAGTCAGAGCGGACTATTCAGACTCTCGAGGACATGCTCATAGCGTGTGTATTAGATTTCGGAGGTAGCTGGGATCATCACTTACCCTTGGTAGAGGTCTCCTACAATAACAGCTACCAGGAGACCATTCAGATGGCACCGTTTGAGGCTCTCTATGAGAGGAGATGCAGATCGCCCGTCTGTTGGACAGAGCTCAGTGAGGGCAGTATCTTAGGACCACAGATTGTTGAGGAGACGACCGCGAAGATCCAGTTGATTCGCGATAGGATGAGAGCAGCGCAGAGTAGGCAGAGATCTTATGCGGACCGTCGGCGGCGCAGGCTTGAGTTTTCTGTTGGTGATCATGTTTTCTTGAGGGTCTCCCCTATGAAAGGTGTGATGAGGTTTGGGAAGAAGGGAAAGCTCAGTCCCAGATATGTGGGCCCCTTCGAGATCCTCGAGCGTGTTGGTGCAGTAGCATACCGATTAGCCCTTCCGCCCAGTTTTCCAGATGTGCACCCCGTATTTCACGTTTCGATGCTCCGTAGATATCTACATGATCCTTCGCATGCAATTCAGCACCCGACGATCCAGCTTGAGCGCGACCTTTCCTATGCAGAGCAGCCGGTGATGATCTTGGATCAACAAGTGAAGAAATTGAGATCGAAGGACATCCCATCAGTTAAGGTACTTTGGCATGGTCAGAACCGTGAGGAGGTCACTTGGGAGATCGAAAGCGAGATGATGAAGACGTATCCCCATCTTTTCAAAGGTACGTGTAGTTAGATTTTGAAATTCGGGGACGAATTTCTTTAAGGGGGAGAGATTGTAACACCTTAGGATGTGTTTAGTGACTAATTATATTTAAATAATGGGTTTTTAATAAGAAGTTTACCAAATTGGGTTTTAAATATTTTTCTTAATTTAATAAATATTTTTCTAAAATTTTCCTAGGTTTGCACACACATGTGCATGTAAACTAGGGTTTTTAAAAGAGTTAATACTAGGATTAGCAACCATGGTGGGTTTTAATCATGGGGATTAAGTCTTTTGGGTTTTAATTGAGTTTAATTAGTTAATTAATAGTTGCTTTAATTTGAATTCCTTTGGGGGTTGACTTGGTGAGAGAGAGAGAGAGAGTGCATCATGGCTTAAGCCATGCTTGCAATTAATGAGGAGAGAGAGAGGACGGGTTGACATTGGGTGATGATTTCCTCTCATTTGTTTTGTTCTTTCTCACAACTTCACTCACACACACACCCTTACCTCTTCAGCAGCAGCAGCTCCTTGCATCCACAGCAGCAGCAGCAGACTTCACAGCAGCAGCAGCAAGCATTCCAGCAACAGCACCAGTAGCAGCAGTTAGCAGCAGCAACAGCCTCAACTTCGACTGCAGCCCCTTCCCTTCACTTCTTCCTCCAGCTCCCTAGGGTCGAGTGTGGGGTATATTTCCTAAACTTACTCCCTAGTTTACTTGTTTAGTGTAGTTTTGCTTCGGTTAGTGGTTATTGTTGCGATTTAGTGCGATATGAGGTGTTTAGCGGGAACCTTGAGCAAGTGATGTGTGATTTGGTTTCAGTAGGTTGATAGAGTGTTGTTAAGGCCATTTCAACCCAGCTTAGCCCCCAATTGTACTAAATTACCACCAGATCCCTATTTGATGCAATTCGTCGTTTTTAAGCAAAATTTGAGTTTCTGAAAACTGCTATCGACCCGATGAGTTCAGATTAATTTTGAGAAGACTGCAGTGTAGTGGCTAGGTACTGATACCCCAGGTAGAACCCGACCCCTTTTCTTCATGTTTAGGCCGCCGAAATATCGTTTCTGGCCGCAATTTGCGGCCAGATGGGTAGGGTTTGGGTTGGGGTTTGGTCCTTTGGGTGTCTTCAGCTGTGTGTAGTGTTATGGTATATATATTTTTGTAAATTAAGTTATGTATAAAAATCTGGAACTATATACCTATTTCTCGTATTTTAAACCTCCGCGACACGCGTGATACGCGTGTGGGTTTGGGGTTTCTGCGTATCGCGACGCGTCAGGGTAGTTTCAGGCGCATGATCACACGTTTTAGCGTATCGCGCACACGCGCGATTGGTTTACGACATGGGTTTCTAATTGTATCGTAATATCACGTTTTGTGAAATTGAGCTTATGTGTGATATATGTTATGTGATTCTAGGTTCGCCGGCGAGTGAGACGGACGCTGCAAAGAAGGGCAAGCAAGTCGTCGGCTACACTTAGCGCGAGACTTCGGTGAGTAGATTTAACATCTACGGCGATATCGCCCGCATGGCGTTATGCGTCAGGGCTGATAGGACCTTATTATTATATGTTGCATTTACCTTATGGACTGTCATTGCATATTGCATTCCCTGCTGTATGTATGCTTAGAATTGATAGAACACCGCACTATTACTAACGGTTCATGTTGCACGAGCACTAATCTGCATGCTACACACACACCGTTAGTAATTGCCATGACACACTCACTGTAGAACTGCCATGATTATATTGCTGTAGTTCTTTTCATATATGATTCGATATGACTTTCATGGAAATTGGGAGCCGCAGGATATTTTTAAAAACGGAAACTAATTTTAAAAGCGGTTTTCCCTTATACCTATGTCATGGATTGATGTACGTAGCACATCGCATTGGATTTACTTCTTGGTGTTGGATTTTCATATGATTTCTGGTTTTGAGGACCGTGGGATTTTTAAGAAAAGATGCACCATTTGAAAACCCGGTTCCTCGTGATATGATATTTTGGTGCGTCCACCACGCGTTTTCTCTGTGCTGAGACGTGTGCTTGAAACCCGATTCGAGGAGATGGATGATCCGTTTGCGGGTTCGTGGTAGACCCGGTATGGTTCCCCGGGGCGATAAATGTTTTTCGTGGAGTAGACGATGAGCATGGCAGGGTGGCGAGTGCCTACCGGTGATTGGTTGGACCTGGCGGTTATCCGGAGGATACCGACCAGAGTCGAGAGATGGATGCGGGATGGTCCGTACTGCCGTGGCCGAGGGCCGATACCGCAGACGGAGCCCGTGGGCTGATCCGGACTGACGGAGCCCGATATATAAGGATTTGTGTGTCGATGCTGGACACGAGTATTTTATGATGTTTTGGGTGCCGATGTTGGGCACTCGTGATTTCTCAGAGATTTACAGGATTTGAGGGCCGATGGGTGTGCCGGCGCCTGAGTTATTTGGGATTTGGGTGCAGTTGTGGGCACCGATTGTTTTCCACGTTGATATTCCGTGTAGATGTTGTTTATCCCATGCTCAGCATTGATTACCATATATCTCATCCTGTAGTTATTTTACCTGACAGAGCATCTGCATGATTATTGCACATACTGCTTATCACGCATTGATATCATCTGCTGGCATTTGTTAGAGTAGCGCAGTACGTGCATGCTCGCGATTACCTTTATATGTTATCTCTATTCACGAGTTGGCAACTCACCCCCGTTGTGCCACAGTATTTGCAGGTTGCCCTCAGCATAGTCGCGGCAGGCTGTCTTTTGCATCTTTTGGCTACAGATACCACTACAGTTGCGGCGAGAGCTGTTTTGCATTTAGGTGGGTTGTGGTATCTGACTACTGTTATTGTATCCCTTTTTGTATCTAGTACTCTCCATCTACCATTTATGTACTGGACTTAGATACTGTGTGAGGACGATGATGTATATTTTGTATTCTGGTGTCGAGCTCGTGGGAGCCGACTGTTTTTATATGCAGTTATTTTCTGTGATGTTTACTTATTGCTCATTCTTCGCTACGGCGTCGTATATTATTCTTGTGATGATGGTTTCCGCCGTTGGGCGTGATTGCTCCCGTTTGGGGATGTTTTGTTTCATTATATTTCATTTTTCACTCATATCCTGTTATGTACCCGGTCTCGGGGCTACTTTTACAAAGGAAATGCTGCCAAAATTATTTAAATGATTAAGTAACTTTAAAGGAACTTATTGAATTATTTAAGGTTTTCTAAATGCTTTAACTAAATGTTTTCAACACTCACTATTATTTTTATGGTTTTGATTTCTGGGTTCGGCTTACTTAGTCGCGTTACGCCTGTAGACGTAGCGTGGTTAAGTGCCGGTCACGAGTCGAAATACTCGGGTCGTGACAGCAATATTCTTTTATTGGGACACTTCCGAGTTGAGGATGATGTCACCATTGATGTATATTATTTACTTTTCCGCATTAGGATAGAACCAAGGCGGGGAGCACAAGTAACCGGGTTCTAGAGTCCAGTGGGAGACCATCTCAAGGAGTTGAGACCGGGTCTCCTAACTCTAGAATTGGTAGGGTTACTTGCTGCTCTCGTAGGGGTCTAGGATGGGGGTTTGGCTTTTCTTCCGTGGAATTCGTGTTTTACATTACTGGTTAAATTTAAAACACGGAAATCCTAGTATATCCAATATTTTATATGTTGCTTCTGCTGCTTGGTTCTGTGATGTGATCATATAACTGCGTGAGACGAATGTTCTATTATATATATTGTATATAATAAACGTTGCTTATGTTTTGCACCCACGCTAGTCCAGCCCCCGCTCTGCCGGTAGTTAACATAACAGTGCATGACGGGGCCCCATGCCGAATGCGGATGGTATAAGCGTACGTTCTATTTTCGTTTTATTTTTCTGTGATATTTAGGAAACATTAAATGATAGGACTTCATTAATGAGATTAATGAAAAGAAAGAAACCTAAAAATGTTGTATAATCAAATTTTCAAAAAGGATAGATCTAGTTTTTGCTCTGCATAGTGGTATTCCTTGCTTCAAAAACATTCATTTTCAAAATCACTAGATTCTACAACGATATCAAGTTCATTACGTTAAAGGTTTTTCTAAAAACCAGCCGTAGCCCTCCGTCATTTCAGATAAGTGCCATTTAGTATTCGTGCTATGTTTGTTGACTATGTTAAGGCATAGTGTGCGGTAGCTAATTAGTGCTTATCTGTAACCATATGATGCGATTGGATTAGGGTAGTTGTACGACTTTGTTGACTATGTTAAGGGTCGTACGGATGGGATTAATTCAATCAAGAAATGAACGGGTTGAACTTGACTAGCGTCCTATGGTTTGTTGACCTCCGTCAAGGTCATAAGAAGCTAGGGGTAAAAACAATTATCGGGAATTTCAAGTGTTGAAATTTACAATGAGATTGCATACCTTCTATATGATAGTTGGATCCCGATACCCACTGCGAGTAAGAGTTACCCCTGGAAGAGTTTTGTACTTTACAATTAGCTAATCCAGTAGGTACCTAGAAAGGTGTCAACGGGGATATGCCTCTAGGGAAACGGGGTTTATTTTAATTAGGTCCGTACGAAAGCACGAGGAACCTCCCTTAGAGTACCGACACTTGCCTGGCTGACCGGTTAGCATACTTGTAGAATATAATTAATCCCGGCTAATGTTACTTTTTATGATTTGAAGGAAGATTTGATAAAAACAGTGGGAGCAATCCTGATTAAGATAAAATAATAACCAATCTAATCTTGCAAAGAGCGCACGCAAAGTGATTATCCATCTCTCTCTCCTGGTAGCGACCAATGACATGCCTTAATTAAGATAATAATATGGTTGTAATGACCGAACTCACTTATTATACTGGGCTAGTTTCCGCTCTATTTTATGATTGTCATAAGTCTGAGCAAGGAATAGGGGAATATCAGGATTCCCACGCCACCCAAACGAAGAATCAACATGTTGATGCATCTTCTTCGCGTGTGTTCGTTACCAAGAATCGTTTCTCAGTTAACTCTACGTCCTGGGTATTTGATACCGGATCAGGATCCCACGTATGTAATTTATTACATGGGCTATAGAGAGGTAGAAAACCGGGAAATGACGATATGTCTCTAGTAGTAGGGAATGGTGCAAATTGTTGCAGCCAAAGCAGTTGGCAAATATCACCTTGTATTAAGTAGTAACACATTGATTCTAAAAACGACTGTTATTACGTACTCTCGATGATGTGCAATATCATATTCATCTCTTTATTTGGATAAAGAAAGATATAACAAGTGTTGATTGGGTTTGGTACGTTGTGTAACGGTATAATCGTTCTGAATCAAATCATAGTTCTAAGCATACAGAACACACACAAGAGGAAAAGTTCAGAAATGAACGAAACCTTTTTATGGCATTATAGACTAGGTCATATCAATGCGACAAGACTAGTTAAAGTTGCATAAGAATGCATATTTGAATCCGTTCGAATTTACATCTTATGAAACTTGGCAGTCATGTCTCAATGGCAAGATGACCAAATCTCCGTTTACTGGACACGGAGAAAGAGCTACAGAACTCTTGGACATATACATAGTAATGTATACGGTCCTATGTCTACACATGTCAGGAATGGTTCCTCGTACTTTACTATATTCACTGATGATCTCTCAAGATACGGATATGTGTTCCTGTTGAAACACAAATCTGATTTTTTTGAGAAATTCAAGAAATATAAGTACGAAGTTGAGAACCAGAGGGGTAGAAGTATTAAAATCCTTCGATCTGATCGGGGAGGAGAATACTTGAGCACGGAGTTCCTGGATTATTTAAAAGAGAAGGTGATTCTCTCTCAGCTTACTCCTCCGTATACACCACAACACAACGGTATATTGGGATGGAGGAATCGCACTCTATTAGATATGATGCGCTCTATGATGAGTATTGCTGAGTTGCCTATTTCCTTTTGGGGTTATGCACTTGAGATAGCTGCATCTATTGAATAGAGTTCCGATCAAATCCGTTGCCTACCATTCCATATGAGATATGGAATGGGAAGAGACCATCTCTTAAACGAGTTAAGATATGGGGTTGTCCGGCCTATGTTGAAAAGCAAAATCCGGACAAGCTTGAGGCAAGGTTAGTTCTGTGCAAGTTTGTAGGATATCCCAAACATTCGCGAGGGAATATCTTTTACCACACCGAGGAACAAAATGTGTTTGCTTCTCGACATGCCACCTTTTTAGAAAAAGAATTTCTTGTGAAAGAAATTAGTGGCAATAAGATAGAACTGGAAGAAATTCCAGCAACACAAACTATAACTGACGATTTGGTGGAACCGGAGGATTCAATAGTCCCCGACAAACCGCAGCCACTCCGCAGATCTAGTAGGGTTCCTCATTCACCTGAGAGATACTACGGTTTTTTCATAGACGGTAGGAGCGAGAATTGCATCATGGAAGATATTGGCCCAACTAGTTTCGAGCTGGCCATCACAAGTGGAGACTCTGTGAAATGGCTGGATGCTATGCGATCTGAGATGGAATCCATGTACACCAACAAAGTATCGACTTTGGATGTTGCTCTTGAAGGGGTAAAACCCATCGGGAACAAGTGGATATCTGAGAAAGATAATTTGGTGTAGATGGAAAAGTTGAGACTTTCAAAGCTAGACTTGTAGCAAAAGGTTTCCGTCAACGACCTGGTGTCGACTATGATGAAACCTTTTCTCCTGTCACTATACTTAAGTCCATCAGGATCCTACTTGCCATTGCTGCATACCATAACTACGAAATCTGGCAGATTGCACGTTTAAACCGCTTTTCTAAATGGTGATTTAGAAGAGAGCGTGCATATGACACTTCCAGAGGGCTTCGTAGACAGTGGGAGTAGCGGAAGCGTGTGCAAGCTGCTTAAATCCATCTACGGATTAAATCAGGCATCGCGAAGATGGAACATCTGTTTTGATGAAACTGTCAAAGAGTTTGACTTCATCAAAAAGGTAGATGAACCATGTATATATAAGAAGGTTGTAGAGAGGAAGGTTGTCTTCCTCGTATTGTACGCGGATGACATACTCTTGATAGGAAACGATGTTCCTATGCTACACTCGGTCAAGCCCCTCTTGTCACACAAGTTCTCCATGAAAGATCTAACTGATGCCTCCTACATCCTGGGGATAAAGATCTATAGAGATAGATCTAAACCGATGTTGGGATTGTCCCAATCTAGGTACATAGACGCCATACTGAAGGGGTTTAGTGTGGAAGATTCTAAGCGTGGTAATATACCCGCTTGTTCAGGAATCATCTCTCCAAAAAGATGTCTCTCAAGACTGATTTGGAGAGAGCTCGCATACAAGGGATACCCTATGCTTCGGCAGTCGGGTCAATCATGTATGCGATGTTGTGTACCAGACCGGTGTAGCATGCTCACTTGGTGTAGTGAGTAGGTATCAATAAGATCCACGGGAGAAACACTGGAAAGCTGTGAAGAACATTCTTAAGTACTTGAGAAGCACTAAAGAGATGTTCTTGGTGTATGGTAACGGTGTACTCTAGGTGGAGTCCTTTACCGATTCGAGCTTCTAGAGTGGTAAGGACGACTGAAAGTCAGTCTCGGGTTTTGTCTTCAACCTCAGTAGAGGGACGGTATGTTGGAAGAGTTCCAAGCTATATACCGTAGCAGACTCGTTGATAGAGGCTGATTACATCGCTACCAACGATGCTGCCAAAGAGGCTTTCTGGATGAATAAGTTCATAAGATGAACTTGGTTCCTACTATTGAGCATCCAATACCTGTGTTTTGTGATAACAATGGAGCTGTGGTTTTGGCCTAGGAACCCCGGTCCCATCAGCGATCCAGAAATATTCTTACGCAGTATCACCTGACCAGGGAGATAGTTGATCTCCGGGAGATCGAGATTAGAAGAGTTGACACAGCGGATCCAATCATAAAGGCCCACCCCCCAAATGCGATTCGAAATTTTTTTGGGATGTTGGGTATGAGATACTACAGCAACTGGCCTTAGTGCAAGTAGGAGATTGATAGGAATATGTATGCTTTAGAGGCCATTATTGTTGATATAGTGGTGGTTGGGCATATATATAGATGACTTTCTTGCTCAACATGATTGTATGCTATCTTGTTACCTTTATCTTAACATGTAGACTGGTATTCTTTACTGTCTTTCTCTCACATGTTGATAAAGCCCTTAGGATATGTACTTGACTACCAGGATTATGATGAGATCATACTAGTGGGGTCAGGGTGGTCCAAAATAACATCTTTTAACAGTTCCTAGTCTAGGGGATATCGAGACAGGGTATCGATATTCCAGAGTAGACTAGTGTGTACATTTCTTGTCTCTTAGAGGGCGATGGTTGATCCCACAACCATTGGTGTATGACATCAAAGATTGTACACATGTGCCTATTAGAGAATGGGTACACCGAACGGACTCGCCGAGAACTCCTAGTTGGTAGTATACCTATCGTCAGATAGCAGTCCCCTGGTGACTCTGGTACAGGTTAGTCTGTAGACCCGAAATCGTTATAGAGTCTTGTGTGGCTCCCACTGTGCTTTGATTTCCTCCCTACCACGCTCAAGAGGAGTTGTGCAAATAGGTGGGTTTTGGATACAGTTCCGAGTCACATGGAGGCAACGAGCGATAGGACGGGTTTCGTCTCTCCCGGTATTGGGGGTTGATGTTGCGCTATGCTCGATTGGCTATAACTCAGGGCTGCTGCTGAGATTTACTGATAAGAGTTATCAGTAATTTCTCGAACCGTTATAGGCCTGAAATCGGCATGACTTATCAAGTTATTGGGGTATGACGTTTACCACCCTTAGACTCGATATGCGACATATCAGACGAAGAGACCGGACTGTACGGCAGTGTTACTGATAGGCTCATGGAGAGTATGGACAAGCTTGCTTGTTGATCTTCATATCACTCAATACCCGGGTAGCTGTTACGTCCAGCTAGTACCGCTGACGGCTTATAGGCGACTGATGTGATCATCACCTACTGCTGGCGTATTGACGAGTATTTAGAGTCCCACACAAAAGTTTCCTGGTTCAAGCGAAACGAAGTAGGGCACATATGTGATATGTGTGCGGGCCTGATTAAATACGTGTATGTGATACCGTATTGTAATCTGGCAGTTATCTGTTATCAAGTTAGGTTATATGTGATATAACTAGATTATCGAATCAAGTGTTGATTTGATAATGTGATACATATATAAACGATATTAGTCGGTCATATGTGATATAACCGGATTATTAAATCAAGTGTTGATTTAATAATGTGATATAAATTATATTTGATATAATTATATCTTAACTAATATTATTAGCTCACTAATTATTTACTATATATATATATTAAGCATCGCATGATTTTCTATTTTTGTGAAAAATAGAAATGAGGTGGAAAATGAAGAGGAATGGGGAAGCATGGCTTTATCTAATATTATATTTGCCTTGACTTACTATTGAAGCATGGCTCCATATTTTTATTTGTGGATATTGGATGCTTCAATAAGTGAGGGCCTATGATGAGACATTCTTCTCTCATTCTATCACTTTAGACATTATTCTTGAGTTGCTCTCCTGAGTTCTTTATCTCTTTTTCTTTCTCATCATGCATCAAAACTCCAACCCCTCACATATGATGTGAACCATGGAGTTTTGAACAAACTAGTGAGCTTCAATTTCCCTACTTCACCATTCTACACCAAACTAGCACTTTGGTGTGGCGTGTTTCCTTCACCAATAAGAGATTAGTGAAGATGTAGCTTGAGCTAGTGGGCTTCGCGTGGATCATCTTCGGCACGAAAGTTATCGGAGGAAGCTCGTCCAAACTCTTAACTGGAGCCTAGTAGAGTCGCGTGGACTACTACACGGAGCTTGTGAAGAGAATGACTCGATCTACGAGGGTATAGCCATATTCTCTTCTTTAGTTTGTTCATATCATCATAGGTTTAACCCTAAAATTCTAGTTAAGATCTTGGTTAGTCTAACTTAGCACCTAGAAAAATTTAAATTTGGCATGCTTGATGCTGCTAAAACCTTGTTATGGTGCTAGGGTAGACTTTCAGGAGGAAGACCGGAGGCCAAGCTCGATCCAGGACGCCTCGAGGAGCTTATGAAGATGGCAGAAGACCGAAGGATATGGCTCGTTCGGTATAACCACTTCTATCACTATAGTTTTGCTCTTTGTAGATTGCCAGTAAGGGTTTATGGTTCGATCTAGACGGATTCGTTAGTGCCAAATTTTTTAAACGCCAGTTTTTGTTTCGCACCGGCCACGGCTGATGGCCAGGACGCTATCGTAACCCAACAGATAGAGCCCTTAGGATTCTTACTTGACTACTAGGGTTATTGTGGCGATCACACTTGTGAGAACTAGGTAGTCTATAAGTAAATCCTTAAATGTTCCTAGTCGTGGGAATATCGAGACTGAGCATCGATATTCCAGAATAGCTAGTGTATACGTTTCTTGACCCCGACGAAGGGCGATGGCCGGTCTTACAACCATTGGTGTCAGTCATCAAAGTTAGTATACAGGTGCTCATTGGGTTATCAGTTATATTGGACGGACTCGTCGAGAACATGTTGGATGATATTATACCAATTGTCAGGTAGCAGTTCTCTGGTGACATGTGTACAGGTTAGTCTGTCGACCTGAGATCGTCATTCGTCTCGTGTGAGTGCCCACTGTGCTTTGATTATTACCCTACCACGGCTTTACTGAGTCGTGCAAACATGTTTTAGTTGGGTATAGTCCCGAGCTACATGGAGGCAGTGAGCGAGTTGTCGGGGATTCGTCTCTGTCGGTATTGGGAGTACATATCGCGCCGTGCACGGGTAGCCATCACCATAAATCCTCGCCCGAGGTGGATGAGAATTATTGATTTGGATCAGTAGTTTCTCAATGGGTGATGGGATTTATATTGACACGACTTATCGCGTTATTAGGGGTCTGACTTTATCCATCCTCTAAACTCGATATGCGATACTTTTAGACGAACAGACTTACGGAGACGGTCACTTTCTGGCTCAGAAGAGATACAGACAAGTTTGCTTGTCGGCCTTCCTTTCGTTTAATATCTGAGTAGCCGTTACATACAGCTAGTGCCGCTGACGTGCTTGTGGTTAAACCCACTGCCAGCGTATTGTCGAGTTTTTATAGTCCCACACAGAGTGTTTCCCAGCTCGGGCGAAACGATGTAGTGTACGTATTTCCATACGTATTTGGTTCGATTAAAACACGTGTGTTTGTACACGTGCTTTTAATCGGACAGTTTGTTAATACTAGCCGGTTTGAAAGATAGCCAGGTTATCACATTTTTGTTTAAATGTGAGCTGGTATTATATATCTCTTGCAGTATCTCTTATTTCGGTATTCGTATTTTGACAGTATACGGTATTTATATGAATATGAGTATTTGTGTCAAAATATTAATACGGGTATTTGTATCATTAGTACATATACGGGTATTCATATATTATACGAATACGGTATTCATATTTTGATAAGAATACGGGTGTATGTATTTGTAGCATATACTTATATTAGTGTATTTGTATATATTTATATATACATATGTATATGTGTGCATATGAGGTGGCTTCTTTATCTTCTCATCTCTTTTACTAAATGTGAGAAGGATGTGTGCTTGTGACTCACATGGTGAGTCACAACCCAATCACTCACATAAAAGAAGAAGAGAGAGAAAAGGAAGGGCAGGTTTATTTTCTTAAGTTGCCATGCTCATCTTCACCATGTTCTCTTCTTTTGGTTTTTAGTTATGGAGAATTAGAAAAGGATAATGAGAGATTAACTAGAGATTAGCCACTACATCAATCTAGTGATCAACTCTTAGCAAGTCTTGATCACTAATTGCTTCAAGTTAGAATCTAGAGCCTTAGTTCGGACTCTTTCGAGATGGATCATCGAAGATCGACTCTCAAGCTCGTTTCGACGACCTAAGAAGCTAAGGAAGTGGAAAGAAGACAAAGTACACGACCACAAAGGATGTAATCACAAACCTAGCAGTTAAAACTCCTTTAGTTTCTAATTTAGTGTTTGGGTTCGTGCTCAAGTTTCGAAAATTTTCGTTTAGTATTCCGCATTGCCGCTAGTTTGCGGTGTGAGTACGAACGTCTATCTATATGGTATCAGAGCCATCCAAACACTAGAACTAGTTTAGACGATATTTAAAGTTTCGAACCGACAAATTCCGTATTTTCAAAACCCAAAATTCTAGTTTCTGTCAAAAAAAAATTCGGTCTCTAAATTTTTTTTTGCGTATTGCAGAAGGATGATAGGACCAAGTATATGACACCGTGCAAACACGAGTCAATTTGGAGAAAATTGGGCCGCCAAAATATTGAAAAAACCGCAAATTGCGGCTATTTTAGCTCCAAATTAGTCCGTCTTTTTACAGTGTCTTGGGTATTGAAAATGGGGATTTTTGGTATACGCAATTTTTGTCCAGATTTAACTTGCTGTTATTTTTGCATTCAGGCAATTCGAAACGTTAACTCGAAACTTTAGCATCGTTTAATGTCTTCAAGTTTGTATTTGTGTTTGTGAATGTCGTCTAATTGCTATAGGTCGATTAGGTGGGGTTGCAAATACTTGTTGCTTCTGTGATGTATATCTTGATTGAAATAGTTGCGGTAGTCATTGTGAATAGCCGGAGGTTTTAGTGAGATGAGAGTTTTATATTTACATCTGTATATTCATATTGCGGGTCGAGCGTTCGGCTTGTGGACTGCCGTCACTGCTTAATGTATATTCTTATGATGGGCACATCCGGGTTGAGGTTGTGTCACCTATGTATTATATTTGTTTCATGATCCAGGAGGAGTGCACAGGTAGCCGGGTTCTAAGAGGCAACAGATGGTCATCTCATGGTGTTGAGAACGGGGCATCCCATTCTAGAATTGGCAGGACTACTTGTCGCACTCGTAGGGGTTTAGGGGACTGGGTTTCGGCTATTCACACGACCGTGGAATCCTTGTTTCATCCATGGCTTAAATGAAACACAGAATTCCTAGTATACCCTCTATTTCATAGTGTTTGCTTCCGCTGTGATTTTGAGTTTGTGATATATTATCATGCCTGAGATGAATATTGTTATATATATATCTAGTAAACGCTATATATGTTTTGCATCTGCGCTAGTCATGTCCCCGTTCTGCCGTAAGTTAAGTAACCTTACGGTGAAGATCTGGGACCCTGTGGCGAATGCGGATGGCATATATGTATGCCTATTTTTGTTTCTTTTTGGTAATATTATTAACTGATGGGATAACATTATAGTTCTAATGCAAGTAAAACAAACCAAGATGACGTCGGAACCGAATTTTTAAAACTATTCGGTTTTCTTCAAAACCAAAGTTATATTCTTTTGCTTTGAATAAGGGGTATTCGGTTAAGAATATCCTACTCATTCGATGAGGAAAGAGCCTTAGCCCCTTCACAGGGAGTTCGCTCTTAGACAAAAGTTTATGTTACTAGTTTTAAAAGCAGAGCCTAAGCCACTCTTTTGCAAAACCACTTGAGTTCCTTCAACGATATCAAGTTCATTACGTTAAAAGTTTCGGCCAAAAACAGCCGTAGTCCTCTGTCATTTCCTATGAGTAGTACTTAGTATTTGTACTGCGTTTGTTGACTGTGTCAAGACGTAGTGTGCAGTAGCTAAGTGGTGCTTGTTTGTATTATATATGCGATTGGTTAGGACAGTCATGCGGCCTTATTGATTGTATCAAGGGCTCGTGCTGATGGGTTTAATGCAATCAAGATAATGACGGGTTGAACTTGACTAGGATCTTTTGATTTGTTGACTGTGTCAAGGTCACTTGGGTCTTGAAGGTAAAATTCTACATCGGGAGTTTCAAACATAAAGGAAGCTTGCAAGGCATGCGCATACCTTTTGGAGCGGTGATTTGAGTGGATTCCGTCAGGTTATCACGTGATTATAGTTGGGTCCCGATTCTCACTGTGAGTAGGTATTACTCAGAAGATTTTCACTTCACAATTAGCTAACCCATTATATGTCTAGAAAGTGTTATCAAGCTTACGCCTCTGCGGAAACGGGGATATTTAATTAGGTCCGTGCGAGAGCATGAGGAGCCTCCCTCGGAGTACCAACACTGTCCTGGCTGAACGGTTAGCGAACTTGTAAGGTGTAAATGATCCCGACTAGTTCTCTTTTTAGGGTTTAAAGGAGAATTCGAGAAAACAGTGCGAGCCATCCAGATTAGCTAAAGTAATTAATCAATCTAATCTAGATTAGAGTGCATGCTGAGTGTTTCTTTTCTCTCTTTGGCAGCGGCCATGGCCCGCTTTAAACTAAAACTCATAACCCAAGTTGACCAAAACCTTTTTACAAACTCGACTTTGGATTGTCACGATTCACGACAAAGTCACATATATCCACGCCGCTTTTGCTTTACCCTTTGCTTTCTTTAGAACATTTCGTATCATTACGAAGATCCATATAAAATGGATATAACCATCACATATGGTTACATGCGAACTCATAGAAATTTATTTTAGTTCGAGAATGGATTCCGGTTCTGAAGAAACAGAATAGGATTATTCGGTTGTCTTTTCTATTTACCTTCTCTGAGGTTGTGAGGGCTCCTAGTATTAGGAGAGTACCTATTGCGCTTATTGGATAGTCTTCTTCCAAACCTTAGATGTCGAAAGATAGGGAAAGAAGAAAACCCATTAGCCTAAGTAAGGTGTATAGAAGGTAGGAAGTAAAGACATATAAAGGGATTGGAGTAATGACAATGGAAATTGTAACTAATGTCATGAGTTGGATATTGGATAAGGGATTACTAGGAATATTCGGCCACCCCTTCGAAGCATTTTTATATTTTAGTTTTACTGTGCGAAGTTAATTGAAAACTGCTTTCTCAATAAAATTCTGACTCCAGGGTATGTATTTACCAGACTAGATTCTCACATCTGTATAGTATTACAGATGCCGAGTGAGAGTAGAATATTAGGAATTAGGTGACAAGATTCTAAAAGATCAGAATTCTTTGTAATTGGTGAAATTTGAGGAAATCACCTAGGTTTTGCATTACGGCAAATATATGGTTTTGAATATCCGTTATACACCAATTTCAAACTGATATATCTGTACGTTTGTTTTATAAAGTGAGATATAACTTTTTGAAATTGTGTTTATAACACTTACTTTTATCAGTTGATGATTAAATTAGGTGCATTCAATAACGGTGTAATTTTTTTTAACTATAATACAATTTTCAACCTACAACACACAGAGTTTGAGTTATTAAACTCAGTCGGACTTATACAAAGTATTGCATATTTTCCGATGTCCATTAGGACAATGGGTTGGTACTCGTACTATATTCTGTTTACTTGTGACTTCTCTGGTTTTAGACATGCATTTCGTTGAATACAATGTCCAAATTTTGAGAAGTTATAGGTATATGAATAAAGTAGAGAACCATGCGTTGGAAGTATCAATATTCTTCAAGGTGATCAAAGATGTAGATACTTATACTAGTATTCCGCAATAGTAATTTTGAGAACTTGCTTCTCTCTCAGCTTACTCATCCGTGAGTGCGCTCCTTGATGAGTAATCCTGCATGGCTTTTTCCTCTTCGGTTGTGTACTGGAAACAGCTGCATAATTTTTGAATCTGATTCAAATTAAATTAGTGCTTTTATTTTCATATTGGATATAGAATGGATTCATATCTTAACGATGTTAAAGGTATATGGAATTGTCCGGCTTATGCATAAAACCAGAATCCTGATTAACTCAAGGCACGTTTTCTGTAATGGCAGTTTGTGGGTTTTCCCGGGCATAAACGAGGGTTAACATTCTACCATCTGCAAGATCAATAGTTATATTGTTCTTGACTCGCCACATTTTAGTAAAATGAATTATTTTTAGAAAATATTAGTGGGAGTGTGGTTGAACCGGAAGTGATTCCATAACCATAAACGGTTACTGAATATTTAATAGAACTTAAGAATTCAATTGGATTCGACAATCCATTAGCCATTCCGCAGATATAGTAGGTAATCTCAGCCATCCGAGGTATTTCGGTTTGCTCATAGACGGTGACATGGAAATTTGCATCATGGTTATGATGGCCCTATTAGTTATCAGCTGGCCATTGGAAGCGGTGACTTCCAGATGACGGCCAGATGCCTGATATCCAAGTTGGACTCCACGTACTTCAGCAAATTATAGAATTTGCTAGGTGCTTCTGAAGGGGTAAAACCCATTAGGAGCAAGTAGATCTTTTCGAGATCAGTGCAGGTGGAAAGGGAATAACCTAATAAGGCGAGACTTGTAGTAAAGAGTTTTCATCAAATACTCATTGTGGATTATGATAAAACTTTTTCTTCAATGTCTGTGCTGAAGTCCATACGGATATGGCTTATCACTACTGTTGTCCATGACTATAAGATTTGGCAGGTGGATGCTTGTAACGTCTTTCTAAATGGGTATTTAGAAGTTCATGTGTATATGACTCTGCCAGAGAGTTGTCGTAATCAATGGGAGAAGTGGGAGCGTGGTGAGCCAGTAGCTTATGTCTATTTATAGACCGAAACAAGCATAGCGGAGATGTGTCATGTATTTTTGATGTGAAAGTCATAGTGTTTGACTTCATTAAGAATGAAAGATAGACCTGGTAAGAAGGTTAAGTAGGGAGTACTATCCTGGGATTTGGATGACATACTCCAGATATGAAGTGATGTTTCTATATTACAACCGGTTAGACTGTGGTTGTCACAAGTGTTAATGCATAAAGTTATTAGATAAAATATCAGATATTCTGAAGACTAGATTGATAGTTTTAGATCTAGATTTGGGAAGTATCCCAATTCGGTTAGACACTATTCTAAAGTATTTTAAAATGGACAACTCCTGACATGGTAGTGTACCCGCAGGTGACAGAGTCACCTCTAAAAAGATGTCCTCGGACTGATGAGAAGAGGAATTTGCATGATATCACTTGTTTAGAAAATTGAGTCAATCATGAGATGTCAAGTACCACATTAGATATTGCTTTTACACCAGATGCAATAAGAATATATCAATCAAATCCTGGAGAAATATAGGGAAGCAGTTCTGAACATGAGAGAATGTTGGTATATGGTAACGGCCTCCTTCTTGAGGAGGCGGTTATCATTTCACGCTTCTAAAGTGACCTGGAAGATAGAGTGACTTTTAGAGTTAAAGTTTACTCTCTTCTAAGGGGCAGTATGTTGGACAATGGGTCCAAGCGGATACTGAGGTGGGCATGGCGTAAGATACTGATTAAATTCAGTGGAAAATACAGTCTAAGATGTTTGTTGGATTTGGAGTTCGTTTATGAACTAGGTCTCGTCAGATATCCAGACAAATTTTAAGACATGCATTGCTCATTTCAGGAGATAGTACTCCGCGAAGTTGAGATATAGAGAGATTAAGATAAAAGCATTAAAGCGGACCCACTCACTGAACACGAATGTCTAGCAAATATGTTTTGCGAAACTGATTAGTAGAGAAGTTGGGCATTCGGCATCACACGGACTGTAAGTGTACTACACCGCAATAATTAGCCTTAAGTGCAAGTGGGAGACTGTTGGCTATCGTGCCCTCAAGGCAATTATTGTAATCGCAGGCAAGCGATTATAATAATTGAAGAAGGTCCTATATTGGTAGAACAATCTTATTCGAGATGATAGTATGCTATCCGGTTCATCTCTATTATTATGTACATGTATTATGAGGTATTATGGATCACTATTACATATTGATAGAACCCTTAAGATTCTTGCTTGACTATCATATGTATATGTGTACATATGAGGTGACCTCTTTATCTTCTCATCTCTTCTACTAAATGTGAGAAGAATGTGGGCTTGTGACTCATCATGGTGAGTCACAACCCCAATCACTATCACACAAAAGAAGAGGGAGAAAAGGAGGGGATGGTTTATTTTCTTAAGTTGCCATGCTCATCTTCACTAAGTTCTACTCCTCTCTTGGTTTTAAAGTTATGGAGAATTAGAAAAAGATAATGAGAGATTAACTAGAGATTAACCACTACATCAATCTAGTGATCTGTTGGATATGTATGCCTTGGAGGCCTTTATTGTATAGGATGTTAGGGATATATATATACATGACAATCTTGCTCGATACGATAGTATGCTATTTGGTTTGTTTTTATCTTAACATGTGATATGTTTTACTTGTTATTTCATATCTCGTATACATGTTGATAAAGCCCGTAGGATCCTTGTTTGACTACCAGCGTTGTGATGGCAATCATACTTGTGGGAGCTGGGTAGTCGATAAGCACATCCTTAAAATGTCTCTAGTCGTGGGAGTATTGAGACTGGGTATCGATACTCCAGAGTAGACTAATGTATACATATATAGACCTTGGCGATGGGCGATGGTTGGTCTGCAGTCATTGGTGGGTGCACATAAGATTGTATACATGTGCTCACTGGGAGAGTACACTGGACGGACTCGCCGAGAACTGGCTAGAAGGTATTATGCCTAACGTCAGATAGCAGTTCTATGGTGTCATGAGTGTAGATAGTCTGTCGACCTGAGATCGTCATTTGTCTCGTGTGAGTTCCCACTGTGCTTTGATTACTATCCTACCACGGCTCTACTGAGTCGTGCAAACAGGTTTTAGTTGCATACAGTCCCGAGCCACATGGAGAAAGTGAGCGATTGTTGGGGATTCGTCTCTCCCGGTATAGGGAGTTGATGTCGCGTCGTGTTCGGTTGGCCAACACCATAAGTCCCTGGTCAGGACGGATTGAGAATTACTGGTAGTTAGACCAGTAGATTCTCGGATGGTCTTGAGCCACATCGGCACGACTTGTCAGGTTAGTAGGGGTTTGACGTAATCCACCCCCTAGACCCGGCATGCGATGCTCTTAGACAAACAGACCAGACTGTACGGAGATTGTCACGGACATGCTCAGTAGGGGGTTCAGATGAGTTTGCTTGGCGACCTTCTTTTCGACAGGTACCTGGGTAGCCATTACGTACAGCTAGTGCCACTGACGGAGTTGTGGTTAAACCCATTGCCAGCGTATTGTCGAGTCTTTAGAGTCCCACACAGAGTGTTTCCCTGGTTCAGGCGAAACAATGTAGAGGCCGTATGGTTTTACGTGCAGGGTTTCAATCATATACGTGTACTAGCTACATGGATGTTGTCCGGACGGATAATACTAGTGGACTTATGATTAAGCCGCATTCTAGTATTATATTACTGGATTATCTTTATCTCTTGGTATTTGTATTTTTTTGCAGTACGAATACGGGTATGTATATACGGTGAGGGCATTCTTGTAATTTTACAAGATATGTTTCTAGAAGAGAACACCTCATTTTGGTTATATCTATTTTTGGTAAAATAGATAATGAGGTGGAAAATAGAGATATTTGTGGCATGGTTTGAAGCATGGCTTATTCTTTTGTTTATTCATTTGACTTTACTATTCAAGCATGGTTGCATTTTTCTATGAAAAAATATTGCATGCTTGATTATTGGAAAAAGACTTAGCCATTGTTCACTTGCCAATTCTATCATCATTCTACACTTTGCATTCTCTCTCCATTTTTTTCTCTCCTCTCTCAAATTCTAACCCTCACATGTGTTGTGAATCTTAGGGTTCTTTGAGATAAAATAGTCCAATTAACTCTCTACATCTCCTAAGCTACCCATATTAGCAAACTAGGTATTTTAGTTACCTCACTCTTGAGATTAGAGCTTGAACCATAGACTCTCGGGTGGATCATCTTTGACACGAGGAGGCCGACGATCAAGCGCGATCCGTACCTTCAAGGAGCTCAAGAAAAGAAGAAGAAGACCCGAAGGACTAGAATCATCAAGGTATAAAACACTATCATAGAGCAATTAGATCTATATAGAACAAATCATAAAACAGAACCTTAATTTCGTATATATACAACAAAAAATCTGGATATTGACACAATTCATTTTTTTTTAGTGCTATCTATAATGACTGATGAATCAAGAACTTTCAATTAGAACTAATAAACTAATTCAATTCTATCAATTTATTTTTTCTTACCGCCGTATCTGAAAAAAAAGAAACTTAGGTAAGTGTTTTATCAACATATGTAGCAAACAAAAGAAGATATCTAATTTAGCTCTTTCATGCCTACTATAACTAGTTATTTCGGTTTTGTATTGGCTGCTTCAACTATAACCCCAGCTCTATTGATTGGTTTGAATTTAGAACCTTGTGAGTATAGTTAGTTAAGGTTTCTGAATGATCTTGGAAGGGACCACGTCCTAAAGATGATTTCTCTCATAGAAGAACACGCGGATCTGGGAACTATGTTGGAGAATGAGTTGTACATCGACTTGATTCTACAGTCCCTTCCACCTATGCCCAATTCATATCAAACTTCAATATGCAAAAGATGGAAGTTTCAGTTCCTGAGCTCCTCAACATGCTGAGGGTGGCAAATGGCACCTTGAAGAAATCCAAGGAAACATCCACTCTGTTTATTGGGGAATCTTCTTCTGCTAGATCTAAGGCTAATGCCAAGGGGAAGAAGAAGAAGGGCCCCACCAAACCGAGAGGAGGTGTGCAGAAGGTGCAGGGAAAAGGAAACGAAAAGGAAGGGGGCGGCCACAAAGGAAGAGTGCTCCTACCGTCAGAAAAAGGGATATTGGAAGAAGGATTGCCGGGCCCTAAAAGCCAAGAATCAGGACACGAAGCAAGTTGTGTCTTCGGTTTCAGGTGTGTTCGTGATTGAAAACTGTTTCTCTATAAACTCTACTTTCTGGGTATTGGATATCGGATCAGGATCTCACATCTGTAATTCATTGCAGGCGCTGAGAAGCCGCGGAGTTTTGAGGAAAGATGATATGACCTTCAGGGTTGGCAACGGAACCAGTGTGGATGCTGTTGCTGTAAGAGAATATCACCTAGGATTGACGAGTGGACATATTTTGTTATTGCGTAACTGCTTTTGTGTACCGAGTATGATGTGTAATATTATATCTGTATCTTTGTTATCAAATGAAGGATATAATTTTGCACTTGAAAGCAATATCATAAACATTCATCTAAATCATGAAATGGTTGGGTCAGATACACTTAATAACGGAATATACATTCTCAATCAACATCAAGTTTTCAACGTCCAAAACACACTAAAAAGAAAGGCTTCAGAATCAAACCAAGCTTTTTTTATAGTATTGTAGACTTGGTCATATCAATGAAACACAACTGACTAAGTTACATAAAGAAGGATACTTAGATCTGTTTGAGTATCAATCATATGGAACTTGTCAATCATGTATCAGAGGAAAGATGACAAAGACTCTGTTCACTGGACACGGAGAAAGAGCTACTGAGCTCCCGGGACTCATACACAGCGACGTGTGTGGGCCAATATCTACACATGTAAGAAGTGGCTATTCCTACTTCATTACTTTCACCGGTGATTTCTCGAGGTATGGACATGTATTCTTGATGAAACATAAATTCGAGTCCTTTGAGAAATTTCAGGAGTATAAGAATGAAGCGGAAAAGCAAACCGGCAAAAGTATCAAGATGCTCCGATCTGATCGGGATGGTAAATACTTAAGTACCGAGTTCTTGGAATATCTAAAAGAGAATGGAATTCTCTCTCAGCTTACACCTCCATACACACCTCAACACAAAGGTATATCAGAAAGACGGAATCGCATCCTACTTGATATGGTGCGTTCCATGATGAGTAACGCTGAGTTGTCGCCGAGTTATCGCCATCTTTCTGGGTTATGCACTAGAATCTGCTGCATACCTATTGAATAAGGTTCTAACTAAATCCGTGCCTACCACTCCATATGAAATTGGAGTGGGAAGAAACCTTGTCTTAAGTATCTAAAGATATGGGGTTGTCCTGCTTTTGTCAAAAAAGTTCATCCGGACAAGCTCAAGGCACGTTCGGTATTGTGTAAGTTTGTGGGATACGCCAAGTGTAAGTCGATGTCGCGCATCCCGCGGGTTCGCGGGGAGGCGGAATTTTCAAAAAACGATTTTAGAACTTCGCAACGACGACTTGAACTCCAGGATCAATACGGAAACCTTAACTAACACAAACTAAACTGGAGGTTCTAACTACTATGAAGGAAGTTTATACCTCCGTGAACCAAGTCCTTTCTTGCCGTCCTCCTCTTCTTAAGCTCCCGAAAGAGTGTACGGATCATGCTTGACAGTCGGGCTCCTCGCGCTAAAGATGATCCACCCGAGAGTGTCTATTTTGAGCTCCCACCTTTAAATAGAGATAACTAGGTACCTAGTGTGCTAATCTAAGTAACCTAGAAGATATAGAGAGTGATTATGGATTAATTAGTCTGTTGAACTCTAGGTTTCTCAACTCATGAGACAAATTAGGGTTTGAGGAAGAAGAAGAGAGCTTAGAGAGGAGAGAGAGTGTTTATGATATAATGAAAAATGAATGACTCACTTGTGATAACTATTAAGCAAGATATTTTCCAACAAAATATCTCCATGCCACCTTGCCTCAATAGTAATCCATGAGTCACTACATGAGTCACCAAGTAGCCATGCTTCATTTATTGTAAAACAACACCTCATCCTTCCACCTCATTTACCATTTAATCAAAAAAATTAAATAACAAATGAGGTGTCTTCTTTTAGAAGCACTCTTGCAAAAATTACAAGAATACCCCTCATCCGTATATACATACCCGCATCCGTATTCCGAAAAATACGAATACAAAGAGACGAAACTTCCTTACGAATATCCTCATTTCGCACCTTATTTTTTTTTAGTGTTACCACACATCCATCGAAGCATGCACATCTTCGCTACGTGCATCTTCTGTGTATGATGCCTCTCAGCATTCTATACTATATAATAAGGCAGGCCGAATAGTGCTTCGATAAATCTCCTCTTTCAACTTTAACGGAAAGTTATGTTCATACAAAATCCCTGTTGCGCTCCTCCATTTCAACCAATCAGTTTGGATCCTTTGATTAAACATCGCTATCGATCTCCCCATCTTTTTGGATGATGGAACTTAGATATCTAAACTGATCGCTCGGTGATATTTCTTGCCTTTCCAATGTTATACCAATATGGTTTTGATTTCTCTGTTTGCTAAATTTGCAATGCATATATGCTGTCTTGGACCTGTTCAATCTGAACCCCCGAGATTCCAACGGTTGCCTCCACAACTCCAATTTGGTATTAACCCCTGTTTTCGTCTCATTTACTAGTACAATATCATCAGCGAATAGCATACACCAAGGTAGCTCATTTTGGATAGTTCTAGTAAGCCTATCCATCACGATGGTAAACAGGAATGGATTTAATGCAGATCCTTGATGTAAACCAATTGTAATCGGAAAATCACTCGTTACCCCGCCGGACATTTGCCACTACTCTATCGTACATGTCCTTGAATATGTCAATGTACTTGACGGGGACCTCCTTCTTCATCATTGTCTCCCATAATACCTCTCTAGGTACCTTGTTGTACGCTTTCTTTAAATCAATAAATATCATATGCAAATCTCTTCTCTCTCGAAAATGCTTGATAAGTTGACGAAGCAAATGAATAGCCTCCGTCGTCGATCGTCCAGACATGAACCCAAACTGGTTCTTTGTTATCTTAACATCCTTTCTTAGCCCGTGTTCAATCATTCTCTCCCAAAGTTTCATGGTGTGACATAAGTTTTATTTCACGGTAGTTTGAGCAACTTTAAATGTCACCCTTGTTCTTGTAGATAGGTACAATGGTACTTTTCCTCCATTCATTTGGCATCTTTTTGGGCTGCCAAATCGTATTAAACAGATATGTCAGCCATTTAACGTCTATTTCTCCTAAGCATCTCCAAACCTCGATATGAATCCCGTCTGGACCAATTGCATTTGTTGATCTCATTCTCTTCAAAACTTCTTTAACCTCAGGTAGTCTTATTTTATGCATGAAATCACGGTTTATATCTTGAGATTGAATGATAAGTCCATCCAAATTCTTAGTAAAGCTCTCATTGAACAATTTGTCAAAATAATCTTTCCACCTTTCCTTGATATTATCTTCTCGAACTAGAACCTTCTGATCTTCATCTTTGACACACTTCACCGCACATAAGTCTCTGGTCTTCTTTTCTTGCATCCGAGCAATCCAGTATATATCATTTTCAACCTTCTTAGTGTCTAACTTCTCGTACACCTTTTTGTAGACCTTAGTTTTAGCTTCCCGAACGGCTTTCTTAAATTTCTTTTTAGCCATTTTATACTTCTCAAATCTTTCCGTATCTCTACTCTTCTTCAAATCTTTATAAGAATCCCTCTTAATTTTAATAGCAGCTTTTACTTCTTCATTTCACCATGATGTGTGCTTAGATGGTGGAGCACCACCCCTCGACTCACCAAGTAGATCTCTAGCTACCTTTTTGATACAATTATCCATTTTGTTCCATGTTCTGTTTGAATCATCTTCAGACTGCCAATCCGCCTCTTGAACTACACGATCTATAAAAGTATTTTGGTTACCTTCCTTCAATCGCCACCATTTAATTTTAGGCTCTACCTTACGTCTAATTTTCCTAGGTCATCTTCTAAATCGAAAATCTAGAACTAAAAGTCTATATTGAGTGGTTATACTCTCACCTGGCACTACCTTACAGTCGATACAACAATCTCTATCTATCCTTCTCATTAGAAAAAAGTCTATTTGATTTGCACTTGATCCGCTCCTAAAGTTGATAAAGTGGGACTCTCTTTTCCTAAGCCAAATGTTTGCTAAGATCAAGTCATAAGACAAGGCAAAATTTAGAATCGAGCTACCTGTTTCATTCCTCTGTCAAAAATCAAAACCTGCATGGATGGTATCAAACCCACTACGACTAGGACCTACATGTCCATTGAGATCACCACCAATAAATAACTTCTCTCCACTAGGTATTCCTTGCACCATCTCGTCCAAATCATCCCAGAATAGACGCTTACTAGCGTCATCAAGACCTATCTGTGGTGCATAAGCACTAATAATATTAAGTATCTCCCCATCTAGAATAAGCTTAACCAGTAAAACTCTATCACCTTTTCTCCTAATCTCAACTACATTCTCAAGCAACCGTCTATCTATGATTACGCCTATTCCATTACGATTTTTATCTCTACCCGTATACCAAAACTTATAACCCCAAGGCTCTATGACTCTACCCTTTTCACCTACCCACTTAGTTTCTTGCAAACACATAATACCAACTCTTCTCGTAATCATCACCTCCACTAATTCTGTTAGTCTACCCGTAAAGGAATCTATGTTCCAAGAAACTAGACGGATCCTATAAAACCCTTACTTATTTGTCACTACACCCGGGGTTCGATGTATCGCGCCATTTCCGGACGAAGACCTAGAAGCCTTTGCATACTTAACACTACACTCGGGATCCGATGTAGCGCGTCACTGAGTAGGGGACGCCCCAACGATATTCTTATTATGGTTCATGTCATAGAATGTGACAAAGTTTTACGTTGGCTGTCACAAGTCTACCACAACCCTCACCCTTTCTAATCCGGACTTAAGACCGGCAACGGTGGGTTTTGTAGGCTTCATGCTCGAGTTTCAAAAATTTTCGTTTAGTATTCCGTATTGCCGCTAGTTTGCGGCGCGAGCACGAACGTCTACCTACAGAGATGGCACAGAAGGTGCTGACGTGTCACTGTTAAGTTTTGTAGTTTTTTATCATTTCAAATGCATTGCTATTTTGCTGATTCTGGCTTAAACTTGTTGGGAGTTTTCAGTAAATAAGCCTTGGATCCACATTAGGATATGTACAAACAATTATGAAGAAAAGTTCTTATTCAACATCTTCGTAATTGTTTGCATATATTCCAACATGGGGTCCAATGACAAAAAGTAGGGAGGATTTGCATTTAAATCCTACCAACAAGATTCTTACCCCGCCCCCCTCTCTATATATGAGAGTGCATCATTGCAAACCAGTTCACGTTTTTTAAAAAGAGGAACTCTCGGTCCACGACATATTTGAACGATCCGATCCGTTTAAGTTGATCAACCTACCTTCAAATATATGTGTAAGAAAAATTAAAAGATTTGAAGATCTCTAACCAATGCATCAGATGGAGTTTATGTTGGATTATCGAAGACGTTCATTTTTGGACCCATCCGATGCATAGGTTAGAGGTCTTCAAATTCTTTGATTTTTCATACACGACGGCATGGTGATCAACTTGAACGGATCGGATCGTTCAAATATTTCGTAGACCGAGAGTTCCCGCTTTTGTAAAACGCGGACCGGTTTGCAATATATATATATATATATATATATATATATATATATATATATATTGCAAACCGGTCCGCGTTTTTCAAAAGCGGGAACTCTCGGTCTACGAAATATTTGAACGATCCGATCCGTTCAAGTTGATCACCATGCCGTCGTGTATGAAAAATCAAAGGATTTGAAGACGGTCCAAAAATGAACGTTTTTCGATAATGCAACATAAACTCCATCCGATGTATCGGTCAGAGGTCTTCAAATCTTTTGGTTTTTCATACACATACATTTTAGGGTAGGGTGATCAACTTGAATGGATCGGATCATTCAAATATGTCGTGAACCGAGAGTCCCCCTTTTTAAAAAATGCGGACCAGTTTGCCATAGAGCACTCCCCTGTATATATAAAAGTGACTATTTTACTCCCTAGGTGTAACTTTGTTGCACCCACCATGAAATAACCATTACATAATTTTTTTTCATGATCGTCGTCCATCATGATCTCCACCATCTAAAATATGGGTATATCATGTTTTGTGTGATTTGGATTTTGTTTATACGTAGATCATTGGTTATAAAATATTCTATTGTTGGAAAACCGTCCATTTTGCAACCAATTGATGCATGAACAGTAAGTTTTCAAATCACATGAAACTTGATGTAAGCATATTTTAGATGATGTAGATCAAGATGGACTGAGCCGATCGTGAAAAATAATTCATTTATTGGTTATTTCACGGTGGGTGTAACTAAGTTAGTTACCCCTAAGAAGTAAAATAGCCACTCCTTTCTCTCTCTCTCTCTATATATATATATGAGATTAATGGAGGGAAGAGGCCATAGGAGGGGATTCTCTCCTATGGCGTCGAAAAAATACCCCCTCCCTAGTTTTTTCCGACGATCGGCACCCACCATCTTCATCGTCATCATCTAAGATGTGGGTACACCAAATTTCATGTGATTCTACAACTTTTTCACCGTTGATTTAGTGGGTTCAAAATTAACGGTTTACCGACAATAGAACTTTTTACATTGCTAAATCAACGGTGAAAAGGTTGTGGAATCACATGAAATTTGGTGTACCCACATCTTAGATGATGACGATGAAGATGGTGGGTGCCGATCGTCGGAAAAAACTAGGGGGTTGTATTTTTTCGACGCCATAGGAGGGAATCCCCTCCTATGGCCTCTTTTCTCCATTATTTTCTCTCTCTCTCTCTCTCTCTCTATATATATATACATCTTGTTCTACATGTTATTATTTGCATATGTACAAAAAAATTATAATTAAGAGACTTATAAGGTATGATTTTACACACAGTAATATATACGGAGGTGTGTATGTTGTGGGATTTTACTATGTTCCCTATCGTTTCCGTGTCCGTGCAACCTTGGTTTTATACTTTTATGTAAATTTGAATACAATTTTTTGTCCACAGATGGTTAATGTAATATTTTAAGTTAATGGTGTTCTATAGAAAACGGGAAAAGCTCAGTTTTGTTTAATGTAACCATTTACTTTCATATCTGAACCAGATTAATCTTCTTTTTTTCTCCAGGTATCTAAAGTCTCCGATGTTGTATCTGTGGGACAAGAGCTATCTTTAATGTGCATTGAGAATGATATCAGGGGCAACATTAAACTTTCCTTAAAAGCTACTCTAACTCAACATGGTTCCCAAAGAAACAAGTTGAAAACTCAAGGTTCTATAGTACCTACAAAATCAGAAGCTACTGATTCGGTCTCTGTAGAGGGCGATAACAAGTCATTAATCACCAAAAGTCAAAGTGAACTTGATGATGAGGACTCTTCCATATGTTCAACACCATCGGTTATTATTCGAAGCGCTGCAGAATGTGAGGCTCAGGATATATCTCCTGGTCAGAAAATAGCCTCAAAGCCTCGAAAGGGTGCCAAATCTTCTCCTAGGCCCTATAATTCAAAATCTTCTCCTAGCAACAGTAGTTCGGCTAAGAAAAACATGGAAACCAAGGTTACCCACAAAAGTATTCAGGACAGCTGCAATAAACTTGACCTCGATGCCATGCTTAATGTTTTGACAAAGAAAGATGCATTAGATGATAAGCCTAGAACTAACAGCACAACCAAAGTCCATGCAAATTCATTGAAATTGGGTGACAGGGCAACGGCAAAAATATACCAGATACGTATGCATGGGTTAGTACTCGAATTGAATGGAGGGTTGCGTGGAATGTACAAATTTGAGGTATTTGTAAAGCAATTTTTCGATTTCATATGAATTGTATATGCACAAATTCCTATTTTCATGCGTTCGACTTCTTATGTTCAATATTTCCTTGAAGCAAGTTGATATTCCACTTTTGAAGGTAACCTTGTGCAGTGATCTACTTCAGTATATTCGTAATATCCAATAACCTTGTTCATTTTATTATGACTACGGTCAATATATCGCAAAACCCAAGATAACCATTTTTTTTTGCATAGAAAGTTTATTTGCAGAGCTTGAGAGGATGTGTTCGGTTACACCCTTGGCGTTATTTTTGCCTTCGAGTTAAACATATTTTCCTATAGATAAAACTATAATCTTTACCCTTCTTTTAGGCTTCCCCCCCAAAATCTAGAGGTTCTTAAAAGACACAAAATGCTCATTTAATATTATGACAAGGCCCTCTTGGATTTCTTTGGTCGGAGAACCTGCACTAATAAAAAAGGTTTGACGTCAGGTCGACAGCTGTTTATGAAACTTAGTTAAACTTTTTGTCGAGCTTTGCTTCATAGCAGCAGCCATTTTGATGGGAAAAGGCTTAGGGCTTATTCAAGTTTGGAGTTAGGATAACCGGAGTTTCTTTTTAAATGGAGGTATAGGTTCTGCACACTCTGCAAGGCTTATCTCCATGAAAATTTAACTTTGATGAGTTATTTCTGGCTATAGAGTTATTTAAACTCCAAAAGGGGTGTTTTGGAGTTATAAATTATAATCTCCTAAATGGGTGCTCTATTTCTCAACTTTAAATCTAAAATAACTATTGTTTATCTCAACTTTGAACCTAAGATAATTGTGGTTATATAAACTACAAATTGGAAACCAAATGATGAGTCAAGTTTAAATAGCGGTATGAAACCCCGATTACCCTATGCAAACCCAAAACAGGCTCATAGGTGATGATAATGAAGTATAACACAATCATTACGTCCTTGAAGGATCACTACTAATTCTCTTGACAATTCATGAACTGGCTGAGGTATCAATAGTAAAAATAGAGTGATTGATTTTAAGGGAAAAAAGGGTAATAAAATAGTGCAGCAAATAAACTAAAATCTTATATGCTGTTTCAATCAGGTTAATGGCAGAAGGGACTTTGAGGTGGGAAATGAGCTCCGAGTCGAGTGTTCAAGCTTCAGCAGCAAGGGAATTCCTGTCTTTACTTTGTTAGAAGACCAGTAATTTCACATGTTGCCAAGGAAAAAAAAATTTCTCCAATTGAGTCCAGTTAAGGGCCCTTGGTGCAACTTTTGGCCGATATATCTGTTGGTCTGCAGAGAAAGAAGAATCGCTTTTGGCAAGGAGACTGAGCTAACCTCGATTATACAGTTGCCAAATGCAAAGCAATGCAGCTATTTGCCTTATTGTACCGTTTGGGTTTCTATTTATTTCTGATAATAAATGGTATGGCATGCCGTTTGCATGAGATTTGATGATGAGTGCCCGACCAAATTTTCTTTCTTGTCCTTTTTCTAGCATCCTTTGTAACTACGAATAGATCAATCGAAATGAGGGTAAGATATCACTAATTTGTAGCCATTATTGGATGCTTGTTACCGGACAGTTGTGTTCATTTGACTTCAAATCTCTGGTATTGACTTGTGTGCTGGTTGTGATTATACCCAACAATCAGAACTAGGCTTGTATTGGTTTTTTTTGTGTTGTAAGAGAAACTAAAGCAAAAGAAATGTGGATTCATCTTATGTGGCAAAGTGTATTATTTCTTGTTTGCATCATTGTTATGATCTTTGTCCATGTATATTATTTATAATTTTGGGAACTACAAGCAGAGTGATTCTTGTGCACCATAAGTTTTTAATATTGCCCAAGAAATCAAGTGTTGGCATATCTGGGAGATTATACATTTGTAGATGCATTTTGTTCTGCTGGTTGTATACTAAAGTGATGCATCTTTGTATGAGCACCAGATTTATATTTTGATTTTGGAATTTAACTGGAATTTTAGTTATGCAGATAATCTATCTAGTCCAACATTTTGACAGAATATATACATCTAGTCATATTGCACATAAATTTTCCGAAACATTACTCAATTTAATGAACCATTGATAGCTAGTTCAATGTTTCCCTGAAGAAAGCTTTCATAGATGTTCATGAAAAATGTGTTATATATTTCACTCTCTTGCTAATCTTTAATATTAAAAACAGATGTCATAATTTTCCTTTATTCTGGATAGGCTTCTCTTCAATCAAAAAAATATTGGTAGACCACAAAAAATCCTGTCCGCTGATTATCATGGCCAAAATTTTGAAATTTTAATGACAGCTTCATACAGAGTCTGACTTTGTTTGATGGGAAAATGCTTAGATAATAAATATGTATTGCAACTAAAAAATAAAATTTACATGTAAAGTTACTTTGGTGAATTTTGTAGTCTGAAGTGCATGTTGGAATGGCAAACATCTACTCTGCAACAATTCATTTATCTTCCTTTTTTTCCTCTCTTGGGGAAAGAAACCCTAGTTATTGTGCCTGTTTCGTAATGCTAACAATATTTCTCTTCTTGGATACAAACCTCAGAGCTCGTGACCTCTCACTTTGAAGACACAAGTTTTACTGCTGGACTATTACCTTCTGGTTAATGCTAATAATAGTTAGAAACATGAAATAGACAAAAATGACTTTGAGTTCAGGGATCCAAAAGTAATTCCTTGAGTAGCACATACAAATTCACGCATATCAAGAAAATAGCAGGCATTCAAATACCAAAGTTTGTACAGTCTTCCTTCTGGGACAACTACTCTTGCTCTATAAAACTTAAATATAATTTTACATTTTCACTGTAAGATAGTTTATAAGCATTTATCAGTTACTCATGAGCTTAGTTGCATCGGAACCTTGAGGAAAGTCAACGATATTTCCCAAATCTTCCCCATCTTCATCAGTATCCATTGCATCTTCATATGCCTCTGCATCATCACTGTCTTTTACCTCACTGCGCTTACCTCGTCAGCCTCATCATCAGGCATCTGCAAACCAAAAGCATTTGCTTACAGGAGATATGTGAATTTCTTACAATTTTTTTTAATCATAACATCTTCTGTTATATTTATATTAGAATCATCCATTAAATCTCCCTGCCACGTTTTTTCTAAAACCCAATAAAAACGATTTTCTTATTCTTAGAATTTATCTATTTTGGCTTAGTGTAGGAATAAAGTAAGAAAGAAACTTACCCGGGGATATAAGACATCTAGACATGTTGAGAGCCGATCCATTTGTTGAAATCCTTGTTTCGATGAGCTGCAACAGTTATGCAATGCAGTCAAATATTTTGAGATTCATAATGCACATGTATGTAGGAAAACTAGTAGAATATGGGGAATTTGTTATAAGATGGCTAAAGCAAATAAGCTCAAAAACTTAATCGCACAGAACACCCCCATAGTTTACCTTGTGTAGCACTTATACCCCCTTCAAGTGATATATTAGCTCAAACACCTCCCTCTGTTCATGGACTACAACCCTCAAAACCACTAAGAATCTAATCTAAAAAATACGAGTAGATTCTACAGTTATGTTAGACGATCATTTGAATTGTCTTAGAGATGAATTTAGGTGGTTTAAATAGGTTTGGTTCCTCAAAACACGGCCGCGGAATAGATCATTTTGAGCCATGCAGTTCAAGTCAAACAAACTGCCATGGGGTGTGTGTGTGGGGCGAGGGGGGGGGGGGGGTGGGGTTGTGTGCATGTGTGTTTGCGCAACTAACCCTTTCTAGAAGGGCAAAGTGAGCAAATATTGAAAATTAGAGTGAATTAAGGTTACAAAGAGAAAAAATAACTTGTGTTCCATTGGGAGCTTGTGAAAGAAGTAACAGAACCAATACAAATTAAAATTTGGAAGAGTAGATGAACAAAAGTATGAGATGATGAAGACACAGGACACATCAGATTCGATTAGTCAAGAATTCTATTAAAAATAGTTATTCACAAATTTAATTAGGAGAGCAAGTCAACAATTAAATAAACTTGCTAGCGCAACAGGAAAAAAAAAAGATATCTTAAAAGAGCAAGAGAAAGTCTCTTATCATGCATTGTATTTAGCATGAAAATTAGACTCTGGCACATCAAGTCTTCAAAAATACGTTATGGAAGACACAGAGAGAAATTGTTCAAAGATATGTCTTTCCAAGCAAAAGGTAAGGCGAATCTCCAGAAAGGTTGGTGGTACATGGGGAATACGACAAAACTCCACCATAGCACATCAAAGTTTCAACAAGGGGTAGGTTTTTCCAAGATCAACCCATGTGCTCTCACCCCAATTACTTTGCTCCTCGTTCCTTTGTGGAGCTAGTAAAAGACGCCCACCCACTTCTCCCCTAAATATCCCAGAAATTTCATGGCCAAAAGTAAATTCTTCAACCCTCCTCAACCCCCAAAAGGGGAAATACCTAAATCATAGAGGAGGAGATGCTTCAAATGTGGATTAAGCGATCACGTCATTGCCGATTGCTGCAAGTTCTGGTTCAGGTGCTTTCGCTGTCAAAGTTCTGGTTGTAACACCCTAGAACGATTGTACGGTATTTGGCTTAATAAATTTGAATTGATTGATTTTTGCTGGTTATACTGAGTTTTGGTTTTGGGACATCAAGAGCCGGCGCAATATTTGTATGAACCGTCTCATGCATCCAGAGAATAATTGATTGCTTGGATAGATTTGTGAGCCGGCTCATGCATTATTGAGCCGTCTCAAACCAAACTGCAACCTGATATTGTTTCCAGACAGGATCCTGACTTGTTATGCATTGGGTTTGATGGTTGGGATTTATTCTTGATTATTATTGAGATATAGGATTGATAAATATTTAATTTATAAAAGATATGATATGAATCAAATTTTACTTATCTCTGGTCCCTAATCTTATTTGATATAGGATTTATTATAGTACTCGGCCCATATCCATGTTAAACTATTTAAACCCCATTACCTGCATGCAAACCCTAAATATTCACAATATTCTTCCTTCCATCATATAACCCTAACCGACTTCATCATCTCCCTTAAGATCGATCATCACCATCGTTGCCGATAGCATCTTCCTCTTGTTGCAGAGACGTGGGTCTTTGTTGGGGTTGTGTCATCTACCCGTTGCGGAGCAAAGTTGAGGGATCAAGCATTGTCATCTTCACCATGCTATTGTGAGATTGTATCGAGACAAGTACTTGGTACTTACTATATGCTATAGCAAAGATCAACTCTCGTATATAAATATATACACATATATTTCGATAAACAACTTATAAACCTTTGTATGCATGTTAGTTCCCTTAACTCGATTCTGGACATTATAGTATACATGTTATCCTTCGGTAAATATATATATATTTTGTCGTTAGGCCAACCCGACGATGCATCGAGATTCAGATCACGATATGTCGATAAACCAGATCTAGAAAAGACGAATGTAACGTTAAAACCCTAAGAGAACACTATTATGATAGGTTGATGGATGTATTAAATCTGGAGAAGTTTATATGTGTTAGACGTTTGTTTATTACTTACATGAATTGATTTCAAATTGAAACTTAAAGCTCTGATCGTATCAGAAAATAGACCATGAGCCGGCTTAAAAGTATCTCGAGCCGTCTTATATAAACAGAGGAGAAATATGACGTTCTAAACATAAAACGAGACGTCTCAAAGCATATTGATGTTGGATATAGTGCCCTCAGAGTCAATTATTGGATCACAGGCAAGTGATTGCAATGATTGAGGGAGGACCTATACCGGTAGGACAGTCTTACTCAAGAGGATTGTATACTATCTGGTTTGTCTTTATCATCGTGTACATGCTTTAGATGACATTGTTGTTCACTATTACACGTTGATAGAGAATAGTATGCTACCATGGTTTGTCTTTATCATCGTGTACTGCTTTAGGTGACCTTACAGGTCACTATTACACGTTGATAGAGCCCTTAGGATTCTTGCTTGACGGCCAGCAGTATGATGGCGATCATATACGTGGGAGCTGGGGTCTATAAGCACATCCTTAAAGTGGTCCCTAGTCGTGGGAGTTTCGAGACTGGGCATCGATACTCCATTAGTAGACTAGTGTATACAGTCGAGACCCCGACGAGAGGCGGTGGCCGGTCTCACAAGCCATTGGTGTCAGTTGGTTCACCTAAGATGTATACAGGTGCTCATTGGGTTATGAGTATACCGGACAGGACTCGCCGGGAACATGCTAGTTGGTATTATACCTGACGTCAGATAGCAGTTCCCTGGTGACATGTGTACAGGTTAGTTCATCGACCTGAGATCGTCATTTGTCTCGTGTGAGTTCCCACCGTGCTTTGATTATCACCCTACCACGGTTCAAAGGAGTCGTGCAAACAGGTTTTAGTTGGGTACAGTCCCGAGCCACATGGAGGCAGTGAGCGGATCGGCAGGGGTTTCGTCTCTCCCGGTATTGGCGGTGGGATCGCGCTGTATCTAGGAGAGCCATTACACGAAGTCCTTGGCCAAGGCAGGAGATTTACTGGTAGGTATTCCAGTAGTATCTCAGGGTGTTCTGGACCACACTCCGACACGACTTGTACCGCTTTTGGGGGTCTGACTTTTACCAACCCCCTAGGCCCGATATGCGATGCTCATAGACGAACGGACCGGACTGTATGGATATTGTCACTGACATGCTCAGTAGGGTGTCGGGATGAGTTCGCTCATCATCCTCCCTTTTGGTCAATACCTGGTAGCCCGTTACGTACGGCTAGTACCTCTGACGTGCTAGTGGTTAAATCCACAGCCAAAGTATTGACGAGTCTTTAGAGTCCCCCATAGACAGTTTCTTAAGTTTCGGGCGAAACGTTGTAGAGGCCGTATGATATATGGCAGGGTCCGATCATATACGTGCAGTAGTGCACGGATCATGATCGGGCGGATCATACTAGTGGGCTTTGGTTTAAGCCGGATCATAGTATTAGATTTGTTGGATTATTTTAGTCTCATCGCATTCGCATTCAGTCGGAATGCGGATGCAGGTATGTATTGTAAGTCCACGTTGCCCACCCCGGTACTTGCGGGGAGGCGGAAAACATAATAAAAATCGGATTTTTGATGACTTAGGCAACATGGACCTTGACTTGGAGGATCTTTGCTAAACTAAAACTAGCTAAAGAATACTAACAACTAACAAAGTTGTAGAAAGGTTATACCTTGAGCTCGAACTCCTTCTCTCCTTGCTCGTCGGAATGGTAGAAAGGCCTCACCTTGCTTGTCTCCTTCCGTCAAAGAACGATCCACCCGAAAGCCTCGACCTTTAGCTTCAACTCCAAGCTAGGAGTAACTAGAGTGCAAGAAATGCTAAGACTTGAACCCTAGAAGTGAGTAGAGAAGATCAAGTGAAGGTTTTTCTCAAGCTTTTTGTTTCTCAACACATGAGAGGGAGAGAGCTTGAGGGAGAGGATGAGCAAGAGAGAGAAAGAATATGATAGAATGAAATATTAGTGAGCCATTCTCACTAATATGTGTGAGTTATTTTAATTAATTAATTAGCAAGAAAATTGTCATGGTTTTATCAAGAGGTGACCATTATCATTTCATCATTAATGCAAATTGCAAGAATCAAAGAGCATCTTCCAAATGAAATGATCATGGTCAAATTGTCAACTTGGTCAACAAGTCAACAAAGTCAAAGTGTCAACAACAACAACCATGCACAATAATTAAGCTAATTATTAATTAACAATAATACACACAAAAACAATAGGGTTAATAAAATGACAATAGTCATTAACCCTAAACAAGGTCCTCTCCCTCAATCTCAAGCAACCGTGCATACGCACCCGCATTCGTGATCCGAGGAACACGAACACAATGAGAAAAACCAATCTCAAATCATATACTAGGATCCGGCTTAAACCAAAGCCCGCTAGTATAAACTGTCCGGACAGCAACCGTGCACAAGTGCGCGGATGCGAACGAACCCTGTCGCAAAACCATGCGACCTCTACTCGTTTTGCCTAAAGGCGAATAGCTCTCTGTGTGGGACTCTAAAGACTCGACACTACGCTGGCAGTGGGTTTAACCACAGACCGCAAGCGGCACTAGCTGTACGTAACGGTCCCCAGGTAGATGTCGATAAGAAGACTGACGAGGTGAACCCCATCTGCACTCCTACTGAGCCTGTATGTGACAGTCTCCGTACAGTCCGGTCTGTTCGTCTGATACATCGCATGGCGGGCCTAGGGGGGCGGTGAACGTCAGTCCCCTAATAGCGGTACAAGTCGTGTCGGAGTATAGCCCAGAACACCCTGAGATAACACTGGAAGCCTACCAGTATATCTCGCTTGCCCTGGCCAGGGACTACTCGTGTAATGGCTCTCCTGGACACAGCGCGATGTCAACCCCCAATACCGGGAGAGACGAATCCTGTCTAACCGTCACTGCCTCCAAGTGCTTCGGAACTGCACCCAAAAACTACCTGTTTGCACGACTCCTCTGAGCCGTGGTAGGGTAGTAATCAAAGTGCAGTGGGAACACACTCGAGGCGAAGTGACAGTGTCAAGTCAGCGGACTAAGCTGTACTCATGTCACCTGGGAACTGATAACTGACGATAGGTATATTACCAACCAACAGTTCCCGTCGAGTCCTGTCCAGTGTACTCGTAAGCTAACGAGCACCCGCATACTATCTCAAGTACGACGTACTAACGGCTGTGGGACAGACCGTCTCCCACACTGGGATGAGAAGCGCATACGCTAGTCTACTCCGGAGTATCGATGCCCTGTCTCGATAGTCCAACGACCAGGGACCTATATAAGGATGTGCTTATAGATTACCCAGCTCCCACGAGTGCGAGCGCCATCACAACGCTGGTAATCAAGCAAAGATCCTAAGGGCTCTACTAATATGTATACCTGCAATATGCTAAAAGAAACACATGCACATATTAAAGCAGAGACAAACCAAGTAGCATACTACCATTTCGAGCAAGATTGTATATACAACTGTGAATATCCCAAGCTTCCATTAAGTAATATACAAACTAGTATGATACAGTAATGGCCTCTAGGGCATATACACTAACAATCTCCCACTTGCACTAAGGCCATGTACTGGCGTATCGAAGACCTATCATCTCGATCAGCCGCTCGAACTGAGTCTGGGGCAAGGCCTTGGTGAATGGATCTGCTGTGTTATCCTCTGATGCAACTCTCCGGACCTCGATCTCTTGGCGATCCACAATCTCCCTGATCAGGTGATACCGCCTTAAGATGTGTCTGGATTTCTGATGGGACCTGGGTTCCTTCGCTAAAGCTATAGCCCCGTTGTTGTCGCAATACAGAGGTATTGGGTCAACAATGGACGGAACCACCTGAAGTTCTTTCAAGAACTTCCTCATCCAGACAGCTTCTTTTGCGGCATCAGATGCAGCGATGTATTCCGCTTCCATAGTCGAGTCAGCAACGGTTTCCTGTTTGGAGCTCTTCTAACACACCGCCCCTCCATTGAGGGTAAAGACAAAACCCGACATGGACTTGGAATCATCCTTGTCACTCTGGAAGCTGGAGTCAGCAAAGGCCTCAATCTGCAGGTCTTTTCCGCCATACACCAAGAACATCTCCTTAGTCCTTCTCAGGTACTTGAGAATGTTCTTTACTGCTATCCAATGTTTCTCCCCAGGGTTTGACTGATACCTGCTTACCACACTCAGTGCATAAGCCACATCCGGTCTGGTACACAACATCGCATACATTATAGAGACTACCGCAGAAGCGTAGGGTATAATAGACATGCGATCCCTCTCCAAATCAGTCTTGGGAGACATCTCTTTGGAGAGGGTGATCCCGTGACAAGCCGGTAGATTACCGCGCTTGGAATCTTCCATACTGAATCTCTTCAGTATGGTGTCGATGTACCTGGACTGTGAGAGTCCTAATATCCTCTTGGATCTGTCACGGTAGATCCGGATACCCAGAATGTATGAGGCATCACCCAGGTCTTTCATGGAGAACCTGTGTGACAAGAACCCCTTGACAGATTGTAGCATAGGAATGTCATTTCCTATTAAGAGAATGTCATCCACGTATAAAACGAGGAATACTACAGTTCTCGCTACAAATCTACAATAGATGCATGGTTCATCTGGATTTTTGATAAAGCCAAATTCTTTGACCGTCTCATCAAAGCAGATGTTCCAACTCCGCGATGCCTGCTTTAGTCCATAGATGGACTTGAGCAACTTGCACACCTTCCCGCTGCTCCCACCCTGAATGAAACCCTCTGGCTGGTCCATATAGACACACTCCTCTAAATGACCATTTAGAAAAGCTGTCTTTACGTCCATCTGCCAAATCTCATAATCGTGGAAAGCAGCGATGGCAAGAAGGATCCGAATGGATTTCAGCATAGCTACTGGGGAAAAGGTTTCGTCATAGTCCAAACCAGGTCGCTGACGAAAACCCTTTGCTACCTGTCTAGCTTTATAGGTCTCAACCTGTCCATCTACACCAATCTTCCTTTTGAAGATCCACTTGCATCCTACGGGTTTTACCCCGTCTGGAGCAATGTCCAACGTCCATACTTTGTTGGTGTACATGGACTCCATCTCGGTCCGCATTGCATCCAGCCATTTTACCGAGTCGACGCTCTGAATGGCTTGCTGGAAGCTAGTAGGCTCATCACAATCTAGGATGCAGTCCTCTCTATCCCCGTCAATGAGAAAACCGTAGTATCTCTCGGGCGGATGAGACTGCCTACTACTCCTACGGAGTGGCATAGGAATGTCCTGTTCTTTCGAACCCTCTGGTTCCTCTAAGCTTTCAGTAATGGTTTGTGGTTCTGGAATCTCTTCCAGTTCTACTGCGCTCCCGCTTATCTGATTTTCTAAAAACTCAGTTTCCAAGAAGCGGGCATGACGAGAAACAAGGACTTTTTGCTCCTCTGCGTAATAGAAGAGATACCCCTTGGAGTTCTTTGGGTATCCCACAAACTTGCACTGCACTGAGCGTGCCTCGAGCTTGTCCGCATGCTGCTTTTTTACAAAAGCTGGACATCCCCATGTCTTAAAGGATTTAAGACAGGGTTTCTTCCCACTCCACATTTGATATGGTGTGGTAGGCACTGTTTTAGTAGGAACTTGGTTCAAGAGATGTGCAGCTGTTTCCAGTGCATAACCCCAGAAAGATCGCGGTAACTCAGCCTTACTCATCATGGACCGTACCATATCCAATAGGGTTCAGTTCCGTCTCTCCGATACACCGTTGTGTTGCGGAGTGTATGGAGGAGTAAGCTGAGAGAGAATTCCATTCTCTTTTAAATAATTCAGGAACTCGGCACTTAAGTATTCTCCACCTCGATCCGATCTTAGAATCTTGATACTTTTGCCGGTCTGTTTCTCCACTTCATTCTTATATTCCTGGAACTTTTCAAAGGCCTCGGACTTATGTTTCATTAAGAAGACATAACCGTACCTTGAAAAATCATCCGTAAAAGTAATGAAGTAAGAGTAACCGCTTCGCGCATGTGTAGACATTGGACCGCACACGTCGCTGTGTACGAGTCCCAAGAGCTCGCTCGCCCTTTCTCCGTGTCCAGTGAACGGAGCCTTTGTCATCTTTCCCATGAGACAAGATTCACAAGTGGCATAAGACTGATACTCGAACGGATCCAAGTATCCTTCTTTATGTAACTTAGTCAACCGTGTCTCATTGATGTGACCCAGTCTACAATGCCATAAGAAAGCCTGATTAATATCTGGAGACTTTCTTTTGTGTGTATTCTGGATATTGAAAACCTGTGGTTGGTTTAAAACGTAAATACCGTTGTTTAATGCACCTGACCCAATCAAAACTTGATTAAGGTGAATGTTCACTACATTACTTACAAATGCAAATTCATAACCTTCTTTAGATAATAAAGATACAGATATGATATTACAGGTTGCATTTGGTACATAATAACAACTACGCAAAACCAAAAAGTGTCCATCAGATAATCCCAGGTGATAGTCCCCCACGGCCTCTGCATCCATGCTAGCACCGTTTGCAACTCTGAGGGTCATGTCACCTGCCTTCAAAACTCTACGCTTTCTCAACGCCTGCAAAGAATTACAGATATGAGATCCTGATCCGGTATCTAATACCCAGGATGTAGAGTTTATTGATAGACAATTTTCAATAACATACACACCTGAAGCTGAAGCTGCAACTCGCTTCAAATCCTGTGTTCTGGCTTTCCAAGCCTTGCAATCTTGTTTCCAGTGACCACTTTTGTGACAATAGAAGCATTCTTCCTTCCCCACCATCTTCCCCGCTACTTTTGTTGCTTTACCCTTTCCCTTCGTATCCACTTTACTGACACCGCCTCTTGGTTTGGCGGGGGCTTTCTTCTTCTTGCCCTTGGCTTTCGCCCTGGACCTAGAAGAGGAAGATCCTCCTACAAACAAAGTGGATGTCTCCCTACCCTTCTGTAGGGTGCCCTCAGCAGTCCTCAACATGTTCAGAAGTTCGGCAAGTTCAACCTCCTTTCCTTGCATGTTGAAGTTAAGAATGAACTGGGCGTAAGTGGAAGGAAGGGACTGGAGAATCAAATCGGTATAGAGTTCATTCTCCAACGTGGTCCCTAGGTCCGCGAGCTCCTCTATGTAGCCGATCATCTTAAGCACGTGGTCTGCTACCGATGATCCGACGGCCAACCTTGCCGAAAAAAGCTTTTTCGACACTTCGTATCTTGCGATACGAGACTGCTCCCCATACAGTTCTTTTGTATGGAGAAATATGGACTCCAGGTCCATATTCTCGTGCCTCCTCTGATGTTCGTTGTCCATCGAGGCTAGTACGAGGCATCTGGCCCTCGCGCAATCTATCTCCCATGTCTTACGGATTTCTACATCCGCGACGCTGGAGGTGGGACCTGGGACAGGGGGAGCTTTGGTGGTAAGTATATACCCCAGCTTGTCATAAGTGATAGCCATCTTGACATTCCTGAGCCAATCTTTGTAGTTTGGCCCTGTCAATATATTTTTATCTAACAGTAACTTAAGTCCGGTCATGTTGAATGGTCGCTGCAATTAGGAGAGAGAAAAGAAACACTTTAGCATGATGCTCTTGCAAGTTTAGAGTGGTTTTTAGTTTGTCTAAACTGGATGGCTCCCACTGTTTCTCGAATCCCTTCTCAAACCATAAAGAAAAGGATTAGCCGGGATCATTCCCACCGTACAATACTTGCTTAACCGTTCAGCCAGGCCAGTGTCGGTACTTCGAGGGAGGTTTTTTAACGCTTTCGCGAAGTTCCTTAATTAAGTAACCTCTTTTCCCTGTGGGCGTAGCCCCGCTAACACCTTTCTAGGCACCTACTAGGTTTATAGCATTGATCGTTAAGTGAGAGTTTTCCCGAGGAGTAGCATATACTCACAGTAGGATCGGGATCCAAATATCATTGCGTGACGAAACTGAAGGAATCCTACCAGAATCACCACACTCCAAATGGTATGCAAATCTAGCAAGTTTCAGTACTTATGAAACTCCCGATGTGGATTTTTGCCCCATGCTCTTATGACCTTGACTAAGGCCAACAAATCATAAGTCACATGTCAAGTTCTACCCGTCGTTATCCAGGTTAATTTGAACCCACCCGTATCCACCCTTGACTATGGCCAACAAGGCAATACGACTGTCTCAAACCAACGCATTCTATCTATGCAACATATGAATACCCACCAGCTACCAAACACTGTGCCTTGACTAAGGCCAACAAACACAGCTTGAATACCGTTGAATATTCATATGAAACGACGGAGGGCTACGGATGGTTTTGGCGAAACCGTGAACGTAGTGAACTTGATATAATCGATGGAACGAGATAGCTTTTAAAAGGAGTGGTTCATGCTCCGCGTTTAAAAGTTTAGTTTTGAAAAGAACCGAGTGGTTTTCAAAGTGTTCCAATCGACTTTTACTTGGTTTATTTCTTGCATTAGTTCTTTTAATGCGTCCCATCATTTAATCCTACCATTGCAGAAAACAACCAAAATATGACGTACGCTTATGCCATTCGCATTCGCCACGGGGCCCCGTCATCACCCGTTAGGTTACTTAACTAACGACAGAGCGGGGGCTGGGCTAGCGCGGCTGTAAAACATAAGCAACGCCTAAATAGTTATTATATATAAATATATAGCAATGATAGACATTACAGATCACAGATGAATACATTGGATATACTAGGAATCCGCAATGCGTTCGAGCCTGCAACGCAAAGCGGATTACACGGTCGCGGTGAATAGCCAATACCCCACCCAAGACCCCTACGGGTGCGGCAAACTACCCGCCAAGCACCCGAAGCGAAGCAACCTCCCTCACCACCGTGAGTAGGCCACTCGGCACTTCGAGTACCCGGTAGTTTGTGCACCCCTCCATGGGTCTATCCTAGGAGCAAAAACAGTAAAAAGAATTATACAATGACGGCTACAACCCCGACCCGGTTGTGCGGCCAAACAAAGAATATTATTATATCAATTTACATGTTACAAATGAATGAAAGAAAAACAACGCTCATCTCACATCCACCCCGGCCATTCACCCGCGACAATCCAATCCATTCATATCCACAAACCAACAACAATCACAGATCATGTATAACCCCGACTAATCGTCTTATAGCGATTAGCCGACGTTCAATACATGCAAGCATTACAGATATAACCGATGTAGTTAAAGTGCAGTGAAGTTCCGAAAAATACGGATTTATAGGCCCCCAAAAGTAAATTTTAGTTCTGGAAAATCTGGGCATAATATATATATCCTAAAAATCCCAAAATCAACACAGAAAGACACTGCACGAAAAACGATGCAGAGAGGACATCAAACCGCGGCGCTTCCGCGGCACGAGCCTACCTCGTGCGGCGGAAGGGCGGCGGTTTGGACGAATCTCTGTGTCGTTTTTCATGGGTGTTCATAAAAAACCCTGAGATGAATTTACAAATATAAAGTTTTCTATTTTGAGCAGAAAAAATTTCAACAGAAACTAGGGTTTTTCAAAAGTTCGGTTTTTGGATTTTCGGTTTCGAAACTTCGTTACACTTCACTACCTAGCTAGTTTGAGTTTAGTTAGGCTCTGATACCACTGTAAGTCCACGTTGCCCACCCCGGTACTTGCGGGGAGGCGGAAAACATAATAAAAATCGGATTTTTGATGACTTAGGCAACATGGACCTTGACTTGGAGGATCTTTGCTAAACTAAAACTAGCTAAAGAATACTAACAACTAACAAAGTTGTAGAAAGGTTATACCTTGAGCTCGAACTCCTTCTCTCCTTGCTCGTCGGAATGGTAGAAAGGCCTCACCTTGCTTGTCTCCTTCCGTCAAAGAACGATCCACCCGAAAGCCTCGACCTTTAGCTTCAACTCCAAGCTAGGAGTAACTAGAGTGCAAGAAATGCTAAGACTTGAACCCTAGAAGTGAGTAGAGAAGATCAAGTGAAGGTTTTTCTCAAGCTTTTTGTTTCTCAACACATGAGAGGGAGAGAGCTTGAGGGAGAGGATGAGCAAGAGAGAGAAAGAATATGATAGAATGAAATATTAGTGAGCCATTCTCACTAATATGTGTGAGTTATTTTAATTAATTAATTAGCAAGAAAATTGTCATGGTTTTATCAAGAGGTGACCATTATCATTTCATCATTAATGCAAATTGCAAGAATCAAAGAGCATCTTCCAAATGAAATGATCATGGTCAAATTGTCAACTTGGTCAACAAGTCAACAAAGTCAAAGTGTCAACAACAACAACCATGCACAATAATTAAGCTAATTATTAATTAACAATAATACACACAAAAACAATAGGGTTAATAAAATGACAATAGTCATTAACCCTAAACAAGGTCCTCTCCCTCAATCTCAAGCAACCGTGCATACGCACCCGCATTCGTGATCCGAGGAACACGAACACAATGAGAAAAACCAATCTCAAATCATATACTAGGATCCGGCTTAAACCAAAGCCCGCTAGTATAAACTGTCCGGACAGCAACCGTGCACAAGTGCGCGGATGCGAACGAACCCTGTCGCAAAACCATGCGACCTCTACTCGTTTTGCCTAAAGGCGAATAGCTCTCTGTGTGGGACTCTAAAGACTCGACACTACGCTGGCAGTGGGTTTAACCACAGACCGCAAGCGGCACTAGCTGTACGTAACGGTCCCCAGGTAGATGTCGATAAGAAGACTGACGAGGTGAACCCCATCTGCACTCCTACTGAGCCTGTATGTGACAGTCTCCGTACAGTCCGGTCTGTTCGTCTGATACATCGCATGGCGGGCCTAGGGGGGCGGTGAACGTCAGTCCCCTAATAGCGGTACAAGTCGTGTCGGAGTATAGCCCAGAACACCCTGAGATAACACTGGAAGCCTACCAGTATATCTCGCTTGCCCTGGCCAGGGACTACTCGTGTAATGGCTCTCCTGGACACAGCGCGATGTCAACCCCCAATACCGGGAGAGACGAATCCTGTCTAACCGTCACTGCCTCCAAGTGCTTCGGGACTGCACCCAAAAACTACCTGTTTGCACGACTCCTCTGAGCCGTGGTAGGGTAGTAATCAAAGTGCAGTGGGAACACACTCGAGGCGAAGTGACAGTGTCAAGTCAGCGGACTAAGCTGTACTCATGTCACCTGGGAACTGATAACTGACGATAGGTATATTACCAACCAACAGTTCCCGTCGAGTCCTGTCCAGTGTACTCGTAACCTAACGAGCACCCGCATACTATCTCAAGTACGACGTACTAACGGCTGTGGGACAGACCGTCTCCCACACTGGGATGAGAAGCGCATACGCTAGTCTACTCCGGAGTATCGATGCCCTGTCTCGATAGTCCAATGACCAGGGACCTATATAAGGATGTGCTTATAGATTACCCAGCTCCCACGAGTGCGAGCGCCATCACAACGCTGGTAATCAAGCAAAGATCCTAAGGGCTCTACTAATATGTATACCTGCAATATGCTAAAAGAAACACATGCACATATTAAAGCAGAGACAAACCAAGTAGCATACTACCATTTCGAGCAAGATTGTATATACAACTGTGAATATCCCAAGCTTCCATTAAGTAATATACAAACTAGTATGATACAGTAATGGCCTCTAGGGCATATACACTAACATGTATATACAGGTGAAAGGTATCCTTGTGATCCGTCACGAGTTTACTTTAGATGTTGCCGTATCTTTTTGTTGTTGTAAACATTTGGGTTAATGTTTACATATGGAAATAATGAGCTAGAAATTATGATTTGGAGCATTAATTGTGACACATGCACAAGTGGTGACTCATGGTCTCTTTCTTTGTGCATGTGTCACATTATTTGATTGATTTGTGGATGAAATGAGAGGGAGAGAGAGAAATGGCAGCCATAATATGATGGTTAACTCTTGTATTTCCTTCTTGCTCTCACTCTCATTATCATCACAAGACATAAGAGAAAGAAAAGGAATCTTCTTCTTCTTTCTCTTCTTTCTTTAGCTCACAACCTCCATTGATGGCTTCATCTTCAACCTCCATCCATACAATGGATGCAAGAGACAAAGTTATCACACACATTCTCTACATCGCCTTGGACACGTCAGCTAGCGAACTTCGTGCCCGAGTTGCTTCGGATGAAGCGGGAGCCCGTAAAAAGACTCGAAGATGTGGTTCCTTTTCCGACGAGAAGACCAGAGATCGGAGATGCCGCGATGAGCTTGGGATGGTGGCCAAAGACCGAAGGACACGGATCGATCGGTATAGCTTTCCAACTCTTTCTCTAGTTGCTAGTTGTAGGTTAATGGTTCGATCCGGGTTTAAAGTATACGATGGCGCCGGTTTCAAGTTTTGAAAAAGTTTTCGTTTCCGCATTTTGGCCTTGGACAGACGGCCGGGGCGCTACCGTAGACTTATATGGTATCAGAGCCACACCATTAACCTTTACTAGCTTGCTTTAACGTATTTAAAATATCGATCGAACGAAATTTCCAAAACCGTGATTCCAATTTATGCAGTTTCTGTCGAAAATTTTTTGTTGTCGAAAAATTATTTTGAGTATTGCAGAAAATCAGGCAGGCTTTTCTAAGAACACTGCAGAAAATTGGTAGCATGATATCACTGTAGCGCCGCGGAACCGCGGCCGTACCCCCGTTTTGGCCGCGATTCCACCGCAGTACTGTAGCAACACAGCACCAAAATTTCTGCAGTGCTCTTTGACTTGGAATTGGGGTTTCTGGTATTTTTTGTTTTGGCCCAGATTATTTTGAGTACTGGGAATTGTACTTGGGGCCCACTTCGGGAAATGTCATTTGATCGGTAACTTGGGGCCCACAGCACCATTATTTTGAGTACTGGTAACTTGAGTATTTATATTATATCTGCGACCGTGAATGTCATTTGATCGGTAAATCTTGTCTAATTGCTATAGCCCTTTTAGACGGATTTGCGAACGTGACATTCACGTTGATGTTCTGTGTTGTGCTGTGATGTTGCAGATTTGTCGTGGTGGATAGCCTGGATGCAATGTTAGTACAGTTTGGTTGTATTTGTACATTTGATATTGCGGGGCGAGCGTCCGACATGTGGACTGCCGTCACTGCCTGTTTGTATATTATTCTTTTGGGGCACGACCGGGCTGAGGTCGATGTACCCGTTGTATATATATTTTACTTTCTGTACTAGGATTACCCCACGGTGGGGTGCACGGATAGCCGGGTTCTAGAGGGAAACGGGCCCGCATCTCATGGCTTTGAGACGGAGGGGGCTTCACTCTAGAATTGGCGGGTTATTCGCCGCACTCGTAGGGGGTACAGGTTGACCCAAGGAGGGGTGCTCAAGTTACCGGATTCCGTGAAGTGCTGGGTGGTCCATTCACTTTGTTGAAGGGGGCTGCCTCGCTTCAGGTTTTGGCGGGTAACTTGCCGCGCCCGTAGGGGTCTAGGATTTCATTGTACAAGCTATCCACACGACCAGGGGAACGTCGGGTTTCAGTAGCGGCTCTATGAAACACGGGGATCCCGGATTATCTGTATTGTTCTGTGATGCTTATTACATTTCTGTGATGTTGCATTTAATCATGCCATGAGCGAATATTATATATTGATATATATACTAGTAGATGTTGTATATGTTTTACACCCGTGCTAGTCCAGTCCCCGCTCTGTCGTTAGTTAAGTAACCTAACGGGTGATGACGGGACCTAGTGGCGAATGCAGATGGCATATACGTACATCATATTTTCGTTCTTTATTGGTGTGATCAATTGATGGGACTGCATTGATTCGGATCAATGCAAGCTAAACAAACCTATTCTGATGTTGTTGGAACATTTTTCAAAAAGATGTTATTGCAAGAACGTTCTCTTTTGTTTTGCACAGTGGTATTCGGTTATGAATATCCAGCACCTCAGTTGACGAGGCAAGAGCCGAGATCCCTTCACCGGGAGTGACCCTTTGGACAGAAGTTTGCGTCAGGATAATAACTTCACTATAGCCGATTACCTTTTTGCTTTGCATCGTGGTATTCAGCTGGAATATGCTGCACCTCATTCTACGGGGAAAGAGCCGAGATCCCTTCACCGGGAGTGACCTCTTTAGCAAAGGTTTTCGCCACTATATTTTTATAAAAAGCTATCCGGTTCTTTCAACGATATCAAGTTCATTACGTTAAAGGTTTTTCGCTAAAAACCATTCGTAGCCCTCCGTCATTTCAAAAGGTAGCACTTAGTATTCATGCTATGTATGTTGGCCTTCGTCAAGGCATAGTGTATGGTAGCTATTTGTTACTTTTCTGCTGCATAGATAGATGCGTTAGTTTGGGACAGTCGTACTACTATTTTGGCCTTTGTCAAGGGTATGTACGGGTGGGTTCAAATTAACCTGATAATGACGGGTAGAACTTAACATGTGACTTATGATATGTTGGCCTTCGTCAAGGTCATAAGAGCATGGAGTAAAAATCGCATCGGGAGTTTCTAAAGAAACTGAAACTTGCCAGATATGCGTATACCTTCTGGAGTGTGATAACGTGAGTGGATTCCATCACGTTATCATGCGATGATAGTTGGATCCCGATTCCCACTGATGAGTTGGTTTACTTCTCGGGTGATCCCGACTAATTCTTCTTTCAGGTTTGGAGTAGAATTTGAGGTTACAGTGGGAGGTTTCTTGATTAGATAAATTGATAACCATTCTGATTTAGGTTAGAGTGCACGCAGTGTGTTTCTTTTCTCTCTCTCTTTGGCAGTGACCATGGACCGACCCTTGACTATGACTCAGTGACCAAGTTAACCGAACCTTCTTAAAACACTGGCTTTTGGATTGTCAGAGTTGCATACCTCATTGCCACTCCTACTTTTACCCTTTTCTCCAGAACACCCCGTATTACTACGAACATCCACTTCCATTGGATAAAACCATCGTATGGTTATATACGAACTCGAAGGAACTTGTTCCAGATTCGAGGATGGTTTCCGGTTCTGGAGAAAATGAATAGGACTATTCAGTTGTCTTTTCCTTTTACCTTCTCTCAGGTTGCGAGTGCTCCTTGGATTAGGACGGTACACCTATTACGCTAATTGGATAGTCTTCATCCAAACCATAGGCAGGTGCCGAACGGTAGGGAATGAAGAAAACAATTTAGCCTAAAAGGTGTACAGAAGGTATTAAGTAAAGACAAATAAAGGGATTAGTAAGAGGGCAAAGTAAACTGCGACTGCTATTCACGACCAAACCAAGTATTTTATCGCCACTCCTACTTCACCTTTGTATTTCTCCAGGACACTCCGTATCACTACGAAGATCCATAGTTATTTGGATACTCCATCGTATGGTTATATACGAACTCGAAGGAACTTGTTCCAGTTCGGGGATGGATTCTGGTTCAGGAGAAATATGAATAAGGGTTTATTCAGTTGTCTTTTATCTTTACCTTCTCTCGGGTTGCGAGTGCTCCTAGGATTAGGACAGTACACCTATTACGCTTATTGGATAGTCTTCTTCCAAACCATAGGCTGGTGCCGAATGGTAGGGAAGGACGAAAACCATTTGGCCTAAGAGGGTGTACAGAAGGTAATGACTAAAGACATATACAGGGATTTGGAGAGATGGCAAAGAAATATACGGTTATAGTTATGAATCTGATAATGGAAGAGGCATTACTAGGAATATCCGGATACCCCTCCGAAACATTTACATGTTTCAGTTTCACTGTGCATAGTTAAAAGAAAACTGATTTCCTAATTAGCCCTTGCTCCAGGGTATGTATTTACCAGGTTTGATTCTCACATCTGTATGGTTTTACAGATGATGAGTGGAAGTAAGTTATTGGGAATTGGGTGATCATCCTCATTATATCGGGATTCGTTGTAATTGGTGATATTTGAGTAAATCGCCTGGGTTGTTTGCCGGACGGCAAATATTTGGTTTTGAATATCCGTTGTTATACACCAATTTTAAATTGATATATCTGTACGTTTATTTTTATAAAGTGAGATATAACCTTTTGAAATTATGTCCATGACATTTACCTGTATCAGTGGATGGTTAGGTAAGGAGAATTAAACAGCGGTGTAATTCTTCTTAACCATAAGTACAGTTTTCAACCTACGACACACAGAGAATGAGTTTTTAGACTTAGCGGACTTATACAGAGTATTGTATTTTGTCCAGTGTCCATGAGGACAGAGGAGTTGGTACTCGTACTATATTCTGTTTACTTGTGACTTCTCTAGTTCTTAGACATGTGTTTCGTAGAAATGCAAGGTCTGAGTTTTGAGAAGTTATAGGTATAAGAATAAAGTAGAGAACCGGGTATTGCAAGTATCAGGATTCTTCAAGGTGATCGAGGATGTAGATACTTGTGTATGGTATTCAGTTGATAGTAATGATTATGAGAACTTGCTTCTCTTTTAGGTTACTCATATCTGGATGTATTCCTAAGTTGAGTAATGCTGATCGACCTCTCTCCGTTTAGTTGACATGCACTGGAGACAGCTGCATGATTTGAATCTGGTTCCAATTAAATCAGTGCCTCTCTTTCTATATTGGATATAGAATAGTTCATATCTTAACAATGTTAAGGTACGAGGAGTTGTTCGGCTTATGCTTAAATCCAGACTCTGGATAACTCAAGGCACATTTCTGTAATGGCTGTTTGTGGGTTGACCCGGGCTATGACGAGGGCTGACTTTCTACCATCTGGAAGATCAATAGTGATATTGTTCTTGACTCGCCACAGTTTTAATAAAAATGGATTTTTTCAGAAAACAGTAGTGGGAGTATGGTAGAACTGGAAGTGATTCCAGAACCGCAAACGATTACTGAAAATTTGATAAGAACCTAAAGATTCAATCAGGATTGACATTCCATTGGCCACTCCGCAAATATGGTGGGTAACCTCAGGCACCCGAGAGGTACTCCGGTAGCCTCAAGGACTGTGACAGGGAGGTTCTTGTTTACCCGGACTTGACACTACTGTTTTTCCAGGCTATGAGACCCGACAGGAGGATGAGTATAGCGTCGTTCTAAACCAGCTTTAGAAAGTGTACGTGTATATGACTCTGCCGGAGGGTTGTCGCAGTCAGTGGGAGCAGCGGAAGAATAGTGGACAAGTAGCTTATGTCTATTTATGGACTAAAGCAGAATAGCGGAGAAAGATCATCTATTTCTGATGTGACAGTCATAGGTTTGACTTTATCAAAATAGGGGATGGATCTGTTAAGAAGGTAGTAGGGTGTGATGTCATGGTATATGGATGCCATACACATAGTAGGAAGTGAAATTCCTATACTACGATCGGTTATACTTTGGTTGTCACACAATGGTTTTTCCACATAGCACTTGGATATAATATCAGACATTCTGGTTACTAGATCTATGGTTTTTAGATCTAGATTTGGGTAGTTTCCCAATCTGGGTACTTAGACAACATTCTAAAGGTGTTTTAGAATGGACGACTCCAGGCACGGTAGTGTACCTGCAGGTGATGGAGTCACCCTCTCTAAAGGTGTCTTACAGACTAAGAGGGAGATGGATGTGCATGATTGGCAGGTCACTTGCTTAGGGAATTGAGTTGATCATGAGATGTCAAGTACCACACCAGATGTTGGTTTTTGCACTAGATGCAATAAGTTGATATTAATTCTATCCTGGAGAAACGTTCGGAAGCAGTTTTAGAACATAAGTGGATGTTCTAGGGATATGATAACAACAACCTCTTTATGAAGACGGTTATCATTCCAGGCTTCCAAGGTGACCTGGATGACAGAGTGACTGTCAGAGTTATAGTTTTCCCTCTGACGAGGGGCAGTATTTTAGACAGGTGGCCAAGCGGATACTGAGGGAGGCATGGCGTAGGATACTGATTAAATTCAGTTGACGATACAGTCTAAGAAGTTTGGATTTGGAGTTCATTTATGAACTAGGTCCCATCAGATATCCAGAAATATTCTAAGACAGGTATTGCTCATTTCGGGAGATGGCTTTTCTCCGCGAACTTGAGATAAAGAGAGACATAGCAAGAAACATTAGGGCGGCTCCACTCACTGAGGCTATTCCTCGAACGCAATAGTTTCGCAAACGGGCTTTATGAAACTGATTAGTAGAGGAGTTGGGTGTTCGGTATCACACGGGCTGTGAGTATGCGACATCGCAATAATTAGCCTTGAGTGCAAGTGGGAGATTGTTGGATATAGTGCCTTCAGAGTCAATTATTGGATCACAGGAACGTGATTGCAATAATTGAGGGAGGACCTATACCGGTAGGACAGTCTTACTCAAGAGGATTGTATATTATCTGGTTTGTCTTTATCATCGTGTACATGGTTTAGATGACATTGTTGTTCATTATTACACGTTGATAGAGAATAGTATGCTACCATGGTTTGTCTTTATCATCGTGTACTGCTTAAGGTGACCTTACAGGTCGCTATTACACGTTGATAGAGCCCTTAGGATTCTTGCTTGACGGCCAGCAGTATGATGGCGATCATATACGTGGGAGCTGGGGTCTATAAGCACATCCTTAAAGTGGTCCCTAGTCGTGGGAGTTTCGAGACTGGGCATCGATACTCCATTAGTAGACTAGTGTATACAGTCGAGACCCCGACGAGGGGCGGTGGCCGGTCTCACAAGCCATTGGTGTCAGTTGGTTCACCTAAGATGTATACATGTGCTCATTGGGTTATGAGTACACCGGACAGGACTCGCCGGGAACATGCTAGTTGGTATTATACCTGACGTCAGATAGCAGTTCCCTGGTGACATGTGTACAGGTTAGTTCATCGACCTGAGATCGTCATTTGTCTTGTGTGAGTTCCCACCGTGCTTTGATTATTACCCTACCACGGCTCAAAGGAGTCGTGCAAACAGGTTTTAGTTGGGTACAGTCCCGAGCCACATGGAGGCAGTGAGCGGATCGGCAGGGGTTTCGTCTTTCCCGGTATTGGGGGTGGGATCGCGCTGTATCTAGGAGAGCCATTCCACGAAGTTCTTGGCCAAGGCAGGAGATTTACTGGTATGTATTCCAGTAGTATCTCAGGGTGTTCTGGGCTACACTCCGACACGACTTGTACCGCTTTTGGGGGTCTGACTTTTACCAACCCCCTAGGCCCGACATGCGATGCTCATAGACGAACGGACCGGACTGTACGGATATTGTCACTGACAGGCTCAGTAGGGTGTCAGGATGAGTTCGCTCATCAACCTCCCTTTTGGTCAATATCTGGTAGCCCGTTACGTACGGCTAGTACCTCTGACGTGCTAGTGGTTAAATCCACAGCCAAAATATTGACGAGTCTTTAGAGTCCCCCACAGACAGTTTCTCAAGTTTCGGGCGAAATGTTGTAGAGGCCGTATGATATATGGCAGGGTTTGATCATATACGTGCAGTCGTGCACGGATCATGATCGGGCGGATCATACTAGTGGGCTTTGGTTTAAGACGGATCCTAATATTAGATTTGTTGGATTACTTTAGTCTCATCGCATTCGCATTCAGTCGGAATGCGGATGCAGGTATGTATATACAGGTGAAAGGTATCCTTGTGATCCGTCACGAGTTTACTTTAGATGTTGCCGTATCTTTTTGTTGTTGTAAACATTTGGGTTAATGTTTACATATGGAAATAATGAGCTAGAAATCATGATTTAGAGCATTAATTGTAACACATGCACAAGTGGTGACTCATGGTCTCTTTCTTTGTGCATGTGTCACATTATTTGATTGATTTGTGGATGAAATGAGAGGGAGAGAGAGAAAGGGCAGCCATAATATGATGGTTAACTCTTGTATTTACTTCTTGCTCTCACTCTCATTATCATCACAAGACATAAGAAAAAGAAAAGGAAACTTCTTCTTCTTCCTCTTCTTTCTCTACCTCACAATCTCCATTGATGGCTTCATCTTCAACCTCCATCCATACAATGGATGCAAGAGACAAAGTTATCACACACATTCTCTACATCGCCTTGGACACGTCGGCTAGCGAACTTCGTGCCCGAGTTGCTTCGGATGAAGCGGGAGCCCGTAAAAAGACTCGAAGATGTGGCGCCCTTTCCGACGAGAAGACCGGAGATCGGAGATGCCGCGAGGAGCTTGGGATGGTGGCCAAAGATCGAAGGACACGGATCGATCGGTATAGCTTTCCAACCCTTTCTCTAGTTGCCAGTTGTAGGTTAATGGTTCGATCCGGGTTTAAAGTATACGATAGCGCCGATTTCAAGTTTTGAAAAAGTTTTCGTTTCCGCATTTTGGCCTTGGAAAGACGGCCGGGGCGCTACCGTAGACTTACAATTGAGCCGTCTCAAATTATGGACGATCTGGCTCAACACAACATCGAGTCATCTCATGTACACAGAACTAATATATCTCCAGACATAGATTGAGCAGTCTCAAAACACTTTGAGCCGTCTTAAGTTAGGGATGCGTCGGCTTAAGACCTTCGTAGCCGTCTCTCACAACCAGAGAACAATTAATAAATCTGGACGACTCCTGAGCCGTCTCAACCTTATTTGAGCCGTCTTAACTTGTCATAAATTGATAATTAAACCCTGACATGTATGATTTCATGACTTTAATTGTTTATTCCATTCCGGTTAATGATATTATTTTGATCATGCACATGATATGACTAATGATCCTGATTATATACATGTATTCGTGACATGCATCATTACTATCTTGTTTTCTATTGTCAACCTTGCTTGTAACGTGATATTTACCTAAATACCAACAATTTCATGAGATCTCTTGACTTGACATGTTGTCTGGATAGACGTATCTTGTACATGCTTTTTCTTATGTTGGTATTAGGTTGCATACCATATTGATACTTGACATGGACATGAAACCTGGGAAAATGGGGAAATTGAAGGGTTACGAAAGCGCCTAAGCCATCTTCCGTGGCCATTTGCGGAACAAAAATTTTGATAACGAATTAAACTAGGCGCTATAACAACCCTAAACCGGATCTTTACCATAAACCTAATTAGCATCTTTAGGTTTCTATCTACTATGATAAAAAGTTATACCATGAGAATCAAGTCCTTCGAGTCTTCGATCCTCTCCTCGCACACCTCAAAGGATGTATGGATCGCGCTTGAACTCCGGCTTCCTTGCGTTAAAGAAGATCCACCCGAGAGTTCCGACTTTGAGCTTAACCTCTAACTTGAGGTAACTAGGTCACTTGGTGTGCTAAACTAAGTAGCCTAGAATGTGTAGAGAGTGATTATGAATCTAGTAGTCTCACTAAACCCTAGGATTCTCAACTCATGAGATGGTTAGGGTTTGAAAGGAGTTGAAGAAAGCTTGAGGAAAAATGAGAGAGGAAAGTATCTGTAGTTTTTTAAGTGAAAAAGATTAAGTGAAAATGGCTTGAGTTTTGGCTTTTAAACCAAAAAAATATCTCACAAATATCTCACAAAATATCAAAGTCAACAAAAACCAAATGAGTCCAAGAAAGTCAATGTGAAACCCTAATTCCATTTCACTAAAATACCACAAAGTTTCCTCTCTCATTTCCTCCACCTCATAAAAGATTTCACCAATAAAGAAAAACCCTAATTGAGGTGTCATACTCCAAGAAACAATCTTGATCAAATTACAAGAATGCCCCTCTCATCCGTATATACTGTTAGTGTATATGCCCTAGAGGCCATTACTGTATCATACTAGTTTGTATATTAATTAATGGAAGCTTGGGATATTCACAGTTGTATATACAATCTTGCTCAAAATAGTAGTATGCTACTTGGTTTGTTTCTACTTCAATGTGTACATGTGTTTATTTTAGTATATCACCTATACACATTAGTGGAGCCCTTAGGATCTTTGCTTGATTACCAGCGTTGTGATGGCAGTCATACTAGTGGGGGCTGGGTAATCTATAAGCACATCCTTATGCAGGTCCTTAGTCGCAGGACTATCGAGACAGGGCATCGATACTCCGGAGTAGACTAGCGTATGCGCTTCTCATCCCAGTATGGGAGACGGTCTGTCCCACAGCCGTCAGTACGTCGTACTTGAGATAGTATGCGGGTGCTCGTTAGGTTACGAGTACACTGGACAGGACTCGTCGGGAACTGACAGGTTGGTATTATACCTATCGTCAGTTATCAGTTCCCAGGTGACATGAGTACAGCTTAGTCCGCTGACTTGACACTGTCACTTCGCCTCGAGTGTGTTCCCACTGTACTTTGATTACTATCCTACCACGGCTGAAAGGAGTCGTGCAAACAGGTAGTAGTTGGGTGCAGTCCCGAAGCATTTGGAGGCAGTGACGGTTAGACAGGATTCGTCTCTCCTGGTATTGGGGGTTGACTTCGCGCTGTGTCTAGGAGAGCCATTACACGAGTAGTCCCTGGCCAGGGCAAGCTGTAACACCTTAGAATGTGTTTTGTAGCTAATTATATTTTAATGTATGGTTTTTAATAAAAAGTTTACCAAATTAAGTTTTAAATATTTTATCCTATTTAATGTATATTTTATTAGAATTTTGTTAGGCACACACACACTTGTGCATGATAACTAGGGTTGTTTTTGGAGTTAAACCATGATTAGCAACCATGGTTAACTAACCATTTCTCCCTAACCTAGTTTTTATATTGTTAAGTGTCATGGTTGTAATTAGTAGTGTTGGTTTTGAAGTGAAAAGGGATTTGGAAAAGGTTTTAAATATTTTGTTTGGTTTGACTTTGAGAGAGAGAGAGAGAGAGAGAGAGAGAGAGAGAGAGAGAGAGAGCATGGGCATCATGGCTTTGCCCATGCCTCATTTAATGAGGTGAGAGGGAGTGAGAAGAGAGGAGGGGTTAGCCTTATTTAGTTCTCTCACTTCTCATTCTCTTTTCTCTCATTTCACTCACTCTCTCTCTCACACACACACCCAGCAGAAGCAGCAGCAGCAATAGCCACAACAACAACAACAACAACAACACTACAACAGCAACAACTACAACACAACAACAGCAACGACAGCAGCAACATCATCACCAGCATCAACAACAACAACAACAAATGAGGCAGCAGCAGCAGCATGAGAGGCAACAGCAGCATCAGCATCAGTAGCAGCAGTAGCATCATCATCATCATCATCTTCAGCAGCAGCAGCAGAAGCAGAAGAAGCAAGCAGCAGCAGCAGCAAAGCAAGCAGCAGCAACAGCAAGGCAACAGCAGCAGCAGCTTCAGAGGCAACAGCAGCAGCAGAGGCAAGCAGCAGCAACAGCAGGAGCTCCAGCAACTTGGAGCAGCTCCTCACACTTCTTCTCCTGCTCTCTAGGGTTCCTTTTGGGTATATTTCCTTAACCCAATTTCCTAGTTTGCTAGCTTGTACGTAGTTTGGTGTCGTTTAGTGTTAATTAGCTAGTTTAGTGCTAGTTTTAGTGATTTGTGAGATATTGTGGTAAATTGTTGATTGTGTTAGCTACCTTAGGTTAATTTAGTGTTAGTAGGGTCACTCACACTGAGAAATCCCTAGATTTCACTAAAATACCATAAGGTTTCTAATTTGTGTAAAGTTGGTGTTTTAAAGTGATTTTTGTGACATTTGTGATCTGCTTTAGACCCGATGCCTTCAGGTCAAAATTGAGGAAACTGGGACATGATACCTAGGTCTAGAATACACCACCAGAGCACGAGCCACCCTACCCCTAATCTGGCCGCCAATTTCCTTGTTTTGGCCGCAAATTGCGGCCCAGAGGGGGGCTTGGGTGTTGGGGTTCTGGTGTAGGGCTCCCTGCTATGTTGTCTAGGTCTTTGGCATGTCTAGTTTTGTAATATTCTACCTGTAGGAAAATCTGGGGCTATATGTCGTTTTTGTGTTCGTGGTGTTTGCGCGATACGCGCGATACGTGAGTGGGTTCTGTGATCCAGCGTATCGCGGCGTGTCGCGATGGTTTTAGACGCGTACACACACGATTCAGCGTATCGTGCACACGCGCGTTTAGTTCACGACGCGAGTTTCTCGTTTCGTTTCGATATCGCGTTTCGCGGGATATTAGCTTATATGTGATTTCCATGTCTTATTTGCAGGTTTGCAGACAGGGACTACGGGCACTACTACAGAGGGAGCAGATGGTAGGATTCACCTAGCGTGGAGTATAGGTGAGTAGATATAACATCTACAGGGGAATCGCCCGCATGGCGTTATGCGTCTGGGCTAGGATTCAATTACCTGTCGCACATTCTACGTCATTGTAGAATTGCGTATTTACTGCATTTCCTTGATATAGTTATATTTTGTGACTAGCAGCCGTAGGACACTGCACACATTATTGACGGTTCATGTTGCACGAGCACGGATTGTATGCTACACACACACCGTCAATAATTGCCATGTCACACACTACCTCTTATAGCTACTATTGCTTGCCACACCTGACATCTAGCTTGTCGGTATACCTATAGCGTATCATACCTTTAGTGATAGGTATATTTTCACCTTGCGATACAGCTACAGGTATACCTCCTACATATTTTACTTATACCGGGAGGGATTTCCTACATATGTTACTCATACCCAGGGGGGGTATACGACATCAGTTCCTATAGGTAGATACCTATACTTCGCTACACCTGTATGTTAGACACATATTCAGTTGCTGTCGCATTTTTACATTTACTGATGTTACTTAGCTGTACCCTATCTTGATTTCGTATACATCTGGTTCAGCTATATACTTGTGTTTACCTGCTCGCATTCAGATATATCGCATACATTTATTCCTGGATTTGCGCATTGTTATCTGGATTTTGTATGATGTTTTCGGGATTTGGGAACCGCGGGAGTTCATGAAATTATGCATACATAGAACAACCCGGTTTCCTTGATATGATATTTGAGCGTCCCCCATGAGTTTTATCGGTGCTGATTACATACTCCAGACGAGGTGTGGTTGCCGTATGAGAGTACATGGTGGGGCCCGGTATGGTTCCCCTCGGCAAGAAGATCGATGGGTTTGCCGATTGAGCCTGGAGGCGGGCGAGTACCTACCGGTGATTGGTTGGACCTGGCAGTTGTCCGGAGGCTACTGTCCAGAGTCGAGAGATGGATGCGGGAGGATCTGTACTGGCGGGGCCGAGGGCCGATACCGCAGACGGACCCCGTGGGCCGATCCGGACTGACGGAGCCCGATATACGAGGATTTCTGTGTCGATGCTTGGCACACTGTTTTCATGATATTCTTTAACCCCTTTTTGTATATATAACATGGGATTAGCCGTTGTTATATATACCCTTACACCAATATTAGTGGAATGGGACGCTAATATATGTGTATTGCCCCCATCATATTTATTCTGTACATATATATATACCTTTAGGATGTTAGATTCCTACTTGAGATTGGACTTGGGATACTAGGTGATTCATTGGGATTGGATATTGGACATACTTATGTGATTGGTGATTTGTACATTCGGGATATAGGAGATTACTCGATATTGTACATTGAGGAGATGTGAGACTTATTTGATGTGAGCGCCCAATGTGGGGGCTGATTTGGGGATTTGGGATTGGAGTATCTTGATGGATTGTGATCCTGCCACGACGTCAGGTTTCCGTGGGAAATGACATATTCCACCCTATACCTCACCCTTACCTACCTTATGCACAGATTCATATATTGGTAGTACTTGTAGTGTACCCTTATGATAGTTGCATATCTGCTTTCTCATATCTCTATTGCATAGTCATTGCATACTATTGTCATGTTACTATTGCTTCACTTATTGATTGTACCTACTAGTGTACTCTCCTTTATTCAGCATTTGCATGACATATTATTACTGTAATCGCATATCTTAGATTCATGCTGTACGTGCATTCCTGCGATTACCTGCATATGTTTTATACTATTCACGAGTTGGCAACTCACCCCCGTTGTGCCACAGGTGTTTCAGGTTTTTCCCCAGAGTAGTCGAGGCAGGCTATTCCTCCATTCAGCTATCCAGCTACTATCTTTTGCTACAGATACCGCATCAGCTCACAGTACCATTTTGCTTAGGTGGGTTAGATGGATATCTGTATTTCATATTGTATTTTCGTTGTATTTGTACTCTCCATCTACTATTGTATATTGGACATAGAGACTTGGTGAGGACGTTAGTGTGTACTATTGTGGATTTGATGTCTTTTTATACAGCTTTTTCTCTATTGTCATTATTTTGTGTTGCTTTCATCTTGACTTGTCTTTATTAAAAGGGGGTGTTGCTAAAATTTTAAAGAAAGAAAGTAAGAATTTTAAAGAATTTGGGTTGCGATTTCAATTGTTTCAAAACTTATATCATCTTTTCCGTATTTTTCATGGTTTAGATTTCTGGGCTTGGCTTTCTTTTACTACGTTGCGTCTTTAGGCGTTGCGTAGTATTAGGGCCGTCACAGGCCAATTTTGGGTCGTGACAAAGTTGGTATCAGAGCGTTAGGTTTTACCTTTCGGAGTGTAGGATGACCTTAGTATGATGGAGTAGGTAGCTTAAGCAGAGTAACGTAGTGTGTGTATGTCTGCAGCATACCCACAGCACGGTACCTTGCATTAAGTGACCTAAGTACAATTTGCTTGACATTCCTTCCTTTATGATTCATATCTTTGAGATTCGATTTCCCCATTCTTATCGAATCTCATCTTATATCTATTTATAGCCTTGCCGCCGATGACTATGGGGACTCAGAGCGATGCAGCGAGGGCCGAGGTCAGAGTTAGCTCGGGTGAGACGAGTACTGACCAGGATGGCACTCTAGTTGCACAGGTGCAGACGGATCAGCCTACGATCTATACTATGGATAGACTCTTGGTAGAGATGCAGGAATTCCGCCAGACGATGAGTTCTTTAGTTGACGTCGTTCGGGAGCTACGACAGAAGGCTGTCACCCCTGTTACTCAGCTGTCCCTTACAGTCAGCATGCAACAGTCCGTCACCTACATAGCACCAGTGGTTGCAGCTCTAGTTGACGAGGCGCATATTCCAGAGGCTCAGAGGGTTCCAGGACAGTGGGGGACTCGTACCAGTGTACCAGCCCAGAGACAGAGGTTTGGTCGTCGAGACAGATTTCGTGGCCGTCGCGGGAGTAGCAGAGGCTTAGGACGAGGCCAGTCGTTCAGCTCTCATCCCCAGGATGGTCAGCAGTCAGCACGTGGATGCTTTCGATGTGGAAGCCTTCAGCACTTCGTCAGGAATTGTTCCTTGGCACCTCGTCATGATCGTTTTCAAAGAGGCCGTGGACGTGGAAGATTCGCTCAGAGGGCTCAGTCTACCGGAGGAGTTCTTCCAGCTGCGAGTAGAGGGCAGACACAGGAGTTTGCTTCTACTCATCGGGACGCGCAGACGTCCAATGTGGAGTTTCCAGGTACCCTCGATTTATATGTTCTTTTGATGTATTCGTTTGTTTTTCTCGCTTGTACCGTGGTTGGGTGGATTAGTCGTAGTGGTGTTAACTTCTGTCAGCGATTCTTTTGTTGCGCGACACGTATTTCAGTTTTGTGCCAACCGGATAGGAGATAGAGATTTCGTCCGTCGTTTTGATCCTTCTAGAGATGTTGGATTTGACGTTCTCCTGGGCACGAACTGGTCAGCTACGTGCTAGGCGTCTGTGGACTACCGTGTGGAAGCAAGTTAGGGTTTGCTTTCCCAGGCAAGTCAGTTCTTATTGTGCAGGTGGATAGTTGTGCCGCCTCTCACAGCTTGAATTCAGCCTTTTTCGCTAGTCGGCTACTGAGGAGATGTCGTGGATTCTTGGCGTTCATTCGTGATACCGGAGCCACAGTGGGATTGTTGGACCGGGTTCCTTTCGTGCGAGAGTTTTTCCGACGTTGTTCCAGATGGGCCAGCGAAGCTTGGGAGCTAAAGGATCAGCTGCAGAGTTTTGGTTTGGGGAGTTTTGTGCGTCTGAGTGTTTCGCTTTTGGAAACTCCTATTTCTGTTCGTCCAGGAGGAAGACGGAAGTTTAGGATTGCGTATCGACGGATCGTCAATTGAACCGGCTTACGGTGCGGATAGGTATCCTTCACCTTGCCGTGATGATTTCTTCGATCAGCTCCAGAGTGCGAGACATTTTCTAGGTGTGTTTGGGATCAGGTCATCATTATTGCGGATTCGGAGTGACGGCATTCCGAAGACTGCCTTGTGCGTGCTACGGGCTTTGTGTGTTTTTGTGAGTCGTTGGATTCACTGTCGCCCTAGCAGCATTCGTAGATATGATGAACCAGATTTCTGCAGGCCGTTCCTCGACCAGTTTCTGTTGTGTTACTTACGACACTCTGGTCTACTTAATGTGTCTTGAGGGACAGGAGTAGCACTTGAGGATTTGTTATGCAGACACTGGGAGAGTACCAGCAGTTGCTAAATTCTCAGAGTGTTTCTTCAGGCTTGTCTGTGTTGACTCCTAGGTCTTGTAGTCACGGGAGACGGTTTCGTATGGTTCCGAGGGAGATCGTGGCCGTACAGCTTAGGCCCAGACTTGTGTGCAGGACGGAGATCCGCAAATTGTTGGGCTTAGCAGGGTTTTTACCGCCGTTTCGTGCAGGATTGCTAGAGTAGTGCTGCACCGTCGACTGAATTGACCGAGATAGAGGTTTCTTTCTGTGGACTGAGGCATGTGTAAGGAGTTTTCAGCAGTTGAAGATTCTGTTAAAAACCGCATCAGTCTTTCTTGCTTTTGGTTCGGGCGACTTTGTTGTTTAACTGTAATGTTTCTTGAGTGGGCTCGAGGGTGTACTGAGGTGACACTATAGAGATATCGCTTTTGCTTTCCCTACATTTGGAGGAAGTACGAGGAGGATATTCCACTCATGATCTGAAGATGGCCGTGGTGGTTTTGCGTTGGAAATTTGGAGACACTTCTTGTTCGAGAGTCATGTCAGATTTTCACGGACCACCAGAGCTTAACGTACATCTTCCTGCAGCGGACTTGATTATTGTGTTAGTCTTCTGCAGATTTACAGTTTTGTGTGATCGCTGAGTATAGCTTAGTTCGTCTCTACGGAGGGGACAGCTTGCTCATGTCCGCGCCCGACCACTTCCCTTAAATCGTTTTCGCGAGACACTGCCCGTTGAAGCTCGTACGTCAGAGATACTTGAGCATATTCGGCTGGGTAATGATTCAGAGACCTTGATTTGTGACAATGACGTGCTAAGTTAGGGACGCGTTTGTGTACCTAGTTTCATCGGGTAGAGACGTGTGATCCTAGAACATGCACATCTGTCAACTCTCTATATTCATTCGAGTTCCATCAGTTTTGGCGTGACTTGTGAGATAGTTACAAGTGGACAGGGATGTAAAGAGAAGTTCAGGTTTCGTTTCAAGGTGTCAGTCTTGTTGTGTGCTTAAGTCGAGCATCTGAGGCCGGCTGGAGAGTAGCAATCTTTTACCGTTCCGAAGTAGGAATGGGAGCAGATCTCCACAGATTTCGTTATGGTTTCTACCCAAGTTTGGATAGGGTGTGACTCCATTCGGATTCCTGTCGTCCGGTTATACTCAGTTTGCTTAGTTGTTTTGTTAAAGCTGTGTGTTTGTGTTGTTTGTCGTCAGCAGCTTGGGATCGTCACTCGCCATTGTTAGGGTTCTCCTTTGATAGCTGTTATCAGGAGACACCCAATTGGCCACCCTTAGGCTTAGGGGTTAGGTCGTGTCGATCGCCAGCCTGTTGTTTTCTGACTCTGCGTAAGTGGGACCTTGGACCCCAGCTAGTCTAGAGACTTCGGAGATAGTCCAGTTGTGTTCAGGTCAGGATGAGAACTGTCCATTGCAAACAAATGTCTTATGCGACTGTGCTGGTCGCAGGCTTGAGTGCGCAGTGGCAGATCATGTATTCCTACGGATTTTCCGATGAATGACGTGTTGGATTTTGGGAAGTTGTCCCAGGATTTAGGTCCTTTTAAGATCCTATAAGCGAGTTAGTTCGATGCCTTTAAATTGGCACTTCCGCCCAGATTATTGGATTTTCACCCCGTACTCCTCGTGATAATACTTTACAATTACCTTCATGACCTTTCTCACATGATTTGGCACCAGGCCATTTAGCTGGACGCGATCTTTCGTTCACCAGCAGCCATGTGTGTTAATGGCTCGGCAGGTGGGGGGACATCGGTTAAGGGACTTGCCATCTGTGAAGGGTTTCTCGGGCGTAGCCGTGTAGTGAGATAGTCACTTGGGAGGCTGCGAGCGAGATTTGAGGATTTTAATCTTCTCTTTGAAGGTACGCGTAACAGTATAAGTTTTAAATTCGGGGAAGAATTTCTTTTAAGGGGGGAGATTGTAACACCTTAGAATGTGTTTTGTAGCTAATTATATTTTAATGTGTGGTTTTTAATAAAAAGTTTACCAAATTAAGTTTTAAATATTTTATCCTATTTAATGTATATTTTATTAGAATTTTGTTAGGCACACACACACTTGTGCATGATAACTAGGGTTGTTTTTGGAGTTAAACCATGATTAGCAACCATGGTTAACTAACCATTTCTCCCTAACCTAGTTTTTATATTGTTAAGTGTCATGGTTGTAATTAGTAGTGTTGGTTTTGAAATGAAAAAGGGATTTGGAAAGGGTTTTAAATATTTTGTTTGGTTTGACTTTGAGAGAGAGAGGAGAGAGAGAGAGAGCATGGGCATCATGGCTTTGCCCATGCCTCATTTAATGAGGTGAGAGGGAGTGAGAAGAGAGGAGGGGTTAGCCTTGTTTAGTTCTCTCACTTCTCATTCTCTTTTCTCTCATTTCACTCACTCTCTCTTACACACACACACCCAGCAGAAGCAGCAGCAGCAATAGCCACAACAACAACAACAACAACAACACTACAACAGCAACAACTACAACACAACAACAGCAACGACAGCAGCAACATCATCACCAGCATCAACAACAACAACAAATGAGGCAGCAGCAGCAGCATGAGAGGCAACAGCAGCATCAACATCAGTAGCAGCAGTAGCATCATCATCATCATCTTCAGCAGCAGCAGTAAGCTTCAGCAGCAGCAGCAGAAGCAGAAGAAGCAAGCAGCAGCAACAGCAAGGCAACAGCAGCAGCAGCTTCAGAGGCAACAGCAGCAGCAGAGGCAAGCAGAAGCAACAGCAGGAGCTCCAGCAACTTGGAGCAGCTCCTCACACTTCTTCTCCTGCTCTCTAGGGTTCCTTTTGGGTATATTTCCTTAACCCAATTTCCTAGTTTGCTAGCTTGTGCGTAGTTTGGTGTCGTTTAGTGTTAATTAGCTAGTTTAGTGCTAGTTTTAGTGATTTGTGAGATATTGTGGTAAATTGTTGATTGTGTTAGCTACCTTAGGTTAATTTAGTGTTAGTAGGGTCACTCACACTGAGAAATCCCCAGATTTCACTAAAATACCATAAGGTTTCTAATTTGTGTAAAGTTGGTGTTTTAAAGTGATTTTTGTGACATTTGTGATCTGCTTTAGACCCGATGCCTTCAGGTCAAAATTGAGGAAACTGGGACATGATACCTAGGTCTAGAATACACCACCAGAGCACGAGCCACCCTACCCCTAATCTGGCCGCCAATTTCCTTGTTTTGGCCGCAAATTGCGGCCCATAGGGGGGCTTGGGTGTTGGGGTTTTGGTGTAGGGCTCCCTGCTATGTTGTCTAGGTCTTTGGCATGTCTAGTTTTGTAATATTCTACCTGTAGGAAAATCTGGGGCTATATGTCGTTTTTGTGTTTGTGGTGTTTGCGCGATACGCGCGATACGTGAGTGGGTTCTGTGATCCAACGTATCGCGGCGTGTCGCGATGGTTTTAGACGCGTACACACACGATTCAGCGTATCGTGCACACGCGCGTTTAGTTCGCGACGCGAGTTTCTCGTTTCGTTTCGATATCGCGTTTCGCGGGATATTAGCTTATATGTGATTTCCATGTCTTATTTGCAGGTTTGCAGACACGGACTACGGGCACTACTACAGAGGGAGCAGATGGTAGGATTCACCTAGCGTGGAGTATAGGTGAGTAGATATAACATCTACAGGGGAATCGCCCGCATGGCGTTATGCGTCTGGGCTAGGATTCAATTACCTGTCGCACATTCTACGTCATTGTAGAATTGCGCATTTACTGCATTTCCTTGATATAGTTATATACTGTGACTAGCAGCCGTAGGACACTGCACACATTATTGACGGTTCATGTTGCACGAGCACGGATTGTATGCTACACACACACCGTCAATAATTGCCATGTCACACACTACCTCTTATAGCTACTATTGCTTGCCACACCTGACATCTAGCTTGTCGGTATACCTATAGCGTATCATACCTTTAGTGATAGGTATATTTTCACCTTGCGATACAGCTACAGGTATACCTCCTACATATTTTACTTATACCGGGAGGGATTTCCTACATATGTTACTCATACCCAGGGGGGGTATACGACATCAGTTCCTATAGGTAGATACCTATACTTCGCTACACCTGTATGTTAGACACATATTCAGTTGCTGTCGCATTTTTACATTTACTGATGTTACTTAGCTGTACCCTATCTTGATTTCGTATACATCTGGTTCAGCTATATACTTGTGTTTACCTGCTCGCATTCAGATATATCGCATACATTTATTCCTGGATTTGCGCATTGTTATCTGGATTTTGTATGATGTTTTCGGGATTTGGGAACCGCGGGAGTTCATGAAATTATGCATACATAGAACAACCCGGTTTCCTTGATATGATATTTGAGCGTCCCCCATGAGTTTTATCGGTGCTGATTACATACTCCATACGAGGTGTGGTTGCCGTATGAGAGTACATGGTGGGGCCCGGTATGGTTCCCCTCGGCAAGAAGATCGATGGGTTTGCCGATTGAGCCTGGAGGCGGGCGAGTACCTACCGGTGATTGGTTGGACCTCGCAGTTGTCCGGAGGCTACTGGCCAGAGTCGAGAGATGGATGCGGGAGGATCTGTACTGGCGGGGCCGAGGGCCGATACCGCAGACGGACCCCGTGGGCCGATCCGGACTGACGGAGCCCGATATACGAGGATTTCTGTGTCGATGCTTGGCACACTGTTTTCATGATATTCTTTAACCCCTTTTTGTATATATAACAGGGGATTAGCCGTTGTTATATATACCCTTACACCAATATTAGTGGAATGGGACGCTAATATATGTGTATTGCCCCCATCATATTTATTCTGTACATATATATATACCTTTAGGATGTTAGATTCTTTCTTGAGATTGGACTTGGGATACTAGGTGATTCATTGGGATTGGATATTGGACATACCTATGTGATTGGTGATTTGTACATTCGGGATATAGGAGATTACTCGATATTGTACATTGAGGAGATGCGAGACTTATTTGATGTGAGCGCCCAATGTGGGGGCTGATTTGGGGATTTGGGATTGGAGTATCTTGATGGATTGTGATCCTGCCACGACGTCAGATTTCCGTGGGAAATGACATATTCCACCCTATACTTCACTCTTACCTACCTTATGCACAGATTCATATATTGGTAGTACTTGTAGTGTACCCTTATGATAGTTGCATATCTGCTTTCTCATATCTCTATTGCATAGTCATTGCATACTATTGTCATGTTACTATTGCTTCACTTATTGATTGTACCTACTAGTGTACTCTCCTTTATTCAGTATTTGCATGACATATTATTACTGTAATCGCATATCTTAGATTCATGCTGTACGTGCATTCCTGTGATTACCTGCATATGTTTTATACTATTCACGAGTTGGCAACTCACCCCCGTTGTGCCACAGGTGTTTCAGGTTTTCCCCCAGAGTAGTCGAGGCAGGCTATTCCTCCATTCAGCTATCCAGCTACTATCTTTTGCTACAGATACCGCATCAGCTCACAGTACCATTTTGCTTAGGTGGGTTAGATGGATATCTGTATTTCATATTGTATTTTCGTTGTATTTGTACTCTCCATCTACTATTGTATATTGGACATAGAGACTTGGTGAGGACGTTAGTGTGTACTATTGTGGATTTGATGTCTTTTTATACAGCTTTTTCTCTACTGTCATTATTTTGTGTTGCTTTCATCTTGACTTGTCTTTATTAAAAGGGGGTGTTGCTAAAATTTTAAAGAAAGAAAGTAAGACTTTTAAAGAATTTGGGTTGCGATTTCAATTGTTTCAAAACTTATATCATCTTTTCCGTATTTTTCATGGTTTAGATTTCTGGGCTTGGCTTTCTTTTACTACGTTGCGTCTTTAGGCGTTGCGTAGTATTAGGCCCGTCACGGGCCAATTTTGGGTCGTGACACAAGCAAGATATACTGGTAGGCTTCCAGTGTTATCTCAGGGTGTTTTGGGCTTCACTCCGGCACGACTTGTACCGCTATTAGGGGACTGACGTTTACCGCCCCCTAGGCCCACCATACGATGTATCAGACGAACAGACCGGACTGTACGGAGATTGTCACATTCATGCTCAGTAGGAGTTCAGATGGGTTTCACCTCGTCAGTCTTCTTGTCGACATCTACCTGGGGACCGTTACGCACAGCTAGTGCCGCTTGCGGTCTGTAGTTAAACCCACTGCCAGCGTAGTGTCGAGTCTTTAGAGTCCCACACAGAAAGCTATTCTCCTTTAGGCAAAAGAGTAGAGGTCGCATGGTCTTGCGACAGGGTTCGGTCACATCCGTGCACTTGTGCACGTTTAGTGTCCGGACAGTTAACACTAGCGGGCTTTGGTTTAAGCCAGATCCTAGTGTACGCTTTGGGATTGGTTTTATCTAGTATGTATTCGTGTTCCTCGGAACGCGGATGCGGGTGTGTATGCACAGTTGACGGAGAGACAGAGGCAGAGAATTCTCATTAGGGTTGTTGACTGTTGAGTATTGGCTTTTTGCTAAACCCTAATGAGAATATGATATATGATTAACTTTAATATTAATTAAGTATTATAGTGACATGGTTGTTGAGGGGTTGACTTTGTTGACTTGTTGATTTTGTTGACCGGTTGACTAGGTTGGACTAGTTGACCATCATCATGACAATAGCTATCATTTCATGGCAAAGACTTTTGCTTGCTTGTTTATCTTGTGCAAAATGAGTGCATGAAATGATATGGCTATTGTAGCTTAAACCATCACTAATACTTGATTGCTATTATTGGTTATGATGGCTTTGGATTATGAGAGCCAAGAGAGAAAAGTCTTGCTCATTCTATCATTTCCATTCTCTCTCTTGGCTTGAGCTCTCACCCTCTTCCTCTTGCTCTCCCTTTCTCTCTAGTCTATGGTTCATTTGTCTCATGAGTTGAGAAGCAAGAACCATAGAGAAAAATCCCAACACACTCTCCTCTACTCACTCTAGTTCACAAGGTTTAGCAAACCGAGTGAACTAGTTTCTTCAAAGTTCGAAGATGAAGCCAAAGGTAGAAGCTTTCGGGTGGATCGATCTTCGGCGCAAGGAGACGACGGGGTGAAGCCGATCCGTACAACCATCAAGTGTAGAAGACGAAGGAGTTCAAGAAAGTAAGGTATAACCCCCTAACCGAGTAGTTAACTACTCCTAGTTAGGTTGTTAGGTAGATAGTTTAACAAAGATCCGGTTTGAGTCCATGTTGCCGCCTCTAGAAAATTGTTTTTCATCAAATTCCGCATGCCCGTAAGTACCGGGAGAGGCAGCATGGACTTACAGTGGTATCAGAGCCTAGTTAAACTCTATCTAACATGTTAGCAAAGTAACTAGAAGATCGATCAAAGAAAAAGTCACGAAACGAACCCGTTATGTCAAGTTTCTGCCGAATTTTTTTCTGTTCAAAAAATGATAAATTTTATCTTAAAAATCGGCTCAGGCTTTTTATTAAACACCCACAAAATTTGGTCCAATGAACCGGTCAAAGCGCCGCGGAAACGCGGCGGGAGCACGCTCCCGCCGCGGTTCCGCTGCCGAGTTGACTCGGCCGAGGTCCAAATTTTGTGCAGTGTATTTATGGGGTTGTTTTAGGATTTTTGGAATATGTCTTTTCAGCCCAAATTTTCCAGAAAGAAAATTTGTGTTTGGGGCCTAAAAATCCGTATTTTTGATCGAACTTCTAAAGACTTAAGCTGACGGGTTTTTATCTGTGATGTGATATTTGTATTGAATGTCTGCTAATCGGTATATGTCGATTAGTGGGGGTTATACAAATCTGTGATCTGTAATGTTATTGGTATGTGTATATGAATTCATTGGATTGTCGCGGGTGAATAGCCGGGGGTTGTGAGACGAGAGTTTTCTTTTCTTTCAATTCATGTAAATTTGTAAATTGATATAATAATTATTTATATGGCCGCGCAACCGGGTCGGGGTTGTAGCCGTCATTGTATAATTTCTTTTTACTGTTTTTGCTCCTAGGATAGACCCATGGAGGGGGTGCACAAACTACCGGGTATCCCGAAGTGCCGAGTGGCCTACTCACGGAGTTGAGGGAGGTTGCTTCGCTTCGGGTACTTGGCGGGTAGTTTGCCGCACCCGAGGGGTCTTGGGGTGGGGTATTGGCTATTCACCGCGACCGTGTAATCTGCTTTTCGTTACAGGCTCGTACGAATTGCGGGTTCCTAGTATAACCAATGTATTCATCTGTGATCTGAAATGGCTATCATTGCAATATATATCTATATATGATATTATTTAGTCGTTGCTTATGTTTTACAGCCGCGCTAGCCCAGCCCCCGCTCTGTCGTTAGTTAAGTAACCTAACGGGTAATGACGGGTCCCCGTGGCGAATGCGAATGGCATAAGCGTACGTCATATTTTGGTTGTTTTCTGCAATGGTAGGATTAAATGATGGGACACATTAAAAGAACTAATGCAAGAATAACAAGCATTAAAAGAACTAATGCAAGAAAATAAACCAAGTAAAAGTCGTTGGGACACTTTCGAAAAACCACTCGGTTCTTTTCAAAACCAACTTTTAAATGCGGAGCTTGAGCCACTCCTTTTAAAAGCTATCTCGTTCCATCGATTATATCAAGTTCACTACGTTCACGGTTTTGCCAAAACCATTCGTAGCCCTCCGTCGTTTCACATGAATGGTCAATAGTATTCAAGCTATGTTTGTTGGCCAAAGTCAAGGCATAGTGATTGGTAGCTATTGGGTATTCATGTGCAGCATAGATAGATGCGTTGATTTGGAACAGTCGTACTGCCTTGTTGGCCAAAGTCAAGGGTAGGTACGGGTGGATTCAAATTAACCTGGAGAACGACGGGTAGAACTTGACATGTGACTTTTGATTTGTTGGCCAAAGTCAAGGTCATAAGAGCATGGGGCAAAAATCCACATCGGGAGTTTCATAAGTACTGAAACTTGCTAGAGTTGCATACCATTTGGAGTGTGATGATTCTGGTGGGATTCCTTCAGTTTCATCATGCAATGATATTTGGATCCCGATCCTACTGTGAGTATATGCTACTCCTCGGGAAATTTCTCTCTAAACGATCAATGCTATAAACCTAGTAGGTGTCTAGAAAGGTGTTAGCGGGGCTACGCCCCCAGGGAAAAGAGGTTCTTAAATTAAGGAACTTCGCGAAAGCGTTGGAAAACCTCTCTCGAAGTACCGACACTAGCCTGGCTGAACGGTTAAGCAAGAATTGTACGGTGAGATTGATCGTGACTTATTCTTCATTTTTGGTTTGAGGAGGGATTCGAGAAACAGTGGGAGCCATCATGTTTAGACAAACTAAAAACCACTCTAAACTTGCAAGAGCATCATGCTGAGTGTTTCTTCTCTCTCTCCTAATTGCAGCGACCAATCGACATGACTGGACTTAAGTTACTTCTAGATAAAAATATACTGACAGGGCCAAACTACAAAGATTGGCTCAGGAATGTCAAAATGGCAATCACTTACGACAAGCTGGAGTATCTTCTTACCACCAAAGCTCCCCCTGTCCCAGGTCCCACCTCCAGCGTCGCGGATAAGGAAATCCGTAAGACTTGGGAGATCGATTGCGCGAAGGCCAAGTGCCTCGTGCTTGCCTCTATGGACAACGAACATCAGAGGAGGCACGAGAATATGGACCTCGAATCCATATTTCTCCATACAAAAGAACTGTATGGAGAGCAATCTCGTATAGCAAGATACGAAGTGTCGAAGAAGTTATTTTCGGCAAGATTGGCCGTCGGATCATCGGTAGCGGAACACGTGCTTAAGATGATTGGCTACATAGAAGAGCTCACGGACCTTGGGACCACGTTGGAGAATGAGCTCTATACGGACTTGATTCTCCAGTCCCTTCCTTCCACTTACGCCCAGTTTATCCTGAACTTCAACTTACAAGAAAAGGAAGTTGAACTTTCAGAACTCCTCAACATGCTGAGGAGCGCAGAGGGCATCCTACAGAAAGGTAGGGAAACATCCACTTTGTTTGTAGGAGGATCTTCCTCTTCTAGGTCCAAGGCGAAAGCCAAGGGAAAGAAGAAGAAAGCCCCCGCCAAACCAAGGGGCGGTGTTAGTAAAGTGGATACGAAGGGAAAAGCAAAAGCAAAAGCAACAAAGAAAGCGGGGCAGCTTGTGGATAAAGAAGAATGCTTCTATTGTCATAAGAAGGGACACTGGAAGAATGATTGCAGGGCTTGGAAGGCCAGAACACAGGATCTGAAGCAGGTTGCGGCTTCAGCTTCAGGTGTGTATGTTATTGATAACTGTCTTTCAATAAACTCTACTTCCTGGGTATTGGATACCGGATCAGGATCTCATATCTGTAATTCTTTGAAGGCGTTGAGAAACCGTAGGTTTTTGAAGGCAGGTGACATGACCCTCAAAGTTGCAAACGGAGCTAGCATGGATGCTAAGGCCGTGGGGAACTATCACCTGGGAATGTCAGATGGACATGTTTTGGTTTTGCGTAATTGCTTTTTTGTACCCAACGCAACTTGTAATATCATTTCTGTATCTTTGGTTTCTAAAGAAGGTTATGAATTTGCGTTTGTAAGTAATGTTGTAAACATTCACCTTAATCAAGTTCTGATTGGGTCAGGTACATTGAGCAATGGTATATATGTATTAAACCAACCACAGATTTTCAATGTCCAGAATACACACAAAAGAAAGTCTCCAGAAATCAATCAGACTTTCTTATGGCATTGTAGACTGGGTCACATCAATGAGAGAAGGTTGACTAAGTTACATACAGAAGGATATTTGGATCCGTTCGAATATCAATCGTATGCCACTTGTCAATCCTGTCTCAAAGGAAAGATGACAAAGACTCCGTTCACTGGACACGGAGTAAGAGCGAGCGAGCTCTTGGGACTCGTACACAACGACGCGTGCGGTCCAATGTCTACACATGCGCGAAGCGGTTATTCTTACTTCATTACTTTTACGGATGACTTTTCAAGGTACGGTTATGTCTTCTTAATGAAACATAAGTCCGAAGCCTTCGGAAAATTCCAGGAATATAAGAATGAAGTAGAAAAACAAACTGGCAAAAGTATCAAGATTCTAAGATCGGATCGAGGTGGTGAATACTTGAGTGCCGAGTTCCTGGACTATTTAAAAGAGAACGGAATTCTCTCTCAGCTTACTCCTCCATACACTCCGCAACATAACGGTGTATCGGAGAGACGGAACCGAACCTTATTAGATATGGTATGGTCCATGATGAGTAACGCTGAGTTACCGCGATCATTCTGGGGGTATGCGCTAGAATCAGCTGCATACCTTTTGAACCGAGTTCCAACTAAGACTGTGCCTACTACACCATATGAGATGTGGTGTGGGAAGAGACCCTATCTTAATCACATTAAGACATGGGGATGTCCAGCTTTTGTCAAAAAGCAGCATGCGGACAAACTCGAGGCACGCTCAGTACAGTGCAAGTTCGTGGGATATCCAAAGAACTCCAAGGGATATTTCTTCTACTGCGAAGAGGAACAAAAGGTTTTTGTTTCTCGTCATGCCTACTTCTTGGAAACTGAGTTTTTGGAAAACTAGATAAGTGGGAACGCAGTAGAACTGGAAGAAATTCCACAGCCACGAGCTATTACTGAAAGCTTAGTAGAACCAGAGGGTTCAAAAGAACAGGACATTCCTACGCCGCTCCGTAGGAGTAGTAGGCAGTCTCATCCGCCCGAGAGATACTATGGTTTTCTCATAGACGGGGATAGAGAGGATTGTATCATAGATTATGATGAGCCTACTAGCTTCCAGCAGGCCGTTCAGAGCGTTGACTCGATAAAATGGCTGGATGCAATGCGGACCGAAATGGAGTCCATGTACACCAACAAAGTATGGACGTTGGACATTGCTCCAGATGGGGTAAAACCCGTAGGATGCAAGTGGATCTTCAAAAGGAAGATTGGTGTAGATGGACAGGTCGAGACCTATAAAGCTAGACTTGTTGCAAAGGGTTTTCGTCAAAGACCTGGTTTGGACTATGAAGAAACCTTTTCTCCAGTGGCTATGCTGAAATCCATTCGGATCCTTCTTGCCGTTGCTGCCTTCCACGATTATGAGATTTGGCAGATGGACGTAAAGACCGATTTTCTAAATGGAAATTTAGAGGAGTGTGTCTATATGGACCAGCCAGAGGGTTTCATTCAGAGTGGGAGCAGCGGAAAGGTGTGCAAGTTGCTTAAGTCCATTTATGGACTAAAGCAGGCATCTCGGAGTTGGAACATCTGTTTTGATGAGACGGTCAAGGAATTTGGCTTTATCAAAAATCCAGATGAACCATGCATCTATAGTAGATTTGTAGCGAGAACTGTAGTATTCCTCGTTTTATACGTGGATGACATTCTCTTAATAGGAAATGACATTCCTATGCTACAATCTGTCAAGGGGTTCTTGTCACACAGGTTCTCCATGAAAGACCTGGGTGATGCCTCTTACATCCTGGGAATCCGGATCCATCGTGATAGATCCAAGAGGATATTAGGACTTTCACAGTCCAGGTACATCGACACCATACTGAAAAGATTCAGTATGGAAGATTCCAAGCACGGTAATCTACCGGCATGTCACGGGATCACCCTCTCCAAAGAGATGTCTCCCAAGACTGATTTGGAAAGGGATCGCATGTCTATTATACCCTACGCTTCTGCGGTAGGCTCTATAATGTATGCGATGTTGTGTACCAGACCGGATATAGCTTATGCACTGAGTGTAGTAAGCCGGTATCAGTCAAACCCTGGGGAGAAACACTGGATAGCGGTAAAGAACATTCTCAAATACCTGAGAAGGACTAAGGAGATGCTCTTGGTGTATGGCGGAAAGGACCTCCAGATCGAGGCCTTTGCTGACTCCAGCTTCCAGAGTGACAAGGATGATTCCAAGTCCATGTCGGGTTTTGTCTTTACCCTCAATGGAGGGGCGGTGTGTTGGAAGAGTTCCAAACAGGAAACCGTTGCTGACTCGACTATGGAAGCGGAATATATCGCTGCATCTGATGCCGCAAAAGAAGCCGTCTGGATGAGGAAGTTCTTGAAAGAACTTCAAGTGGTTCCGTCCATTGTTGATCCAATACTTCTGTATTGCGACAACAACGGGGCTATAGCTTTAGCGAAGGAACCCAGGTCCCATCAGAAATCCAGACACATATTGAGGCGGTATCACCTGATCAGGGAGATCGTGGATCGCCAGGAGATCGAGGTTCGGAGGGTTGCTTCAGAAGATAACACTGCAGATCCATTCACCAAGGCCTTACCCCAGACTCAGTTCGAGCGGCTAATCGATATGATAGGTCTTCGATACGCCAGTACATGGCCTTAGTGCAAGTGGGAGATTGTTAGTGTATATGCCCTAGAGGCCATTAATGTATCATACTAGTTTGTATATTACTTAATGGAAGCTTGGGATATTCACAGTTGTATATACAATCTTGCTTAAAATAGCAGTATGCTACTTGGTTTGTTTCTACTTCAATGTGTACATGTGTTTATTTTAGTATATCACCTATACACATTAGTGGAGCCCTTAGGATCTTTGCTTGATTACCAGCGTTGTGATGGCAGTCACACTAGTGGGGGCTGGGTAATCTATAAGCACATCCTTATGCAGGTCCCTAGTCGCAGGACTATCAAGACAGGGCATCGATACTCCGGAGTAGACTAGCGTATGTGCTTCTCATCCAAGTATGGGAGACGGTCTGTCCCACAGCCGTCAGTACGTCGTACTTGAGATAGTATGCGGGTGCTCGTTAGGTTACGAGTACACTGGACAGGACTCGTCGGGAACTGACTGGTTGGTATTATACCTATCGTCAGTTATCAGTTCCTAGGTGACATGAGTACAGCTTAGTCCGCTGACTTGACACTGTCACTTCACCTCGAGTGTGTTCCCACTGTACTTTGATTACTACCCTGCCACGGCTGAAAGGAGTCGTGCAAACAGGTAGTAGTTGGGTGCAGTCCCGAAGCATTTGGAGGCAGTGACGGTTAGACAGGATTCGTCTCTCCCGGTATTAGGGGTTGACATCGCGCTGTGTCTAGGAGAGCCATTACACGAGTAGTCCCTGGCCAGGGCAAGCGAGATATACTGGTAGGCTTCCAGTGTTATCTCAGGGTGTTTTGGGCTTCACTCCGGCACGACTTGTACCGCTATTAGGGGACTGACGTTTACCGCCCCCTAGGCCCGCTATACGATGTATCAGACGAACAGACCGGACTGTACGGAGACTGTCACATTCAGGCTCAGTAGGAGTTCAGATGGGTTTCACCTCGTCAGTCTTCTTGTCGGCATCTACCTGGGGACCGTTACGCACAGCTAGTGCCTCTTGCGGTCTGTGGTTAAACCCACTGCCAGCGTAGTGTCGAGTCTTTAGAGTCCCACACAGAAAGCTATTCGCCTTTAGGCAAAAGAGTAGAGGTCGCATGGTTTTGCGACAGCTCGCATGGTTTTGCGACAGGGTTCGGTCACATCCGTGCACTTGTGCACGTTTAGTGTCCGGACAGTTAACACTAGCGGGCTTTGGTTTAAGCCAGATCCTAGTGTACGCTTTGGGATTGGTTTTATCTAGTATGTATTTGTGTTCCTCGGAACGCGGATGCGGGTGTGTATGCACAGTTGACGGAGAGATAGAGGCAGAGGATTCTTATTAGGGTTGTTGACTGTTGACTGTTGACTTTTTGCTAAACCCTAATGAGAATATGATATATGATTAACATTAATATTAATTAAGTATTATAGTGACATGGTTGTTGAGGGGTTGACTTTGTTGACTTGTTGACTTTGTTGACCGGTTGACTAGGTTGGACTAGTTGACCATCATCATGACAATAGCTATCATTTCATGGCAAAGACTTTTGCTTGCTTGTTTATCTTGTGCAAAATGAGTGCATGAAATGATATGGCTATTGTAGCTTAAACCATCACTAATACTTGATTGCTATTATTGGTTATGATGGCTTTGGATTATGAGAGCCAAGAGAGAAAAGTCTTGCTTTTTCTATCATTTCCATTCTCTCTCTTGGCTTGAGCTCTCACCCTCTTCCTCTTGCTCTCCCTTTCTCTCTAGTCTATGGTTCATTTGTCTCATGAGTTGAGAAGCAAGAACCATAGAGAAAAATCCCAACACACTCTCCTCTACTCACTCTAGTTCACAAGGTTTAGCAAACCGAGTGAACTAGTTTCTTCAAAGTTCGAAGAAGAAGCCAAAGGTAGAAGCTTTCGGGTGGATCGATCTTCGGCGCAAGGAGACGACGGGGTGAAGCCGATCCGTACAACCATCAAGTGTAGAAGACGAAGGAGTTCAAGAAAGCAAGGTATAACCCCCTAACCGAGTAGTTAACTACTCCTAGTTAGGTTGTTAGGTAGATAGTTTAACAAAGATCCGGTTTGAGTCCATGTTGCCGCCTCTAGAAAATTGTTTTTCATCAAATTCCGAATGCCTGTAAGTACCGGGAGAGGCAGCATGGACTTACAGTGGTGGCCGTGGTCAGGTAGTGATCAAAGTACAGTGGGAACTCAAATGAAACAAATGATGATCTCAGGTCCGAAGACTAACCCGTACACATGTCACATGAGAACTTCCATCTGACGATAGGTATAGTACCAACTGGAAGTTCTCTGTGAGTCCGTCCAGTTACTCACTGTAAGTCTACGGTAGCGCCCCGGCCGTTAGTCCGAGGCCAAAATGCGGAAACAAAAACTTTTTCTGAACTTGAAACCGGGGCTATCGCAGACTTTTATCCCGGATCGAACCATTAACCTATAACTAGCTAACTAGAGAAGGGTTAGAAAAGCTATACCGATCGATCCGTGTCCTTCGGTCTTTGACCACCAACCCAAGCTTCTCGCGGCATCTCCGATCTCCTCGTCGGAAAGGGCACCACATCTTCAAATCCTTTTACGGGCTCCCGCTTCGTCCGAAGCAACTCGGACACGAAGTTTGCTAGCCGACGTGTCCAAGGTGATGTAGAGAATGTGTGCGATCACTTTGTCTCTTGCATCCATTGATTCTCAACGAATGAGAGTGTATGGATGGAGGTTGAAGATGAAGCCATCAATGGAAATGGCGAGCTAGAGGAAGAAGAAGAAGAAGAAGCCTTTTTTGTTTCTTATGTTGAATTATTGTGAGAGCACTAGAATGAAACTCAAGAGCCAACCCAAAGAGATATGACTGCCCTTTCTCTCTCCATCCATCAATTCAACACACTAATCAATCAATTATGTGACATTTTCACCAAAAAGAGACCATGAGTCACCTAATTGATTGTGCCTCTTCATGATGACTTTCACTCACAATTTCCACCAAAACATTAACCCAAATGTTTAGTCCAACAAAAAGATATGGAAACATCTAAAGTAAACTCGTGACGGATCACAAGGATACCCCTCACCTGTATATACATACCTGCATCTGCATTCCGACTGAATGCGAATGCGATGAGACTAAAGTAATCCAACAAATCTAATACTAGGATCCGGCTTAAACCAAAGCCTACTAGTATGATCCATCCGATCATGATCTGTGCACGACTGCACGTATATGATCGAACCCTGCCATATATCATACGGCCTCTACAACGTTTCGCCCGAAACTTGAGAAACTGTCTGTGGGGGACTCTAAAGACTCGTCAATATTTTGGCTATGGATTTAACCACTAGCAAGTCAGAGGTACTAGCCGTACGTAACGGGCTACCAGGTATTGACCAAAAGGGAGGTCGATGAGCGAACTCATCCTGACACCCTACTGAGCCTGTCAGTGACAATATCCGTACAGTCCGGTCCGTTCGTCTATGAGCATCGCATGTAGGGCCTAGGGGGTTGGTAAAAGTCAGACCCCCAAAAGCGGTACAAGTCGTGTCGGAGTGTAGCCCAGAACACCCTGAGATACTACTGGAATACCTACCAGTAAATCTCCTGCCTTGGCCAAGGACTTCGTGTAATGGCTCTCCTAGACACAGCGCGATCTCACTCCCAATACTGGGAGAGACGAAACCCCTGCCGATCCGCTCACTGCCTCCATGTGGCTCGGGACTGTACCCAACTAAAACCTATTTGCACGACTCCTTTGAGCCGTGGTAAGGTAGTAATCAAAGCACAGTGGGAACTCACACAAGATAAATGACGATCTCAGGTCGATGAACTAACCTGTACATATGTCACCAGGGAACTGCTATCTGACGTCAGGTATAATACCAACTAGCATGTTCCCGGCGAGTCCTGTCCGGTGTACTCATAACCCAATGAGCACCTGTATACATCTTAGGTGATCCAACTGACACCAATAGCTTGTGAGACCAGCCACCGCCCCTCGTCGGGGTCTCGACTGTATACACTAGTCTACTAATGGAGTATCGATGCCCAGTCTCGAAACTCCCACAACTATGGACGACTTTAAGGATGTGCTTATAGACTACCCAACTCTCACGTATATGATCACCATCATACTGCTGGTAGTCAAGCAAGAATCTTAAGGGCTCTATCAATGTGTAATAGTGACCTGTAATGTCACCTAAAGCATGTACACGATGATAAAGATAAACCAGATAGCATACTATCATCTTGAGTAAGATTGTCCTACCGATATAGGTCCTCCCTCAATCATTGCAATCACGTGCCTGTGATCCAATAATTGACTCTGAGGGCACTATATCCAACAATCTCCCACTTGCACTCAAGGCTAATTATTGCGATGTCGCATACTCACAACCCGTGTGATACCGAACACCCAACTCCTCTACTAATTAGTTTCACAAAGCCCGTTTGCGAAACTATTGCATTCGAGGAATAGCCTCAGTGAGTGGATCCGCCCTAATGTTTCTTTCTATGTCTCTCTTTATCTCAAGTTCGCGGAGAAAACCATCTCCCGAAATCAGCAATACCTGTCTTAGAATATTTCTGGATATCTGATGGGACCTAGTTCATAAATAAACTCCAAATCCAAACTTCTTAGACTGTATCGTCAACTGAACTTAATCAGTATCCTGTGCCATACCTCCCTCAGTATCCGCTTGGACCACCTGTCCAATATACTGCCCCTCGTCAGAGGGAAAACTTCAACTCTGAAGTCACTCTGTCATCCAGGTCACCTTGGAAGCCTGGAATGATAACTGTCTCCTAAAAGAGGCTGTTGTTATCATATCCCTAGAACATCCACTTATGTTCTAAAACTGCTTCCGAACGTTTCTCCAAGATAGGATTAATATCAACTTATTGCATCTAGTGCAAAAACAACGTCTGGTGTGGTACTTGACATCTCATTATTGACTCAAATGCCTAAGCAAGTGATCTGCCAATCATGCACATCCCTCTCCCCTTTAGTCTGTAAGACACCTTTAGAGAGGGTGACTCCATCACCTGCAGGTACACTACCGTGCCAGGAGTCGTCCATTCTAAAACACCTTTAGAATGCTGTCTAAGTACCTATATTAGGAAACTACCCAAATCTAGATCTAAAACCATAGATTTAGTAACCAGAATATCTGATATATTATCCATATCCTATGTGGAGAAACCACTGTGTGACAACCAAAGTATAACATATCGTAGTATAAGAATTTCACTTCCTACTCTGTTTATGTCATCCAAATACCAGGACATCACACCCTACTACTTTCTTAACAGATCCATCCCCTATTCTGATGAAGTCAAACCTATGACTTTCACATCATAAATAGATGATCTATCTCCGCTATATCTGCTTTAGTCCATAAATAGACATAACCTACTTGTCCACTATACTTCCGCTGCTTCCACTGACTACGACAACCCTATGGCAGAGTCATATACACGTGCACTTCTAAAGCTAGTTTAGAACGACGCTATACTCATCCTCCTGCCGGGTCTCACAGTCTGGAACAACAGCAGTGGAAAGTCTGGGTAAACAAGAACCTCCCTGTCACCGTCTTTGAGCATACCGAAGTACCTCTCGAGTGCCTGAGGTTACCCACCATATCTGCGGAGTGGCCAATGGAATGTCAAACCGGATTGAATCTTTAGCTTCTTATCAAATTTTCAGTAATCGTTTGCGGTTATGGAATCACTTCCAGTTCTACCATACCCCCACTACTGTTTCCAGAAAAAGAATCCATTTTACTAAAACTGTGGCGAGTCAAGAACAATATCACTATTGATCTTCCGGATGGTAGAAAGTCAACCCTCGTCATAGCCCGGGTCAACCCACAAACACCCATTACAGAAACGTGCCTAGAGTTATCCAGAGTCTGGTTTTAAGCATAAGCCGGACAACTGCCCGTACTTTAACATTGTTATGATATGAACTATTCTATATCCAATATAGAAAGAGAGGCACTGATTTAATTGGAACCAGATTCAAATCATGCAGCTGTCTCCAGTGCATGTCAACTAAATGGAGAGAGGCTGATCAGCATTACTCAACTTAGGAGTGCTTCCAATTATGAGTAACCTGAAAGAGAAGCAAGTTCTCTTAATCATTACTATTAACTGAATACCATACACAAGTATCTACATCTTCGATCACCTTGAAGAATCCTGATACTTGCAACGCCTGGTTCTCTACTTTATTCTTATACCTATAACTTCTTAAAACTTAGACCTTGCATTTCCTCGAAACACATGTCTAAGAACTAGAGAAGTCACAAGTAAACAGAATATAGTACGAGTACCAACCCCTCTGTCCTCATGGACACTGGACAAAATACAATACTCTGTATAAGTCCGCTGAGTCTAATAACTCATTCTCTGTGTGTCGTAGGTTGAAAACTGTACTTATGGTTAAGAAGAATTTCACAGCTGTTTAATTCTCCTTACCTAACCATCCACTGATATAGGTAAATGTCATAGACATAATTTCAAAAAGTTATATCTCACTTTATAAAAATAAACGTACAGATATATCAATTTGAAATTGGTGCATAACAACGGATATTCAAAACCAAATATTTGCCGTCCGGCAAACAGCCCAGGCGATTTCCTCAAATATCACCAATTACAACGAATCCCAATATAATGAAGATGATCACCCAATGCCCAATAACTTACTCCCACCCATCATCTGTAAAACCATACAGATGTGAGAATCAAACCTGGTAAATACATACCCTGGAGCAAGGGCTAATTGGGAAATTAGTTTTCTTTTAACAATACACAGTGAAACTGAAACATATAAATGTTTCGAAGGGGTATCCGGGTATTCCTAGTAATGCCTCTTCCATTATCAGATTCACAACTATAATCGTATATTTCTTTTCCATCTCTCCAAATCCCTTTATATGTCTTTAGTCATTACCTTCTGTACACCCCTTTAGGCTAAATGGTTTTCTTCCCTCTCTACCATTCGGTACCAGCCTATGGTTTGGAAGAAGACTATCCAATAAGCATAATGGGTGTACTCTCCTAATCCTAGGAGTACTCATAACCTGAGAGAAGGTGAAGATAAAAGACAACTAAATAAAACCTTATTCCTATTTTCTCCTGAACATGAATCCATCCCTGAACTGGAACAAGTTCCTTCAAGTTCGTATATAACCATACGATGGAGTATCCAAATGACTGTGGATCTTCGTAGTGATACGGAGTGTCCTGGAGAAATACAAAGGTGAAGTAGGAGTGGCGATGAAATATTTGGTTTGGACGTGAATAGTAGTCGCAGTTTACTTTTGCCCTCTTTCTAATCCCTTTATTTGTCTTTACTTAATACATTCTGTACACCTTTTAGGCTAAATGGTTTTCTTCATTCCCTACCGTTCGGCACCTGCCTATGGTTTTGATGAAGACTTATCCAATTAGCGTAACAGGTGTACCATCCTAATCCAAGGAGCACTCGCAACCTGAGAGAAGGTAAAAGGAAAAGACAACTGAATAGTCCTATTCATTTTCTCCAGAACCAGAAACCATCCTCGAATCTGGAACAAGTTCCTTCGAGTTCGTATATAACCATACGATGGTTTTATCCAATGGAAGTGGATGTTCGTAGTAATACGGGGTGTTCTGGAGAAAAGGGTAAAAGTAGGAGTGGCAATGAGGTATGTGTAAGTCGACGTTAGACACCCCACGAGTTGCGGGGAGGCGGAATAGGTAAAACAATCATTTTGTTTAAACTAACATCGACTAACTTTACGGATCTTTGCCAAACCCTAACTAACAACATCATAGGAGGGATTAGCTACTATGAAAGAAGATTATACCTAATGAAATAAATCCTTCTTGTTCTCGTTGACCACCTCCTCGTCGGCCTCCTTTTTGTGATAGAAGATCCACCCGAGGGCTACTACTCTAAGCTTGACCTCTAACTTGAGGTAACTAGGTTACTAAAAGTGCTAATCAAAGAAACCTAGAGGATATAGAATAGGATTAGGGATCAATTAGTCTTGCTAACCCTTGATCTCAACACATGAGAGGTTAGGGTCGGGGTTTGAAGAGAGAGAGCTTGAGGAGAGAGAAGGTGAGAGTGAGAATCCTTTTGGAATAATGAATCATTGTGAATATATATGAAGCATAAGATATTTATTAAATGAATAACAAATAACAATTATCATCATGCTTCATTAACTCACCTTGTGATTCATCTCATGAGTCATTTAAACAATAAATGTATCATTAACTCTATGGATGAATCACACCATGAGTCATTAAGCCAATTAATGCAAATGCCACCTAAGCCTCCACCTCATCAAACTTCTAGAAGGTTCTCGAGTAATTACGAGAACGCCCCTCCTATCCGTGAAAACACGGAAATACTGAGACTGTATAAATCCAATAATCCAATACTAGAATCTTGCTTAAACCAAAGCCCGCTAGTATAAACTGTCTGAACATCGTACGTGCATAAATGCACGTGCGTGTCCGAACCCTGTCGTAAAACCATACGACCTCTATATCGTTTCGCCCGAAGCAGGGAAACTCTCTGTGTGGGACTCTAAAGACTCGAATACTACGCTGGCAGTGGGTTTAACCACAGACCGCAAGCGGCACTAGCTGGACGTAACGGTCCCCAGGTAGATGTCGATAAGAAGGCCGATGAGGAAACCCATCCGAACTCCTACCGAGCCTAATGTGACAATCTCCGTACAGTCCGGTCTGTTCGTCTTGGACTATCTCATATCGGGCCTAGGGAGGCGGCAAGAGTCAGTCTCCTAAAAGCGGTATAAGTCATGTCGGAGCGAAGCCCATTACACCTTGTGAAACTACTGGAAAACCTACCAGTAAATCTCGCTTGCCCTGGCCAGGGACTTTGCGTAATGGCTCTCCAGACACAGCGCGATATCAACTCCCAATACCGGGAGAGACGAATCCTGTCTAACCGCCACTGCCTCCAAGTGCTTCGGGACTGCACCCAACTGCTACCTGTTTACACGACTCCTTTGAGCCGTGGTAGGGTAGCAATCTAAGAACAGTGGGAACACACTTGAGGCGAAGCAGCAGTGTCAAGTCTGCGGACTTTGCTGTACTCATGTCACCTGGGAACTGTTAACTGACGACGGGTATAATACCAACTAACAGTTCCCTGCGAGTCCTGTCCGGTGTACCCGTAACCCAACGATTACCTGTATACTATCTCCAGTACGACGTACTGATGGCTGTGGGAAAGACCATCTCCCCAACTGGGATGAGAAGCATACACACTAGTCTACTCCGGAGTATCGATGCCCTGTCTCGATAATCCTACGACTAGGGACCTGAAAAAGGATGTGCTTGTAGACTACCCAGCCCCCACTAGTGTAACTGCCATCACAACGCTGGTAGTCAAGCAAGATCCTAAAGGCTCTATCAATACGTATACACATATTAAGATAGATATAAACCAAGTAGCATACTACCATGTTTAGCAAGACTGTTAATATAACTGTGAATATCTCAAGCTTCCATTAAGTAATATACAATCTAGTATGATACAATAATGGCCCCTAGGGTATATATACTAACAATCTCCCACTTGCACTAGGGCCGTGTAAGTGCACGGCGGCGCCCCGACTGTCTGAACGTAGCCAAAATGCGGAAACGAAACTTTTCTTTAACTTGTAAACCGGCACCACCACGCACTAGAATCCTGGATCGGGCCATTAACCTACTCCTAGCAAACTAGAGAAGGGGTAGAGAGATATACCGAGCGATCCGTGTCCTTCGGTCTTCTCGTCGTCGTCCCGATCTCCCCGCGGAATCTCCGGTCTTCATCTCCTCGTCGGAAGGGCACCACATCGCCGGGTTCTTTTACGGGCTCCCACCTCTGGACCGAGGCAACTCGAGCACGAAGTTGGCGAGTCGATGTGCCCAAGGATACTATAGATGAAGTGTAGAAAGCTTTGTCTCATTGGGGTTGAAGTTGCCATGGTTTTTGGTAGAGGAATGAGATGCAAGTTTTTGGATGAACAAAGGGATTTTTGTGCAAACAAAATGAGAACAATCCCACACCCAAAATTAGGACAGCCCCTTCAAGCTTGGCCGGCCATGAAAAATGAGAGAGTGAGAATATACAAGGGAGGTTAGCACAAGAAAAGGCAAGGTTGAGTGTAAGGGAAAAAGCAAGTCTCACATCCATCATCATAACCCTCCATCATCATCAAGTCAAAAGTCAAGCAATGATGATCAAAAGAAAGTCAAGGGATGGTGGAACCATCATGAAACCACAATATACAAAGACCACCCTCCACAATACTAATTTGCACAATTGCAAATAAGCCCTCCTCCACCAATTTTCAGCCAAGGAAAGAAACAAAGGAAAATGGCCGAAACGGAAAGCAAACTGGCAACTTCAGAAAACTGATCCCGTAATAAATTACAGGAAAACCCCGTGACTGTATATACATACCCGCATTTGTATTGCGACTGAATACAAATGCAATGAGACAAAATCTACACCGTACAATACAAGGATCCGTCTTAAACCAAAGCCCGCTAGTATTATCCGTCCGATCATGATCCGTGCAATACCGCACGTATATGATTGAACCCTGCCATATCTCCATATGGCCTCTACAGCGTTTCGCCCGAAACTTGAGAAACGGTCTGTGGGGGACTCTAAAGACTCGTCAATACATTGGTTGTGGATTTAACCACTAGCACGTCAGAGGTATTAGCCATACGTAACGGGCTACCAGGTATTGACCAAAAGGGACGTCGATGAGCGAACTCATCCTGACACCCTACTGAGCTTGTCAGTGACAATATCCGTACAGTCCGGTCCGTTCGTCTATAAGCATCGTATGGCGGGCCTAGGGGGTTGGTAAAAGTCAGACCCCCATAAGCGGTACAAGTTGTGTCGGAGTGTAGCCCAGAACACCCTGAGATACTACTGGAATACTTACCATTAAATCTCCTGCCTTGGCAAAGGACTTCGTGTAATGGCTCTCCTAGACACAGCGCGACATCACCCCTAATACCGGGAGAGACGAACCCCTGCAGATCCGCTCACTGCCTCCATGTGGCTCGGGTCTGTACCCAACTAAAACCTTTTTGCACGTCTCCTTTGAGCGTGGTAGGGTAGCAATCAAAGTACAGTGGGAACTTACACGAGACAAATGACGATCTCAGGTCGATGAACTAACCTGTACACATGTCACCAGGGAACTGCTATCTGACGTCAGGTATAAGACCAACTAGCATGTTCCCGGTGAGTCCTGTCCGGTGTACTCATAACCCAATGAGCACCTGTATACATCTTAGGTGAACCAACTGACACCAATGGCTTGTGAGACCGTCCACCGCCCCTCGTCGGGGTCTCGACTATATACACTAGTCTACTCTGGAGTATCGATGCCCTGTCTCGAAACTCCCATGACTAGGGACCTTTTAAGGATGTGCTTATAGACTACCAGCTCCCACATATATGATCTCCATCATACTGCTGGCTGTCAAGCAAGAATCCTAAGGGCTCTATCAACGCGCAATAGTGACCTGTAAGGTCACCTGAAGCAGTACAAGATGATAAAGGCAAACCAGATAGCATACTATCATCTTGGGTAAGACTGTCCTACCGGCATAGGTCCTCCATCAATCATTGCAATCACGTGCCTGTGATCCAATAATTGACTCTGAGGGAACCATCTCCAACAATCTCCCACTTGCACTCAAGGCTAATTATTGCGATGTCGCATACTCATAGCCCGTGTGATACCGAATACCCAACTCCTCTACTAATCAGTCTCACAAAACCAGTATGCGAAACAAATGTGTTCGAGGAATAGCCTCAGTGAGTGGATCCGCCTTGATGTTTCTTTCTATGTCTCTCTTTATCTCAAGTTCGCGGAGAAAGCCATCTCCCGAAATGAGCAATACCTGTCTTAGAATATGTCTGGATATCTGATGGGACCTAGCTCATAAATGAACTCCAAATCCAAACTTCTTAGACTGTATCGTCAACTGAACTTAATCAGTATCCTGCGTCATGCCTCCCTCAGTATCCCCTTGGACCACCTGTCCAAAATACTGCCCCTCGTCAGAAGGAAAACTATAACTCTGACAACCTCTCTGTCATCCATGTCACCTTGGAAGCCTGGAATGATAACTGTCTCCTAAAAGAGGCTGTTGTTATCATATCCCTAGAACATGCACTTATGTTCTAAAACTGCTTCCGAATGTCTCTCCAGGATTGGATCAATATCAACTTATTGCATCTACTGCAAAAACAACATCTGGTGTGGTACTTGACATGTCATGATTGACTCAATTAACTAAGCAAGTGATCTTCCAATCATGCACATCCCTCTCCCCTTTAATCTGTAAGACACCTTTAGAGAGGGTGACTCCATCACCTGCAGGTACACCACCATGCCAGGAGTCGTCCATTCTAAAGCACCTCTAGAATGTTGTCTAAGTACCCTGATTGGGAAACTACTCAAATCCAGATCTAAAACCATATATCCAGTAACCAGAATGTCTTGATATTATATCCAAGTCCCATGTGGAGAAACCACTGTGTGACAACCAAAGTATAACCGATTGTAGTATAGGAACATCACTTCCTACTCTGTGTATGTCATCCAAATAACAGGACATCACACCCTACTACCTTCTTAACAGATCCATCCTCTATTCTGATGAAGTCAAACCTATGACTGTCATATCAGAAATAGATGATCTATCTCCGCTACATCTGCTTTAGTCTATAAATAGACATAAGCCACTTGTCCACTATGTTTCCGCTGCTCCCACTGACCACGACAACCCTTTGGCAGAGTCATATAAACGTACACTTCTAAAGCTAGTTTAGAACGATGCTATACTCATCCTCCTGCCGGGTCTCACAGTCTGGAACAACAGTAATGGAAAGTCTGGGTAAACAAGAACCTCTCTGCCACCGTCCTTGAGGCTACCGGAGTACCTCTCGGGTGCCTGAGGTTACCCACCAAATCTGCAGAGTGGCCAATGGAATGTCAATCAGATTGAATCTTTAGGTTCTTATCAAATTTTCAGTAATCGTTTGCGGTTCTAGAATCACTTCCAGTTCTAACATACTCCCACTTCTGTTTTCTGAAAAAAATCCATTTTACTTAAAACTGTGGCGAATCTAGAACAATATCACTATTGATCTTCCGATAGTAGAAAGTCAACCCTCGTCATAGCCTGGGTAAACCCATAAACAACCATTACAGAAACGTGCCTTGAGTTATCCAGAGTCTGGTTTTAAGCATAAGCCGGACAACTCCCCATACCTTATCAATGTTAAGATATGAACTGTTCTGTATCCAATACAGAAACAGAGGCACTGATTTAATTGGAACCAGATTCAAATTCATGCAACTGTCTCCAGTGCATGTCAACTAAATGGAAGGAGGCCGATCAGCGTTACTCAACTTAGGAATGCATCCAGATATGAATAACCTGAAAGAGAAGCAAGTTCTCTTAATTATTACCATCAACTGAATACCATACACAAGTATCTACATCTTTGATCACCTTGAAGAATCCTGATACTTGCAATACCTGGTTCTCTACTTTATTCTTATACCTATAACTTCTCAAAATTCAGACCTTGCGTTTCTACTAAACACTTGTCTAAAAACTAGAGAAGTCATAAGTAAACCGAATATAGTACGAGGACCAACCCTTCTGTCCTAATGGACACTGGAAAACATACAATACTCTGTATAAGTCCCCTGAGTTGAATAACTCGATCCCTGTGTGTCGTAGGTTGAAAACTGTACTTATGGTTAAGAAGAATTACACCGCTGTTTAATGCTCCTTACCTAACCATCCACTGATATAGGTAAATATCATAGACATAATTTCAAAAAGGTATATCTCACTCTATAAAAATAGACGTACAGATATATAAATTTGAAATTGGTGCATAACAGCGGATATTCAAAACTAAATATTTGCCGTCCGGCAAACAACCCAGGCGATTTCCTCAAATATCACCAATTACAACGAATTCCGATATAATGAGGATGATCACCTAATCCCCAATAACTTACTCCAACTCATCATCTGTAAAACCATACAGATGTGAGAATCATACCTGGTAAATACATACCCTGGAGCAAGTGTCTAATTGGGAAATCAGTTTTCTTTTAACAGTACACAGTGAAACTGAAACATTGAAATGTTTCGATGGGGTATCCTGGTATTCCTAGTAATGCCTCTTCCATTATCAGATTCACAACTGTAGCCGTATATTTCTATACCATCTCTTCACATCCCTTCATATGTCTTTAGTCATTACCTTCTGTATACCCCTTTAGGCCAAATGGTTTTCTTCCTTCCCTACCGCTCGGCACCAGCCTATGGTTTGGAAGAAAACTATCCAATAAGCATAATGGGTGTACTGTCCTAATCCTAGGAGCACTCGCAATGCGAGAGAAGGTGAAGATAAAAGACACCTGAATAAACCTTATTCCTATTTCTCCTGAACCAGAATCCATCCCCGAATTGGAACAAGTTCCTTTCGAGTTCGTATATAACCATACGATGGAGTATCCAATAAACTGTGGATCTTCGTAATGATACGGAGTGTCCTGGAGAAATACAAAGGTGAAGTGGGAGTGGTAATGAAATACTTGGTTTGGTCGTGAATAGCAGTCGCAATTTACTTTGCGCTCCTTCTAATCCCTTTATATGTCTTTACTTAATACCTTCTGCACACCATCGTTATGCTAATTGGTTTTCTTCATTCCCCACCGTTCGGCACCGGCCTAAGGTTTGGAAGAAGACTATCCAATTTGCGTAATAGGTGTACTATCTCCTAAACCAAGGAGTACTCGCAACCTGAGAGAAGGTAAAAGGAAAAGACAACTGAATAGTCCTATTCGTTTTCTCCAGAACCAGAAACCATCCTCGAATAAATTCATTCGAGTTCGTATATAACCATACGATGGTTTTATCCAATGGAAGTGGACGTTCGTAGTAATACGGGGTGTCCTGGAGAAAAGGGTAAAAGTAGGAGTGGCAATGAGGTATGCAACTCTGACAATCCAAAAGCCAGTGTTTAAGAAGGTTCGGTCAACTTGGTCACTGAGTCATAGTCAAGGGTCGGGTCATGGTCGCTGCCAAAGAGAGAGAGAAAAGAAACACTCAGCGTGCACTCTAACCTAGATCAAAATGGTTATCACTTTATCTAATCAGGAAACCTTCCACTGTACCGTCAAATTCTCCTCCAAACCTGAAAGAAGAATTAGTTGGGATCACCCGAGGAGTAAACCAACTCATCAGTGGGAATCAGGATCCAACTATCATCGCATGATAACGTGACGGAATCCGCTCACGTTATCACACTCCAGAAGGTATGCACATATCTGGCAAGTTTCAGTTTCTTTAGAAACTCCCAATATGATTTTTACCCCATGCTCTTATGACCTTGGCGAAGGTCAACAAATCATAAGTCACATGTCAAGTTCTACCCGTCATTGTCCAGGTTAATTTGAACCCACCCGTACATACCCTTGACGTAGGCCAAAATCGTAGTATGACTGTCCCAAACTAACACATCTATCTATGCAGCAGAAAGGTAACAAGTAGCTACCATACACTATACCTTCACGAAGGTCAACAAACATAGCATGAATACTACGTGCCACCCGTCTGAAATGACGGAGGGCTACGAATGGTTTCTGGCGAAAAACCTTTAACGTAATGAACTTGATATCGTTGAAGGAACCGGATAGCTTTTTAGAAAAATATAGTAACGAAAACCTTTGCTAAAGAGGTCACTCCCGGTGAAGGGATCTCGGCTCTTTCCCCGTAGAATGAGGTGCAGGATATTCCAACTGAATACCATAATGCAAAGCAAAAGTAATCGACTATAGTGAAGTTATTGCCCTGACGCAAACTTCAGTCCAAGGGGTCACTCCCGGTGAAGGGATCTCGGCCCTTGCCTCGTCGACTGAGGTGCTGGATATTCCAACTGAATACCACTGTGCAAAACAAAAGAGAACGTCCTTGCAATAACAGCTTTTTGAAAAATGTTCCAACAACATCAGAATAGGTTTGTTTAGCTTGCATTAATCTGAATCAATGCAGTCCCATCAATTGATTACACCAATAAAGAACGAAAATAATGATGCACGTATATTCCATCCGCATTCGCCACTGGGTCCCGTCATTACCCGTTAGGTTACTAAACTAACGACAGAGCGGGGACTGGACTAGCGCGGATGCAAAACATATACAACATCTACTAGTATATGTTAGTTATGTATATGCCTTAGAGGCCATTGTTGTACATATGATGTATATTATAATGGATGCTTGGATATATATAGAGAGGACTTTCTTGCTCGACATGATAGTATGCTATTTGGTTTCACTTTATCTTAACATGTTGACTTGTATTGGTTTACTGTCTTACTCTCACATGTTGATAAAGCCCTTAGGATCTGTACTCGACTACTAGGACTATGATGAGATCATACTAGTAGGGCAATGGTAGTCGATGAGTACATCCTATAACTGTTCCTAGTCAAGGGTATATCGAGACAGGGCATCGATACACCAGTGTAGACTAGCGTATACGCATCTTGACCCATATGATGGGCGATGGATGATCCCATATCCATCGGTGTTGGACATTAAGGATGGTATGCGGGTGCTCAGTGGAGACTGGGTACCACACGTCAGATGGCAGTTCTCCGGTGACACTGGAACAGGGTAGTCTGTAGACCCGAAATCGTCATAGAGTCTTGTGTGATTCCCACTGTGCTTTGATTTCCACCTTACCACATCCAAGAGGGCATGCAAAACGGTGGCTTTTGGGTACAGTCCCGAATCACATGGAGGCAATGAGCGATAGGAGGGGATTCGTCTCTCCCGGTATAGGGAGTTGATGTTGTGCTATGTTCGATTGGCTATAACTGGAAGTCCCTGGCCAGGGCTAATATGGAGATTTACTGGTAAGTGTTACCAGTAGTTTCTCGACCCGTTATAAGCCTCACATCGACACGACTTATCGGTTACTGGGGTCTGATGTATACCACCCCTAGAATTGATATGCGACATATCAGACGAAGTGACCGGACTGTACGGGAGTGTTACTGACTGGATTCACATGAGAACGTACATGCTAGCTTGTTGATCTTCTGATCGCTCAATACCTGGGTGGCTGTTACGTTTAGCTGACCGCTTGCAGCTTGTGGGTGTTTGATATGATCATCACCTGCTACCGGCGTATTGACGATTCTTTAGAGTCCTACACAGAGGTTTCTTGGCTCAGGCAAAACGGAGTATAGGCACATATGTGATATGCGCAGGACCGAGGATAATGCGATATGAGATACCGTATTATATTCTCGCGATATTTAGATATGAACCGGGTCATCGGATCAAGTGTTGATTCGATGAATCAGTATATGATATATTAGTCGGTTATATTCGATATAGCCGGATTGTCGGATCAAGTGTTGATTCGACGATTTAATGTATAATAATATATATGATATATTGTATTACATTATCTAATATTGGCTCACTTTATTATTTCATTTTCTCACCGGATAATACATTGATATATATGCGATATATGTTAATAGTATTATTTTCTTTTGTTACAAATATATAATACATATGTGATATATATTATAGTAACATGATATGATTAATAATGGAACATGTTTAGTAGAGATAAAGCAAGGTTAGGGTTTGATTAGGGTTAGCTCTTTCTTGCACATTCTAGAAAGAATTCTTTTTGTCACGAGAAAGATATTATGTTGATATTTATCCATGACTCACTCTTTAACCTAACCAAACCCTAGCCCTAGTTTATTCTCTACAAATGTTATCCTTGTCATCCTTGACCATGGTTCCATGATTAATCATATATTCATTTCTACTATTCATCACAAAAGGATTATCTCATTTTTCATCATCTTCTTCTCTCTTGAGCTTTGAGAAAGCTTACTAGATTTTCCTTTTGTGATGTTTTCATATGAGAATTTGATATAAAAAGATAGCATAAATACTACTCCATCATCCTCATCTAATCTAGCCCATTATATTAGGGTGTTCACCTCATTAGAGTGAGAGAGCTTGAGTTATTGCAACTTCGACGTAGATCATCGGAGAAAAGGAATACTACAAGCTAGCATGGATCGTTTGAGTCGTGGAGCCTCTCTTGAGTCCGGGAGATCGTGGATCACGGCGAAGGGACTTCTACTCGGAGCTTATGAAGCGAAGGAGCGGACTACAAAGGTTGTAATCCTTCACACTTATTAGTAAAGATGTTTACTTGCATGTTAAACCCTAATAATCTAGCAAAGATCCCGGCTTTGGGTTGTTCGGCACGTCTAAAATTTTATTCGGGCATGGTTGATGCCTTATGAACCCTCACAAGAGTGCCTAGGAACCCTACAGTATATATATCAATATATAATATTCGCTCAAGGCGTGATAAAATGCAACATCACAGAAATGTAATAAGCATCACAGAACAATACAGATATCTGGGATCCCCGGGTTTCATAGAGCCGCTACTGAAACCCGACGTTCCCCTGGTCGTGTGGATAGCCTGTGCAATGAAATCCTAGACCCCTACGGGCGCGGCAAGTTACCCGCCAAAACCTGAAGCGAGGCAGCCCCTTTCAGCAACGTGAATGGACCACCCAGCACTTCACGGGATCCGGTAACTTGGGCACCCCTCCTTGGGTCGACCTGTACCCCCTACGAGTGCGGCGAATAGCTCGCCAATTCTAGAGTAAAGCCCCATCCGTCTCAACGATATGAGATGTGGGCTCGTTTCTCTCTAGAACCCGGCTATCCGTGCACCCCTCCTTGGGGTAATCCTAGTACAGAAAGTAAAATATACATACAATGGGTACATCGACCTCAGCCCGGTCGTGCCCCAAAATAATAATATACAAACAGGCAGTGACGGCAGTCCACATGTCAGACGCTCGCTCCGCAATATCAAATGTACATAATAAACCAAACTGTACTACCATTGCATCCAGGCTATCCACCACGACAATCCGCAACATCACAGCACAACACAGAACATCAACGTGAATGTCACGTTCGCAAATCCGTTTAAAAGGGCTATAGCAGTTAGACAGGATTTACCGATCAAATGACATTCACGGTCGCAGATATAATGTAAATACTGTGAACTAACATGTTTAAAATTTTCGATCGACTGAATTTTCCGAAGTGGGCCCCAAGCACAACTTTAGCACTCAAAAAACATCTGGGCCCAAAAAGAATATACCAGAAACCCTATTTCCATGTCAGAGAGCTACTGTAAAAATTTGATGCAGTGAAGCCAAAATTCGGCGGCGGATTCGTGTCCAAAACGTGGTTTTGGCCGCTGATCCGCCGCGCTACAGTAACTTCAGCCTACAAAATTTTCACAGAATGCATAAAAAACCCTGCACGTATTTTTACAATGTACCAAATAATTTTTTGACCACTGCAAAAATTCGACAGAAACTGATGCTAGAAAATACGGCTTTTGGAAAATCCGATCGATCGAACTTGTAAACATGTTAGAGAAAGCTAGACTAGGTTAATGGCATGGCTCTGATACCGGTGTAAGTGCACGGCGGCGCCCCGGCCGTCTGAACGAGATCAAAATGCGGAAACGAAACTTTTCTTTAACTTGTAAACCGGCACCACCGCGCACTAGAATCCTGGATCGGGCCATTAACCTACTCCTAGCAAACTAGAGAAGGGGTAGAGAGATATACCGAGCGATTCGTGTCCTTCGGTCTTCTCGTCGTCGTCCCGATCTCCCCGCGGAATCTCCGGTCTTCATCTCCTCGTCGGAAGGGCACCACATCGCCGGGTTCTTTTACGGGCTCCCACCTCTGGACCGAGGCAACTCGAGTACGAAGTTGGCGAGTCGACGTGCCCAAGGATACTGTAGATGAAGTGTAGAAAGCTTTGTCTCATTGGGGTTGAAGTTGCCATGGTTTTTGGTGGAGGAATGAGATGCAAGTTTTTGGATGAACAAAGGGATTTTTGTGCAAACAAAATGAGAACAATCCCACACCCAAAATTGGGACAGCCCCTTCAAGCTTGGCCGGCCATGAAAAATGAGAGAGTGAGAATATACAAGGGAGGTTAGCATAAGAAAAGGCAAGGTTGAGTGTAAGGGAAAAAGCAAGTCTCACATCCATCATCATAACCCTCCATCATCATCAAGTCAAAAGTCAAGCAATGATAATCAAAAGAATGTCAAGGGATGGTGGAACCATCATGAAACCACAATATACAAAGACCACCCTCCACAATGCTAATTTGCATAATTGCAAATAAGCCCTCCTCCACCAATTTTCAGCCAAGAAAAGAAACAAAGGAAAATGGCCGAAATGGAAAGCAAACTGGCAACTTCAGAAAACTGATCCCGTAATAAATTACTGGAAAATCCCGTGACTGTATATATATACCCGCATTTGTATTGCGACCGAATACAAATGCAATGAGACAAAATCTACACTGTACAATACTAGGATCCGGCTTAAACCAAAGCCCGCTAGTATTATCCGTCCGATCATGATCCGTGCAATACCGTCCGTATATGATTGAACCCTGCCATATCTCCATACGACCTCTACAGCGTTTCGCCCGAAACTTGAGAAACGGTCTGTGGGGGACTCTAAAGACTCGTCAATACATTGGTTGTGGATTTAACCACTAGCACGTCAGAGGTATTAGCCATACGTAACGGGCTACCAGGTATTGACCAAAAGGGACGTCGATGAGCGAACTCATCCTGACACCCTACTGAGCCTGTCAGTGACAATATCCGTACAGTCCGGTCCGTTCGTCTATGAGCATCGCATGGCGGTCCTAAGGGGTTGGTAAAAGTCAGACCCCCAAAAGCGGTACAAGTCGTGTCGGAGTGTAGCCCAGAACACCCTGAGATACTACTGGAATACTTACCAGTAAATCTTCTGCCTTGGCCAAGGACTTCGTGTAATGGCTCTTCTAGACACAACGCGACCTCACCCCCAATACCGGGAGAGACGAACCCCTGCAGATCCGCTCACTGCCTCCATGTGGCTCAGGACTGTACCCAACTAAAACCTGTTTGCACGTCTCCTTTGAGCGTGGTAGGGTAGTAATCAAAGTACAGTGGGAACCCACACGAGACAAATGACGATCTCAGGTCGATGAACTAACCTGTACACATGTCACCAGGGAACTGCTATTTGACGTCAGGTATAAGACCAACTAGCATGTTCCCGGCGAGTCCTGTCCGGTGTACTCATAACCTAATGAGCACTTGTATACATCTTAGGTGAACCAACTGACACCAATGGCTTGTGAGACCGGCCACCGCCCCTCGTCGGGGTCTCGACTGTATACACTAGTCTATTCTGGAGTATCGATGCCCTGTCTCGAAACTCCCACGACCAGGGACCTTTTAAGGATGTGCTTATAGACTACCAGCTCCTACGTATATGATCGCCATCATACTGCTGGCTGTCAAGCAAGAATCCTAAGGGCTCTATCAACGCGCAATAGTGACCTGTAAGGTCACCTGAAGCAGTACACGATGATAAAGGTAAACCAGATAGCATACTATTATCTTGAGTAAGACTGTCCTACCGGCATAGGTCCTCCATCAATCATTGCAATCACGTGCCTGTGATCCAATAATTGACTCTGAGGGCACTATCTCCAACAGGCCATGTGCTGGCGTATCGAAGACCGATCATCTCGAGTAGCCTCTCGAACTGAATCTGAGGTAAGGCCTTTGTGAATGGATCAGCAGTGTTCTCCTCTGTAGCAACTCTCCGGACCTCGATCTCCCTGCTATCTATGATCTCCCTGATCAGGTGATACCGCCTTAAGATGTGTCTGGACTTCTGATGGGACCTGGGTTCCTTCGCTAAAGCTATAGCTCCGTTGTTGTCGCAATACAGCGGTATTGGATCAACAATGGTAGGAACCACCTGAAGTTCTGTGAGGAACTTCTTCATCCAGACCGCTTCTTTTGCGGCATCGCAAGCAGCAATATACTCCGCTTCCATCGTCGAGTCAGCAACGGTGTCCTGCTTGGAACTCTTCCAGCACACCGCCCCTCCATTGAGGGTAAAGACATAACCTGACATGGACTTGGAGTCATCCTTGTCACTCTGGAAGCCGGAATCAGCAAAGGCCTCGATCTTGAGGTCTTTTCCGCCGTAAAACAAGAACATCTCCTTAGTCCTTCTCAGGTACTTGAGAATGTTCTTTACTGCTATCCAGTGCTTCTCCCCTAGGTCTGACTGATACCTACTTACCATGCTCAGTGCATAAGCTACATCTGGTCTGGTGCACAACATCGCATACATTATAGAGCCTACCGCAGAAGCGTAGGGTATAACTGACATGCGATCTCTTTCCAAATCAGTCTTGGGAGACATCTCTTTGGATATGGTGATTCCGTGACAAGCCGGTAAATTACCGCGCTTAGAATCTTCCATACTGAATCTTTTCAGTATAGTGTTGATATACCTGGACTGTGATAGTCCCAACATCCTCTTGGATCTATCACGATAGATCCGGATCCCCAGAATGTAAGAGGCATCACCCAGGTCTTTCATGGAGAACCTGTATGATAAGAATCCTTTGACAGATTGTAGCATAGGAATGTCATTTTCTATCAATAGAATGTCATCCACGTACAAGACGAGGAATACGACAATTTGTGCTACAATTTTACTATATATACATGGTTCATCTGGATTTTTGATAAAGTCATATTCTTTGACCGTTTCATCAAAACAGATGTTCCAACTCCGCGATGCCTACTTTAGTCCATAAATGGACTTAAGCAACTTGCACACTTTCCCGCTGCTCCCACTCTGATTGAAGCCTTCTGGCTGATCCATATAGACACACTCTTCCAAATTACCATTTAGAAAAGCCGTCTTTACGTCCATCTGCCAGATCTCATAATCATGGAAGGCGGCAATATCAAGAAGGACCTGAATGGATTTGAGCATAGCCACTGGAGAAAAAGTTTCGTCATAGGTCAAACCAGGTCTTTGACGAAAACCCTTTGCAACAAGTTTAGCCTTATAGGTTTCCACCTGTCCATCTACACCAATCTTTTTCTTGAAGATCCATTTGCATCCTATGGGTTTTACCCCATCTGGAGAAAAGTCCGAAGTCCATACTTTGTTGGTGTACATGGACTCCATCTCGGTCCGCATTGCATCCGGCCATCGTACCGAGTCGCCGCTCTGGATGGCCTGCTGGAAGCTAGTAGGTTCATCATCATCAATGATGCAATCCTCTCTTCCCCCATTTATGAGAAAACCGTAGTATCTCTCAAGCGGATGAGACGGCCTACTAATCCTGCGGAGGGGTGCGGGAATGTCCTGTTCTTCTTGAACTACTGGTTCTACCAAACTTTCAGTAGTAGTTTGTGGTTCTGGAATTTCTTCCAGTTCTATTGCGCTCCCACTTGTTTCCTTTTCTAAAAACTGATGTTCTAGAAAATGGGCATTACGAGAAACAAAAACCTTTTGTTCCTCTGCGTAATAGAAGAAATACCCCCTGGAGTTCTTTGGATATCCCACAAACTTACACAGTACTGATCGTGCCTCGAGTTTGTCCGCATGCTGTTTTTGAACAAAAGCTGGATATCCCCATATCTTTAGATACTGAAGATAGGGTTTCTTCCCACTCCACATCTGATATGGCGTGGTAGGCACAGTTTTGGTAGGAGCCTTGTTCAAAAGATATGCTGCTGATTCTAGCGCATAACCCCAGAAAGATCGCGGTAACTCAGCATTACTCATCATGGAACGTACCATATCCAAAATGGTTCGATTCCTGTCACGACCCGAAAGAGCACGTGACTGGCCCTTGAACCATATGAAGTCTATAGGACTCCATCTGATCCAAGTAAGCCGAAAGCCCAGAAATCTAAAACCATTTTAAGGATAAATAAACAACAAGCAATACACTATACAACGCCGAATGGCGAGGATCAGAATTTAAAAGAAACCCAGATAAGCATGAAAACTGCAACACTACATAAGCGCGACTCTAAGGTCGAAATAATACATCACTAGTGTCTGAGTCTGAAACAATATACAAGTCTTTGGTTGAAGGAATTTCTAGATACAAAGAATAATACAAGTACAACGGCGGGTCTGATAGAAGGAACCCACCTACCAAGCAAATCACCCGCAAAGGAAAGCAGTGTGCCAGAAGTGCCGCTATGGAACCTGTACGGCAAGCCCTGCAAGAACTGTGGCACAACGGGGGTGAGTTGCCAACTCGTGAATAGAAATATCTACAAGCAGAAATCGAAAGCAAGACATAATCCTAAGTCAAAACGATCAGTATATAATATAAAACTCAAATGAATAAGTTCGAAGCATAGTAAAGTGGCAATGTAACATCTGAACATAAGTGTAGTGCCAGTACTCGTACCAGTGCCTCACGTAACGATATATCACAAATATGATGTAAGTATGCGGTAAAATGAAAACAGGAGATATCGTGAATGGAATTATCAGGAAATCAATGTCGAGCATTGACACAAACCATATATCTCAATATCAATGAAACACATATAACATATATCCGACATGTATGCGACATTCATGAAGGTACTCTGTCAGGTACTACTACATGTGATGCAATGCATATACAATGAGTGTGGGGTAGGGGAGATATAATATACCATCGACCATAAAGGCCCCGAGCACGTAGGCTCCTCTCCAATCGAGCTCATAGGCTCCGAGCTCATAGGCTCCTCTCCAATCGAGCTCATAGGCTCCGAGCACCTAGGCTCCTCTCCAATCGAGCTCATAGGCTCCGAGCACGTAGGCTCCTCTCCAATCGAGCTCATAGGCTCCGAGCTCATAGGCTCCTCTCCAATCGAGCTCATAGGCTCCGAGCACATAGGCTCCTCTCCAATCGAGCTCATAGGCTCCGAGCCCATAGGCTCCTCTCCAATCGAGCTCATGGCTCCGAGCTCATAGGCTCCTCTCCAATCGAGCTCATAGGCTCCGAGCACATAGATCATCGTGATGATATATTTAAGTATGCGTATGTATATATATCAGCGTCCCATACCACTAATATATATATATTCGAGGGTTACACATATATATTTCAGCGTCCCATACCACTGATATATATATGCAGGAGTAAAACAATCTAGAATCATCATATGCAACCAAATCATAGTGCGAAATCCATGAATTATAATACATGCAACAAGAACACTAATATAAGCATGCAACTATGTAAAGGCATGTGCACAAGGAATATGAATCATTAACATATGCAAGCAATGTGAATAGCAGGAAAAATGCGGACATTGAATAATCGACGCAACAGTAAAGAATCTACACCCATATGTACATGTCATGCGGCTATACCATTTGAAAGAGAGTGACTCGGGTCTAGTCTAACATCTACTGTGTAGCTACAATTCTAAGTATCAAGTAAATCAGGAGGGGTAAGGACACCACCTAAGTCTGAGTCGATACAAACATATATATATACATAAAATAGTCAGTGATCCCGCCTCAATAGTATCGCTTACAGTACAGTATATCATATGACAATCCTCAAGACATGAGTGCGGATCTATCATCAACATAAAGCTCGTACGGTAAGTCGTCGTACGGCATCCCAATAGCTGGGTACAGGTCAAATCACCTTATCATATCAAGTACCTGGTATTCCTATCATCATAACACATAATCTGGGATACTGAATCTAATTCTAGTATAAATCGATACCACCTATATAATTATGAATGCGGGGGTAAAACACACATCCCAAGCCTGCAAGAATCACATATCGTATCCCAAATACGAATCATATCAAATCACCGACCTCACGGCACCAAGCCCAATATCATTGACTCATCTCCCAGGTCATCCAACATTATCATCAACGCAGTGTAAATATAGTGAATATGCAAGGGTGTGCGTGTGGGTGTAAACTTATTCTAGGGTTCGTGGCTATGAACTACACTAGTTTACTTCTAAGCCTAAACTATCCATAAAACACCTAACACAATATCCATGTCACACTGTAACTATCATAAATAGAATATCAACTACGGACTGCGGGGGTGCTATACGTCATCCCCCGACTTCCCCCTGTAGATATAATCTACTCACCTGCATCATCATAGCGGACATCACTACACAATTTGCTTGTCGTCCCGAAGTCTTCATGAGTACCTACATAACAAAGTATTGTATATGCGCATTAAAACCAATCCAAGCTAAAACGGCACATGAAATCCAAAACGATACGATAAAGGGGCCTATAGGTGAGAACCTATGGCACGCCTTCAAAACCATCAATAAATCCTCTATATCGTCGTTGTAGCGTCTTGAAAAGTCGTTTTGGTGTTTTCCTGAAATTCGGTGAAAATTCGGTATTTTTCCGAAAACCGTCTTTCTCGATATTTTGCAGTTTAGGGCTAATTATACTTAAAGTGGATAGGTAATTACTTGTTTTTAGTGACTAATGAGTTAATTATGAAATTTTGGTCATTTAAAAATTTTTCCCTATTTTTCAATTTTTTATATTATTTTAAGCCGGTAAGAAAATACATTAAATAAGCGATAAATACAAATTTTTCCGGGCTAATTTTAATCTCTAAAATTATGATAATTATATTCTAGTGATAACATAAATTTTTAGTAATTTATTTTGATTTTTAACCAATTTTTATGAATTGAAACGAAATTATTGAATTATGGGCTAAAACTTGCAATTTTTGAGTTGTAGGGGGCCTTTTTGCATAAAATTTCTTTTGTAAAACCCCTCTATCTTTTCCCTCAGCCCTATAACAGCCCAAGTCTTGGCCAAGACCAGAAAATTCTGACCTCTCTCTTTCTTGAGTTGTTTCTTGAGTTAATTGATAGTTTATGGTATTTATTTTAATATATTGGATAAATGTATGATACATTGACTTTAAAACTTGACCCTTGACCTTCCCACTCACCCCACACCCTCCCCCATACCTCCAACCTGGCCGAAACCTGCACCCCTCTTTCTCATCTCTTTTCTTTGCATTTTTCTTCAATTTCCTTCAAGGAAATGCATCAAAATCCATGAATTAATTCCAAAAATCCAAACAATTTCCTTATGCTATCATTTTCCTTAGCCATTCTTGCTTGGATCTTGGTGTTTGAGGCCATCATTTGGAGGAAACTTTCTTGCTTGATCTATTGATCAAGAGGTATAAATTCCATCTTGTTAAATTCCTTGTTTAAGTGCTTATGTGTTATGGTTTAGTGTTAATTTAGTGTAGTTAATCTAGTTTTCTTAGATTTTTGTTTGAACATTCTAACTAGGTTTTGAACCATGATAATTTATTTAAGTTGTTTATTAGTTAATCTAGTTGTTAGTAAACTAATCTATATGGTTACCTTATTATGTAGTCTTTAATTATGCTAATTTAGGTAATTTTAGAAGTTGATTTTAGTTGTAAAGTTGTTGTTTTAAGGTTTTCAAGAAAAGGTTTTTGTATGGAAATGGTATTTGAAAACATGATTAGTGAGTTGATTAAACCTAATTTGTGTTGATTAGACCTAATTTGCTATCTAGTGTTTTGCTAACCTTAAGCTAAGTGGTTAATTTGCTTATTAGGCTAAATTATAGTGTTAAAGTAAGGATTTCTTATATAGTTTGAGTTATGTTTGCTATTTATAAAAATCAAGAGGAGGTTTTGTTATGTAAATTAGTTTTTTTAAGCTTAGTTAATGGTTTAGAATTGGTGTATTGGCTAACTTTTTGGTTAGTTTGGAATGTTGGCGTTGGGTGGTGTTGACCTTGTCGCTATATTGTCGATGTTTGCATCAAATTGCAATTTCTGCTTACTAGATTTTTATAGAAGTTATGTGATGAGTTAATTGTGGTATCTTGATGATTTTTTTGGCTTGTCCTACGACTTTTAGGATGCGTGAGTGCGGTTTTTGGGTAGTCGGGTTTTAGTTTTGCCGGGTGACCCAAAATCGGCGTTTTTGGTAGTTTTTGCGATTTTCGCGTGTGTCCGCGCACTTTGTGCACGTTGTACCCAGTTAGCGAACTTTAGTAGTTTCGTTGGGGTTTTGCGTCGTTCTTGATACGTAACCTTATGTTTGGTATTGATGTAAATTCCAGGTTCGGTCGCGGAGACGTCAGACGCGGCGCGAAAGGGAAAGGCGGTGATTGGACACAGCTAGCCAGGGATCCCGGTGAGTAGATTTAACATCTACGGGGGACGATCGTCTGGATGGCGCAAGTCGCCCGATAGATTTAGTTAACTGGAAAATAGTAAATTGGATAATCACTTGTGACATTAGAATAATAATACTGGCATGATAATTGCTGCAATTAGATCAATAGGTTATACCATATATGCAAACTCAATTGTAGGACACATGCACCATTACCAGGTTTTATATGCAGCACGAGCACTATTCATGTTACACACACACCCTGGTAATTGCCATGCCACCACACTAGATAACCTTTAATTTAAACCTTTTACTAATTGATACTTAAATTGTGTTATTTCCTTAAAATGAAACCCTAGGATTGCTATTCATGTGCATGTACTTCATCATATTCATTGTTCATGCTTAATCCATTAATCACACATCGCAACTTGATTAGTGATATCATACGCATTCATTGTCATTGATATATGCACTTATGAGGATTTTCTTGAGATTTTATGATATTGCTGGATTTCGGGGGAAAGCCGCAAAATTTCCAAACTTATGATATTTTTAAAACATGTAAATTGCGGTTTTCTAGTGATGTAAGTGTCGTCCACCATGAGTTTGCTGTGGCTTTGGAAATCCGTGTCGAGGAGTGGAGGAACCGGCACGGGTACATGGTGGGCCCGGTAAGGTACCCCGGGGCAAGAGGAATGTGGTGATGACGTTGAGCCTGGCAGGGGACGGATTACCTACCGGTGACTGTTTGGGACGGCGGATATCCAGAGGATACCGACCGTGGCCGCTAGATGATGAGATATTGATATTTGAGATGGGTCAGCCGGACGGCTGAGGCCAGAGATACCTTTATGAGATTTGAGACAGCTTTTGGGGTGTCGTTGCTGGACACCGATTTTCGTCGATTCATTGACATTTGCTGGCATTCTAAAAGAGTTTCAAAAACAAAAAGAGAGAAGATATTTTTATATATAACCCTATTGAGACCTCAGATATTCATGTTGCATACATATTAGTACACTGATGTTATATACACACCTGCTAGTGCATCCAGTCATACCTGTATTTTAGATGCTAGGATGCTTGTGTGCATGCATACGATAGCCTTTGTAGATGTTATTTATTACTCACGAGTTGGCAACTCACCCCCGTTGTGCCACAGTCTTTTGCAGGTCCGCTCCGTCAGTTCAGTAGCGGCGGGCGCACTTGTCTTTTGCCTCTTTTGCCTGAGCTCGAGATTTGCTCATAGGTGGGTTATGTTATTTTTGTACCACCTTGTATATTCTTGTATCTAGTGTACTCCATCTACTGTTCTACAGATTATTGTATATTGACCTAGAGATGAGACTGTGAGGTTTGTGGATTTTATACTGTATTTGGGGTCGAGCTCACTTGAGCCGACATGCTACTTTTTCATGCTTCCTTATGCTTTATTATGCTTTATTATGCTTGTTGTCATTTACATTGCGTGGGATTTGTGACCGCCGTATGGCGAAGAGCTAGCTCCCGCTTGGGGATGCCCTATTTTGTGGATTCATGTATATAGTTTGTTGTACCCATTTTTGGGGGTCAGTATTTACAAAGGAGACTCTGCCGAAATTTTCGGGAAAAATTGGTATTGTTTTTTTAAAAGTGTTTTACATGACTTATTTGATAACTCGTTTTCAATTGATTGGGTTTTTCTTCACTCTTTTGCTTCATTGGTTTTGTTTTCTGGGCTTTGGCTTACTTATTTTACGGACGCCTTCAGACGTTTCGTGAACTTAAGTGCCAGTCACGTTCCGTACCCTGCGGGTCGTGACAAAGTTGGTATCAGAGCGATAGGTTTTACCTTTGTGAGTGTAGGATGACCCTTGGTAGATGGAGTAAGTGACTTAAGCAGGGTAACGTAGCGTGCGTATGTCCGCGGCATACTTACGATACGGTACTCCGCCTAAGTGACTTTAGGATACTTGCTTGGAAATTTCCTTCTTCAATTCCGTGTATCCTATGATCCTATTGCACTGTTCTTACTATCCGTTTTCCTGTGACAGCCACTATGCCGCCGAAGGCTACGAGGGCACAGAGGGCTGCCGCCAGAGACGAGATTCGAGCTGGCTCGTCCGAGACTAGGACTGAGCAGGGTGGTATGCCTACGCCGCTGGGACAGACCGATCCACCTTCCCCAGGCCGTATGGATAGGCTCGAGACCGGTATGGAGGAGTTGCGACAGATGATGGGAGGCATGCAGGAGCTGCGTCAGATGGTAGGATCCCTAGTTGCAGCCAGTCGTACACCGAGGCCGGATGACGTACCTACTACATCACAGACGACCATGATACCTGCTCCTACTACCACCACCGTGGCCATTCCGGTTTCACTACAGGATTTCATGAGGCTGAGACCTCCAGTATTCACCGGCACCGAGGCAGCGGAGGACCCACAGACGTTCCTTGACAGTTTAGCCAGGATCTGCCGTTCGCTGAGATGTTCGGATGATCGATGGGTAGAGCTTGCGAGTTTCCGGCTAGAGGGTCTCGCGCAGACATGGTGGGAGTCAGTCTTGAGAGGTCGAGCTGCAGATCTACCGCCTATGACTTGGGTCGAGTTTACAGCGGTCTTTCTAGCCCGTTTCCTTCCAGAGAGCGTTCGTGACGCCAGAGCTCGCAGTTTCGAGGCCTTAGTCAAGACACCTGGGATGACGGTGTCTGAGTATGACATCCAGTTTACTCAGTTGTCCCGATATGCTCAGTATTTGGTGGATACCGAGGAGAAGATGGTGAAGAGGTTCGTACAGGGACTTGATGCCCAGCTATATCTTGCCATTGGCGCCCAGCGCTACGACACTTATTCAGCTGCTAGGGATACGGCATTGCGGATGGAGGCACGCATATCACAGACTTCGGCCGTTTCTGGGCCGAAGAGGATGCGCACCGATGTACCGCCTCAGAGGCAGCGCGCCAGATTCTTTCCGAGAGATAGGCCAGGCAGAGGATTTGGACGGGGACAGTTATATGGTTCTTATCCCCAGGGGCAGCAGCCGTCGCCAGGATGTTTTGGGTGCGGGAGTTTGCACCATCTTGTCAGAGACTGCCCGGTGAGACGACAGGGAGCAGCGACAGTTCCGCACGTGACCCTACCACCATCACCACCCCCTCCTCAGAGAGCCCTACTTCCTACCCCAGGCGATGCTCCACGCCAGTTAGGTGCACCGAGAGGCCGTGGACGCGGCGGTCCTGTTCAGAGAGGACGAGGAGGCAGAGGCCGAGGTCGAGGTCAGCCCGCTATCGGTGGAGGACAGGCCCGAGTTTTTGCTTTGACACCGCAGGATGCGCAGGCATCCAATGCCGTCGTGACAGGTACCTTGCCAGTTTGTTCTTTCGACGCACGGGTATTATTCGACCCAGGTTCCACACATTCGTACGTCTCTACACACTTTGCACCGATGTTGGGCCGTGAGTCGTCGTCGTTAGACCAGCCGCTTGTTGTTGTTACTCCGGTAGGCGAGTCGTTTGTCGCTCGGTTTGTATTTCGTTTGTGTTCCGTTCGTATCGGGGAGAGGGATTCATCAGTTGATTTGATACTCCTCGATATGTTGGACTTTGATGTGCTTCTGGGCATGGATTGGCTAGCCACTTGTTATGCTTCGGTGGACTGCCGTGAGAAGGCAGTCAGATTTAGCTTTCCGGGAGAGCCAGTCCTTGTTATTCAGGGAGACCGCAGTGTCGTCCTTCCCAGCTTAATTTCTTCTCTTCGCGCTGGTCAGCTCTTGCGGAAGGGATGTCAGGGATTCTTAGCGTTTGTTTGTGATACTCGAGCTACAGAGGTTCCGTTGGACCAGGTCCCGGTAGTTTGTGAGTTCCCTGATGTTTTCCCTGATGAGCTACCTGGGCTACCGCCTGAGCGCGATGTTGAGTTCTGCATTGATTTGATTTCCGGTTCGGGGCCTATTTCTATACCGCCTTATCGGATGGCCCCGGCAGAGCTTCGAGAGCTGAAGGATCAGTTGCAGGATTTGTTGGATAAGGGGCTTATTCGACCGAGTGTTTCTCCGTGGGGTGCTCCGGTCCTGTTTGTCAAGAAGAAGGATGGAAGTTTGCGCTTGTGTATCGACTACCGCCAGCTGAACAAAGTTACCATTCGGAACAGATATCCGTTGCCGCGCATTGATGATTTGTTCGACCAGCTTCAGGGTGCGGGGTATTTTTCGAGGATCGACTTGCGATCAGGATACCATCAGCTGCGAGTCCGACAGGAGGATATACCGAGGACAGCTTTCCGTACACGCTATGGCCACTACGAGTTTTTGGTGATGTCGTTCGGACTCACCAACGCCCCAGCAGCATTTATGGATTTGATGAACCGTACATTCAGGCCGTATCTTGACTTGTTCATCATCGTGTTTATCGACGATATCTTGGTGTACTCCCGGAGCAGAGAGGAGCACGAGCAGCACTTGCGGATTACGTTACAGACTCTGAGGGAGCACCAGCTGTTCGCGAAGTTCTCCAAGTGTGCATTCTGGCTGGACAGCGTCGGATTCTTGGGTCACGTGGTTACGAGAGACGGCATTTGTGTGGACCCGAAGAAGATTGAGGCTGTTCAGCAGTGGCCCCGACCTACATCGGTTACTGAGATCCGTAGTTTTCTAGGCTTGGCGGGCTACTACAGGCGTTTTGTTCAGGACTTCTCCCGTATAGCTGCACCGTTGACCGGTTTGACCCGGAAGGGAGTTCCTTTCGTTTGGACAGAGGAGTGCGAGCGCAGTTTTCAGCAGCTGCGGACATGTTTGACTACGGCGCCGGTATTATCTCTACCTTCGGGATCAGGCGGATTTGTTGTCTACTGTGATGCTTCGCGAGTGGGATTAGGATGCGTTTTGATGCAGCATGGCCGGGTGATCGCTTATGCTTCTCGGCAGTTGAAGAAGCATGAACAGAACTACCCCACTCATGATTTGGAGATGGCTGCAGTGGTCTTTGCACTGAAGATTTGGCGACATTACCTTTACGGCGAGTCATGTCAGATATTCACCGATCACAAGAGCTTAAAGTACATATTTCAGCAGCGAGACCTGAACCTCAGACAGCGTCGTTGGATGGAGTTGGTGAAAGACTACGACTGCGAGATCTTATATCACCCCGGCAAGGCGAATGTGGTGGCAGATGCGTTGAGTAGGAGGCCCGGGGGTAGTTTATCCTTTTTGCGCGCAGTGCAGAGGCAGTCGTCAGCAGATTGGCAGACGTTATGCGACAGCCGAGTTGAGTTCGAGTTCACTCAGACAGGGGGACAGCTCGCGCATGTTCGTGCACGCCCACAGTTGCTTGACCGTATATATGAGGCACAGCGTAGTGACGACCGTTGCTCGGAGATCATGGCACAGATGGGACAGGGCAGATTTTCCGAGTTCATGGTTGACGATCAGGGGATTTTACGATATGGATCTAGACTGTGCGTACCAGATGCTGATGGATTACGGCGCGACATTCTCGAGGAGGCACACCGATCAGTGTATAGTGTCCACCCCGGTTCCACCAAGATGTACCATGATATGAGAGAGACCTACTGGTGGGACGGGATGAAGAGGGACATTGCGGAGTTCGTTTCGAGATGCCTAACTTGTCAGCAAGTCAAGGCCGAGCACCAGAGGCCCGCAGGAGAGCTACAGCCGTTACCCATTCCAGAGTGGAAATGGGAGCAGATTTCGATGGACTTCGTTGTGGGTCTACCCAGGACCAGTCGAGGGTACGACTCCATCTGGGTGATCGTGGATAGATTGACGAAAGCGGCTCACTTCCTTCCAGTGAAGACGACTTTCAGCTTCGCTCAGTATGCTCAGCTCTATATTGACGAGATCGTGCGACTACATGGCGTACCGACTTGTATCGTGTCAGATCGAGGCACTCAGTTCACCAGCCGACTTTGGCAGAGACTTCAGGAGGCTTTGGGCACTCGTTTGAGCTTCAGCACAGCGTTTCATCCGCAGACCGACGGACAGTCAGAGCGGACCATTCAGACTCTCGAGGACATGCTCAGAGCGTGCGTTTTAGACTTTGGGGGTAGCTGGGATCGTCATTTACCTCTAGTGGAGTTCTCCTACAACAACAGCTTCCAGGACACTATTCAGATGGCACCTTTCGAGGCATTGTATGGGAGGAGATGCAGATCGCCCGTTTGTTGGACAGAGCTCAGCGAGAGCAGTATTTTGGGGCCGCAGCTTGTTGAGGAGACGACAGCGAAGATACAGTTGATCCGAGACCGGATGAGAGCGGCTCAGAGCAGGCAGAAATCGTATGCAGACAGGCGCCGTCGCAGTTTAGAGTTCGCAGTTGGCGACCATGTTTTTCTGAAGGTCTCACCGATGAAGGGCGTGATGCGTTTTGGGCGAAAGGGGAAGCTTTGCCCTAGATTCGTAGGTCCCTTCGAGATCCTCGAACGTGTCGGCACTGTTGCATATCGTTTGGCTCTTCCACCCAGCTTTCCCGATGTTCACCCCGTTTTTCATGTTTCGATGCTCCGCAAGTACCTTCACGACCCTTCGCATGCGATTCAGCACCCGACAGTCCAGCTAGAGCGCGACCTTTCTTTTGCAGAGCAGCCGGTGGCCATCCTGGATCGGCAGGTGAAGAAGTTGAGATCGAAGATTATACCAACCGTCAAGGTCCTTTGGCGTAGCCCGAGCAGCGAGGAGGTTACCTGGGAGACCGAGGGCGAGATGAGGAAGAAATATCCCCATCTCTTTGAAGGTATGCGTAGCTATATTTTTAAATTCGGGGACCGAATTTCTTTAAGGAGGGAAGATTGTAGCGTCTTGAAAAGTCGTTTTGGTGTTTTCCTGAAATTCGGTGAAAATTCGGTATTTTTCCGAAAACCGTCTTTCTCGATATTTTGCAGTTTAGGGCTAATTATACTTAAAGTGGATAGGTAATTACTTGTTTTTAGTGACTAATGAGTTAATTATGAAATTTTGGTCATTTAAAAATTTTTCCCTATTTTTCAATTTTTTATATTATTTTAAGCCGGTAAGAAAATACATTAAATAAGCGATAAATACAAATTTTTCCGGGCTAATTTTAATCTCTAAAATTATGATAATTATATTCTAGTGATAACATAAATTTTTAGTAATTTATTTTGATTTTTAACCAATTTTTATGAATTGAAACGAAATTATTGAATTATGGGCTAAAACTTGCAATTTTTGAGTTGTAGGGGGCCTTTTTGCATAAAATTTCTTTTGTAAAACCCCTCTATCTTTTCCCTCAGCCCTATAACAGCCCAAGTCTTGGCCAAGACCAGAAAATTCTGACCTCTCTCTTTCTTGAGTTGTTTCTTGAGTTAATTGATAGTTTATGGTATTTATTTTAATATATTGGATAAATGTATGATACATTGACTTTAAAACTTGACCCTTGACCTTCCCACTCACCCCACACCCTCCCCCATACCTCCAACCTGGCCGAAACCTGCACCCCTCTTTCTCATCTCTTTTCTTTGCATTTTTCTTCAATTTCCTTCAAGGAAATGCATCAAAATCCATGAATTAATTCCAAAAATCCAAACAATTTCCTTATGCTATCATTTTCCTTAGCCATTCTTGCTTGGATCTTGGTGTTTGAGGCCATCATTTGGAGGAAACTTTCTTGCTTGATCTATTGATCAAGAGGTATAAATTCCATCTTGTTAAATTCCTTGTTTAAGTGCTTATGTGTTATGGTTTAGTGTTAATTTAGTGTAGTTAATCTAGTTTTCTTAGATTTTTGTTTGAACATTCTAACTAGGTTTTGAACCATGATAATTTATTTAAGTTGTTTATTAGTTAATCTAGTTGTTAGTAAACTAATCTATATGGTTACCTTATTATGTAGTCTTTAATTATGCTAATTTAGGTAATTTTAGAAGTTGATTTTAGTTGTAAAGTTGTTGTTTTAAGGTTTTCAAGAAAAGGTTTTTGTATGGAAATGGTATTTGAAAACATGATTAGTGAGTTGATTAAACCTAATTTGTGTTGATTAGACCTAATTTGCTATCTAGTGTTTTGCTAACCTTAAGCTAAGTGGTTAATTTGCTTATTAGGCTAAATTATAGTGTTAAAGTAAGGATTTCTTATATAGTTTGAGTTATGTTTGCTATTTATAAAAATCAAGAGGAGGTTTTGTTATGTAAATTAGTTTTTTTAAGCTTAGTTAATGGTTTAGAATTGGTGTATTGGCTAACTTTTTGGTTAGTTTGGAATGTTGGCGTTGGGTGGTGTTGACCTTGTCGCTATATTGTCGATGTTTGCATCAAATTGCAATTTCTGCTTACTAGATTTTTATAGAAGTTATGTGATGAGTTAATTGTGGTATCTTGATGATTTTTTTGGCTTGTCCTACGACTTTTAGGATGCGTGAGTGCGGTTTTTGGGTAGTCGGGTTTTAGTTTTGCCGGGTGACCCAAAATCGGCGTTTTTGGTAGTTTTTGCGATTTTCGCGTGTGTCCGCGCACTTTGTGCACGTTGTACCCAGTTAGCGAACTTTAGTAGTTTCGTTGGGGTTTTGCGTCGTTCTTGATACGTAACCTTATGTTTGGTATTGATGTAAATTCCAGGTTCGGTCGCGGAGACGTCAGACGCGGCGCGAAAGGGAAAGGCGGTGATTGGACACAGCTAGCCAGGGATCCCGGTGAGTAGATTTAACATCTACGGGGGACGATCGTCTGGATGGCGCAAGTCGCCCGATAGATTTAGTTAACTGGAAAATAGTAAATTGGATAATCACTTGTGACATTAGAATAATAATACTGGCATGATAATTGCTGCAATTAGATCAATAGGTTATACCATATATGCAAACTCAATTGTAGGACACATGCACCATTACCAGGTTTTATATGCAGCACGAGCACTATTCATGTTACACACACACCCTGGTAATTGCCATGCCACCACACTAGATAACCTTTAATTTAAACCTTTTACTAATTGATACTTAAATTGTGTTATTTCCTTAAAATGAAACCCTAGGATTGCTATTCATGTGCATGTACTTCATCATATTCATTGTTCATGCTTAATCCATTAATCACACATCGCAACTTGATTAGTGATATCATACGCATTCATTGTCATTGATATATGCACTTATGAGGATTTTCTTGAGATTTTATGATATTGCTGGATTTCGGGGGAAAGCCGCAAAATTTCCAAACTTATGATATTTTTAAAACATGTAAATTGCGGTTTTCTAGTGATGTAAGTGTCGTCCACCATGAGTTTGCTGTGGCTTTGGAAATCCGTGTCGAGGAGTGGAGGAACCGGCACGGGTACATGGTGGGCCCGGTAAGGTACCCCGGGGCAAGAGGAATGTGGTGATGACGTTGAGCCTGGCAGGGGACGGATTACCTACCGGTGACTGTTTGGGACGGCGGATATCCAGAGGATACCGACCGTGGCCGCTAGATGATGAGATATTGATATTTGAGATGGGTCAGCCGGACGGCTGAGGCCAGAGATACCTTTATGAGATTTGAGACAGCTTTTGGGGTGTCGTTGCTGGACACCGATTTTCGTCGATTCATTGACATTTGCTGGCATTCTAAAAGAGTTTCAAAAACAAAAAGAGAGAAGATATTTTTATATATAACCCTATTGAGACCTCAGATATTCATGTTGCATACATATTAGTACACTGATGTTATATACACACCTGCTAGTGCATCCAGTCATACCTGTATTTTAGATGCTAGGATGCTTGTGTGCATGCATACGATAGCCTTTGTAGATGTTATTTATTACTCACGAGTTGGCAACTCACCCCCGTTGTGCCACAGTCTTTTGCAGGTCCGCTCCGTCAGTTCAGTAGCGGCGGGCGCACTTGTCTTTTGCCTCTTTTGCCTGAGCTCGAGATTTGCTCATAGGTGGGTTATGTTATTTTTGTACCACCTTGTATATTCTTGTATCTAGTGTACTCCATCTACTGTTCTACAGATTATTGTATATTGACCTAGAGATGAGACTGTGAGGTTTGTGGATTTTATACTGTATTTGGGGTCGAGCTCACTTGAGCCGACATGCTACTTTTTCATGCTTCCTTATGCTTTATTATGCTTTATTATGCTTGTTGTCATTTACATTGCGTGGGATTTGTGACCGCCGTATGGCGAAGAGCTAGCTCCCGCTTGGGGATGCCCTATTTTGTGGATTCATGTATATAGTTTGTTGTACCCATTTTTGGGGGTCAGTATTTACAAAGGAGACTCTGCCGAAATTTTCGGGAAAAATTGGTATTGTTTTTTTAAAAGTGTTTTACATGACTTATTTGATAACTCGTTTTCAATTGATTGGGTTTTTCTTCACTCTTTTGCTTCATTGGTTTTGTTTTCTGGGCTTTGGCTTACTTATTTTACGGACGCCTTCAGACGTTTCGTGAACTTAAGTGCCAGTCACGTTCCGTACCCTGCGGGTCGTGACAGTCGTATAAACGCCAAATAGCCGAGGCTATACACAATCCACAATTTTCAGAATCAAAATACGGAATACGGAAACACGAATCCAAAATAGCAACTTAGGATATATGTCCCAGATTTTACCCTAGAAGGAATCTGTCAAAACTAGAAGTACCCTGGGCCAAGAATAGAGGAAATGGGGCTATGCACAGAAAACGAGGCAATTCCTCACTGCTCTGGCCGCAATTTGCGGCCAGAATGGGGATTTCGGCGGCCTAAAAAAGGAATGGGGAGCTAGGGTTTGGGGTGATGGTTCTCTGGTGCCTGCACATCTCACTGTCCACCCAATATTATTTTAGGGGTCTCGGGGTGATAGCAGATTCAAGTTAACCTTCACAGATTTCACAAATTCCCCGATATCGGTTTCTAAAATCCGTATTCTGGTTTTAGCTTCAGGTTTTGGGTTCCAATTCATACACTAGGGTGCTGGTATAACCTTAACTGAGCTCAATTTCATAATACAACACCAATTTCCCTCAAACCCTAACTAGGTTTTCACCAAGTCCACAATTTCACACAATATCGATTAAAAACTAAACATGGGGTAAAGGGAATGCTATAACTAAGCTAATGGTTCAGAAAAATACCTCATTTGGCAACTCAAGAATTTTCTTGAGTTGCCCCTAGTGGCCAAAATCCACGCTTTCTTGGTCCATCTTGAAGGTCTCGGGCTCGTGCACATTTTTAATGAAATGGACATGTGGTTTTGGGGTTGTTTTTGAGATGAAGAGAGGGATTGAAGAGGGGGAGAATGGGCTAGGGCAGCAGCAGCAGCAAGGGAGAGTGAGAGAGGAATGAGTGTTGAGGAATGGAGGAGAATGGCTAAGGATTCAAGTCAATGGTTCACCTCTCTCTCTCACCTACCCTCATTTCTTTTCTTTTTCTTTTTCCCTTTTTCTTTAATTCCAAAACCCTTCTCACAAGAATAGTAAATCCATAGTGAACCATAGCAAGAAATGCACAAGTGTGAGAAAAAGTGATATGTGCAAGTTTTGCACAAAAAGCCAGAAGGTCCGATTAGCGATTTTTAATCGCGATTAGCACTAAATCAGTGTCAAACTAATCACAAAAACTTTAAAATGTTATAATTTTCTAATTTACCCTATTTTAGAATTTTCCATAATTTTTCTAACATTTTTCCTATTTATTTGCATTTAATTATAAATTTAATATTAAAATAATCAATAAAATAATATTAAATTATTAAAATTCCCAAAATTTACATTTTATATTTTTGAGAATGTTACAATCTACCCCCCTTTTTTAAATTCGGTCCCCGAATTTAAAAAATCTAACTATTCGCACCTTCAAAAAGATAGGGATACCTCTTCCTCATCTCGCTCTCGGTCTCCCAAGGGACTTCCTCGCCGCTCTGGCCATGCCAAGTACCTTGACGGAAGGTATCTCTTTCGACCTCAACTTCTTCACTTGCCGATCCAAGATCATCACCGGCTGCTCTGCATAGGAAAGGTCGCGCTCAAGCTGGATCGTCGGGTGCTGAATCGCATGCGAAGGATCATGAAGATACCCGCGGAGCATCGAGACATGAAACACGGGATGCACATCTGGAAAGCTAGGCAGAAGGGCTAAATGGTAGGCTACTGCACCAACACGCTCGAGGATCTCGAAGGGGCCCACATATCTGGGACCGAGCTTCCCCTTCTTCCCAAACCTCATCACACCTTTCATTGGGGAGACCCTCAAGAAAACATGATCACCAACAGAAAACTCGAGTCTGCGTCGTCGACGGTCTGCATAAGATCTCTGCCTACCCTGCACCGCTCTCATCCTATCACGAATCAACTGGATCTTCGCTGTCGTCTCCTCAACAATCTGTGGCCCTAAGAGACTGCTCTCACTGAGCTCTGTCCAACAAATGGGCGACCTGCATCTCCTCCCATAAAGAGCCTCAAATGGTGCCATCTGAATGGTCTCCTGGTAGCTGTTATTGTAGGAGAACTCTACTAAGGGCAAATGATGATCCCAGCTACCTCCGAAATCTAATACACAAGCTCTGAGCATGTCCTCGAGAGTCTGGATGGTCCGCTCTGACTGGCCGTCGGTCTGCGGATGAAACGCCGTGCTGAAACTCAAGCGAGTGTCCAAAGCCTCCTGAAGCCTCTGCCATAGCCTACTGGTAAACTGGGTGCCTCTGTCGGACACAATGCACGTCGGGATTCCGTGTAGTCGCACTATCTCGTCAATGTAGATCTGGGCATACTGAGTAAATCCGAAAGTCGTCTTCACCGGTAGGAAGTGAGCCGCTTTCGTCAAACGATCCACGATCACCCAGATAGAGTCAGAGTCATACCCCCGACTAGACCTGGGTAGGCCCACCACGAAATCCATCGAAATCTGTTCCCATTTCCACTCCGGAATGGGTAACGGCTGTAGCTCTCCCGCGGGCCTCTGGTGCTCAGCCTTGACTTGCTAACAAGTCAGGCATCTCGACACAAAATCTGCGATGTCCCTCTTCATTCCGTTCCACCAATAAACATCTCTTATATCATGATACATCTTGGTGGAACCGGGATGGATGCTATATACCGATAGATGTGCCTCCTCAAGAATCTCGTGCCGCAGTCCCTCAGCATCTGGTACGCACAGTCTAACTCCAAATCGTAGTATCCCCTGATCATCGATCACGAACTCGGAAAATCTGCCCTGTCCAATCTGTGCCATGATCTCTGAACATCGGTCATCACTGAGCTGTGCCTCATGTATACGGTCACGCAACTGTGAGCGTGCACGAACATGCGCAATTTGTCCTCCGATCGGCGTAAACTCGAACTGTACCCGGCTGTCGCATAAGACCTGCCAATCCGCCGACGACTGCCTCTGCACTGCGCTTAAACAGGATAGACTACCCCCGGGCCTCCTGCTCACAGTATCCGCCACTACATTCGCCCTGCCCGGGTGATACAAGATCGCACAATCGTAGTCCTTCACTAATTCCATCCATCGGCGCTGTCTAAGGTTCAGGTCTCTCTGCTGAAATATGTACTTTAAATCTCTTGTGGTCAGTGAATATCTGGCACGACTCTCTATACAGATAATGTCGTCAGGTCTTGAGTGCAAAGACCACTGCAGCCATGCCCTGGAAGGGATCCCGCTCAAGGTTTCTCCGATCTTGCCTATGCCGAACTGTACGAAGGCTGGCTCTCTTGCATAATCTCTTCTCACTCGATGGACATCGGTGTCCTCAGCACAATGTTTTCTCGGAAATCGGTCGCATCCCAACGTCTCTGTAAGCATATCAGGTCTCTAGTCTTGACGGGAAGTAATGACAGCTCGTCAGTGTCTCACACGAACCTCTTGTTCCACCTGTCTCTATCGTCGTCCACTACGACGTCATGCCAAGCTACTATACACTGCACTGTTCTCGGCCACGGTCACTCTGAAGTCTCTCGCACGGACTCGAAATCGCGTATTCTGTAGCTTCATCATTCTGTAGAAGATGTCCGGCCGAACAGGTCCTCGGGAACACGTCCCAACCATCGGAGGAATACTCATCACTCGTCCGTCCTTGATCAATTCGCAACGCATCTGGGTAAGTTCCTTTATCCGAACCTGGTCAACTACCTCGTCGACAATGCCGAACTCTGTCCTGCTGGGTGCGCGCAATACGACCACTCCTGGGTCTAGGTCTTCTCATATCGTTTTCTCGAAGGGTCCTGTCGAGGTCTCCTCCTCAAATCTCATTCCTGCCGAATTGCCCGGAAGTCATCATCCATTGCTGAAGCTAAAGCTTATTCCGGAACGGCTGCATACTTATCGCGCTTCTTTCTGGAAGATATATCCGTAAACAACGCCTCTGGGTGCATATCACATCTCTGATGTCAGCGGAGTGGGACGTCATCTCGTTGATATATCTTGCGAACTCTTTTCTTCACTCTGCGTCAATGTCGACTGATTCGGACTCGTCTCATCATGGCTGCATGGACTGTGCTCCAATGGCTATCCTCGTATCTGGAGTATCTCAAGCAACGCATCCCACCACACGATGTCCGAATGATGCCGAATCATCCGATCGACTCGTCAGAACCTCATAATCCCCCAAGAGATCAACATCATGGGTACAGTTTAATAGTATCGAGTACATGCCACAACGTCGGTGGTCCAGCCGTAGAAGGGCAAACCCAAGCCTCACTAATGGCGCCGCGGAACTGCCGCAAACCCTAGGGTTCAAAGGCTTTCACACGGTCATTAAGTCGAGTTAGGGTTTCATTCTTCTAGAGGGTCCATAGAATCACCTGCATGTCTTTCCGTATACTTTAAACTTGGAAAATGGGCTCCTGACATTCGATCGTCTCTATCGACTCTCAACGAACCTGTGTGAAGTCGTCTCTAGCCAGAAACAATCTATCTGATGACCTCGCATCGGTAAGCGAACGAACCACATGTCCTAGTCATTCATCCTCAGGTGACTAGCGACTCGCTATCATCTCTCTAAGTATATGCTCACGCTGCAGTAGCTCCAACCATCTGGGCGGTATCTCGTCAATTGCAGCAGTAACTGGCTCATTCGCCTGTACGCCGAACAACGCCTCAATCCTCCAGGAAAGGCAATACATAGGCGGTCATCTCTGAGTCGGTCTGCTCTAGATCTGAGTAAGACTCTCCACGCCGGAAATCTTCAACTCAACTGGGCCCGCTCCGGCGCACAATCGGACGAATCACCTTCGTCTCTCAATCGGGTAGACTAGCTATCATCTGTCTCATATCTGCCTGAAAGCTCCGGCAATCTCAGCTCGTAAGCTTCGGAAGCGACATCCTGTCAATCTCAGCAACAGCTGGTCCATCTGTCTGCACGGTAGGCGATATCATAATCCCTGAGGTGTGCTGTACATCAACAGTCCTCTCTCAACTGGCAGCTCTAACAATGGCCCGATCATCCGGTGCAAAACCAAGCACTCGCCTCTACTAGAGGTCACAGTCAACAATATCAACTCGAGACGTTCCCATGTCACCAGAAAACATAATGGTCAGCCCTCGTACCAGACGATCTCACACTGACCGTAACCCTAGCAGCAGCCCAAACTGCGCTCAAACATGGCGACATGAACCTCAATCGAGTATCGAAGAGAGCAGATCAATGGCAAGAAAAAGAACAACAGATCCAGAGTGGATACATGATCATAAAAAGGAACAGCATCAATGAAGGTATGATCATGAAACTAATAGAATCGAGGATCTCAAATGGATGTATAATCATGGATATGAAGAGAATCACTGATCTCGAAAATATGTACATCCTATGGTTCCTTAAGCGGAGTGGCGTGTCGTAAGTATGCCGCGGAACATACCAACGGTACGTCACTCTACTTTAGTTACCTATTCCATCAACCAAGGGTCATCCTATACGACGAAAGTTCGGGTCTAATACCCCCTCGACTAAGTCTAAGTTCCGTAAGGTCAAGCCTAAGTTCCGTATATATATATAACGCCCTAGGCTCCACATAGTCAAACTTAGACTCGAACCAAGGTCAACCTAGCGCTCTGATACCAACTTTGTCACGACCCGAAAGAGCACGTGACTGGCCCTTGAACCATATGAAGTCTATAGGACTCCATCTGATCCAAGTAAGCCGAAAGCCCAGAAATCTAAAACCATTTTAAGGATAAATAAACAACAAGCAATACACTATACAACACCGAATGGCGAGGATCAAAATTTAAAAGCAACCCAGATAAGCATGAAAACTACAACACTACATAAGCGCGTCTCTAAGGTCGAAATAATACATCACTAGTGTCTGAGTCTGAAACAATATACAAGTCTTTGGTTGATGGAATTTCTAGATACAAAGAATAATACAAGTACAACGGCGTGTCTGATAAAAGGAACCCACCTACCAAGCAAATCACCTGCAAAGGAAAGCAGTGTGCCAGAAGTGCCGCTATGGAACCTGTACGGCAAGCCCTGCAAGAACTGTGGCACAACGGGGGTGAGTTGCCAACTCGTGAATAGAAATATCTACAAGCAGAAATCGAAAGCAAGACATAATCCTAAGTCAAAACGATCAGTATATAATATAAAACTCAAATGAATAAGTTCGAAGCATAGTAAAGTGGCAATGTAAATCTGAACATAAGTGTAGTGCCAGTACTCGTACCAGTGCCTCACGTAACGATATATCACAAATATGATGTAAGTATGCGGTAAAATGAAAACAGGAGATATCGTGAATGGAATTATCAGGAAATCAATGTCGAGCATTGACACAAACCATATATCTCAATATCAATGAAACACATATAACATATATCCGACATGTATGCGACATTCATGAAGGTACTCTGTCAGGTACTACTACATGTGATGCAATGCATATACAATGAGTGTGGGGTAGGGGAGATATAATATACCATCGACCATAAAGGCCCCGAGCACGTAGGATCCTCTCCAATCGAGCTCATAGGCTCCGAGCTCATAGGCTCCTCTCCAATCGAGCTCATAGGCTCCGAGCACGTAGGCTCCTCTCCAATCGAGCTCATAGGCTCTGAGCACGTAGGCTCCTCTCCAATCGAGCTCATAGGCTCCGAGCTCATAGGCTCCTCTCCAATCGAGCTCATAGGCTCCTCTCCAATCGAGCTCATAGGCTCCGAGCTCATAGGCTCCTCTCCAATCGAGCTCATAGGCTCCGAGCTCATAGGCTCCTCTCCAATCGAGCTCATAGGCTCCGAGCATATAGATCATCGTGATGATATATTTAAGTATGCGTATGTATATATATCAGCGTCCCATACCACTAATATATATATATTCGAGGGGTACACATATATATTTCAGCGTCCCATACCACTGATATATATATGCAGGAGTAAAACAATCTAGAATCATCATATGCAACCATATCATAGTGCGAAATCCATGAATTATAATACATGCAACAAGAACACTAATATAAGCATGCAACTATGTAAAGGCATGTGCACAAGGAATATGAATCATTAACATATGCAAGCAATGTGAATAGCAGGAAAAATGCGGACATTGAATAATCGACGTAACAGTAAAGAATCTACACCCATATGTACATGTCATGCGGCTATACCATTTGAAAGAGAGTGACTCGGGTCTAGTCTAACATCTACTGTGTAGCTACAATTCTAAGTATCAAGTAAATCAGGAGGGGTAAGGACACCACCTAAGTCTGAGTCGATACAAACATATATATATACATAAAATAGTCAGTGATCCCGCCTCAATAGTATCGCTTACAGTACAGTATATCATATGACAATCCTCAAGACATGAGTGCGGATCTATCATCAACATAAAGCTCGTACGGTAAGTCGTCGTACGGCATCCCAATAGCTGGGTACAGGTCAAATCACCTTATCATATCAAGTACCTGGTATTCCTATCATCATAACATATAATCTGGGATACTGAATCTAATTCTAGTATAAATCGATACCACCTATATAATTATGAATGCGGGGGTAAAACACACATCCCAAGCCTGCAAGAATCACATATCGTATCCCAAATACGAATCATATCAAATCACCGACCTCACGGCACCAAGCCCAATATCATTGACTCATCTCCCAGGTCATCCAACATTATCATCAACGCAGTGTAAATATAGTGAATATGCAAGGGTGTGCGTGTGGGTGTAAACCTATTCTAGGGTTCGTGGCTATGAACTACACTAGTTTACTTCTAAGCCTAAACTATCCATAAAACACCTAACACAATATCCATGTCACACTGTAACTATCATAAATAGAATATCAACTACGGACTGCGGGGGTGCTATACGTCATCCCCCGACTTCCCCCTGTAGATATAATCTACTCACCTGCATCATCATAGCGGACATCACTACGCAATTTGCTTGTCGTCCCGAAGTCTTCATGAGTACCTACATAACAAAGTATTGTATATGCGCATTAAAACCAATCCAAGCTAAAACGACACATAAAATCCAAAACGATACGATAAAGGGGCCTATAGGTGAGAACCTATGGCACGCCTTCAAAACCATCAATAAATCCTCTATATCGTCGTATAAACGCCAAATAGTCGAGGCTAAACACAATCCACAATTTTCAGAATCAAAATACGGAATACGGAAACACGAATCCAAAATAGCAACTTAGGATATATGTCCCAGATTTTACCCTAGAAGGAATCTGTCAAAACTAGAAGTACCCTGGGCCAAGAATAGAGGAAATGGGGCTATGCACAGAAAACGAGGCAATTCCTCATTGCTCTGGCCGCAATTAGCGGCCAGAATGGGGATTTCGGCGGCCTCAAAAAGGAATGGGGAGCTAGGGTTTGGGGTGATGGTTCTCTGGTGCCTGCACATCTCACTGTCCACCCAATATTATTTTGGGGGTCTCGGGGTGATAGCAGATTCAAGTTAACCTTCACAGATTTCATAAATTCCCCGATATCGGTTTCTAAAATCCGTATTCTGGTTTTAGCTTCAGGTTTTGGGTTCCAATTCATACACTAGGGTGCTGGTATAACCTTAACTGAGCTCAATTTCATAATACAACACCAATTTCCCTCAAACCCTAACTAGGTTTTCACCAAGTCCACAATTTCACACAATATCGATTAAAAACTAAACATGGGGTAAAGGGAATGCTATAACTAAGCTAATGGTTCAGAAAAATACCTAATTTGGCAACTCAAGAATTTTCTTGAGTTGCCCCTAGTGGCCAAAATCCACGCTTTCTTGGTCCATCTTGAAGGTCTCGGGTATAAGTCCATGCTACCTCTCCCGGTACTTTCGGGAAAGCGGAATTTGGTAAATAACAATTTTTACGGAGGTGGTAACATGGACCTATAACCCGGATCTTGGTTAAACATCTATCTATCATCCTAACTAAAAGTTTCTAACTACTCGGTTAGGGGGTTATACCTAGCTTGTCTTGAACTCCTTCGTCTTCAAGCTCCGATGGTGGTCCGATGGCTCCTTCTCGTCGTCTCCGTACGCCGAAGATAGATCCACTTGAAAGCTCCAACCTTTAGCTCCTTCTTCGTTCTTTGAAGAAAACTAGTTCACTTGGTTTGCTAAACCTAGTGAACTAGAATGAGTAGAGAAGAAATAGAATGGGATTTTATCTATGGTTCTTGATTCTCAACTCATGAGAGATATGAACCATAGATTAAAGAGAGGGAGCAAGAGCAAGAGGGTGAGAGCAAAATGGAGAGCTCAAGAACAAGAGAGAGAATGAGCAAGAAAGAATGAGGCTCTCTTTTGTCTCTCACCCTCTCATAATCCAAAGTAATCATAACTCATCATATCAATAAAAGTCTTATGTGATGGTTGAAGCAACCATAACCTTATCATGTCATGCACTCATTTTACTCAAATGAGCAAGCAAGTAAAAGTCTTTGGCATGAAATGATAGCCATGGTTATCATGATGGTCAACTAGTCAAGCCTAGTCAACCGGTCAACAAAGTCAACAAGTCAACAAAAGTCAACAAGTCAACAAAGTCAACAAAAGTCAACAACCAAGTCACCATAATACTTAATTAATATAATAGTTAATCACATATCATATTCTCATTAGGGTTGAGCAAAAAGTCAAAAAGTCAACGGTCAACTGTCAACAACCCTAATGAGAATCCGCTGTCTGTGCCTCCCTGTCAACTGTGCATACACACTCGCATCCGCGTTCCGAGGAACACGAATGCAAACTGGATAAATCCAATCCCATAAGGTACACTAGGATCTGGCTTAAACCAAAGCCCGCTAGTGTAAACTGTCCGGACACTGTACGTGCACAAGTGCACGGATGTGACCGAACCCTGTCGCAAAACCATGCGACCTGTCGCAATACCATGCGACCTCTACTCTTTTGCCTAAAGGCGAAAAGCTTTCTGTGTGGGACTCTAAAGACTCGACACTACGCTGGCAGTGGGTTTAACCAGAGACCGCAAGCGGCACTAGCTGTGCGTAACGGTCCCCAGGTAATGCCGAAAAGAAGACCGACGAGGCGAAACCCATCTGAACTCCTACTGAGCCTGAGTGTGACATTCTCCGTACAGTCCGGTCTGTTCGTCTGATACATCGCATGGCGGGCCTAGGGGGCGGTAAACGTCAGTCTCCCAATAGCGGTACAAGTCGTGCCGGAGCGAAGCCCAAAACACCCTGAGATAACACTGGAAACCTACCAGTATATCTCGTTTGCCCTGGCCAGGGACTACTCGTGTAATGGCTCTCCTAGACACAGCGCGATGTCAACCCCCAATACCGGGAGAGACGAATCCTGTCTAACCGTCACTGCCTCCAAGTGCTTCGGGACTGCACCCAACCACCACCTGTTTGCACGACTCCTTTGAGCCGTGGTAGGGTAGTGATCAAAGTACAGTGGGAACACACCCGAGGCGAAGTGACAGTGTCAAGTCAGCGGACTAAGCTGTACTCATGTCACCTGGGAACTGATAACTGACGATAGGTATAAAACCAACTAGTCAGTTCCCGACGAGTCCTGTCCAGTGTACCCGTAACCTAACGGGCACCCGCATACTATCTCAAGTACGACGTACTGACGGCTGTGGGACAGACCGTCTCCCACACTGGGATGAGAAGCGCATGCGCTGGTCTACTCCGGAGTATCGATGCCCTGTCTCGATAGTCCTGCGACCAGGGACCTGCATAAGGATGTGCTTATAGATTACCCAGCCCCACTAGTGTGACGGCCATCACATCGCTGGTAATCAAGCAAAGATCCTAAGGGCTCCACTAATGTGTATAGGCGATATACAAAAATAAACACATGTACACATTGAAGTAGAAATAAACCAAGTAGCATACTACTATTTTGAGCAAGATTGTATATACAAGGTGAATATCCCAAGCTTCCATTAAGTAATATACATACTAGTATGATACAGTAATGGCCTCTAGGGCATATACACTAAAAATCTCCCACTTGCACTAAGGCCATGTACTGGCGTATCGAAGACCTATCATCTCGATCAGCCGCTCGAACTGAGTCTGGGGTAGGGCCTTGGTGAATGGATCTGCAGTGTTGTCTTCTGAAGCGACTCTCCGAACCTCGATCTCCTGGCGATCCACGATCTCCCTGATCAGGTGATACCGCCTCAAGATGTGCCTGGATCTCTGATGGGACCTGGGTTCCTTCGCTAAAGCTATAGCCCCGTTGTTGTCGCAATACAGAGGTATTGGATCAACAATGGACGGAACCACCTGAAGTTCTTTCAAGAACTTCCTCATCCAGACAGCTTCTTTTGCGGCATCAGATGCAGCGATGTATTCCGCTTCCATCGTCGAGTCTGCAACGGTTTCCTGTTTGGAACTCTTCCAACACACCGCCCCTCCATTGAGGGTAAAGACAAAACCCGACATGGACTTGGAATCATCCTTGTTACTCTGGAAGCTGGAGTCAGCAAAGGCCTCGATCTGGAGGTCTTTTCCGCCATACACCAAGAACATCTCCTTAGTCCTTCTCAGATACTTGAGAATGTTCTTTACCGCTTTCCAGTGTTTCTCCCCAGGGTTTGACTGATACCGGCTTACCACACTCAGTGCATAAGCTACATCCGGTATGGTACACAACATCGCATACATTATAGAGCCTACCGCAGAAGCGTAGGGTATAATGACATGCGATCCCTCTCCAAATCAGTCTTGGGAGACATCTCTTTAGAGAGGGTGATCCCGTGACAAGCCGGTAGGTTACCGCGCTTGGAATCTTCCATACTGAATCTCTTCAGTATGGTGTCGATGTACCTGGACTGTGAAAGTCCTAATATCCTCTTGGATTTGTCACGGTAGATCCGGATACCCAGAATGTACGAGGCATCACCCAGGTCTTTCATGGAGAACCTGTGTGACAAGAACCCCTTGACAGATTGTAGCATAGGAATGTCATTTCCTATTAAGAGAATGTCATCCACGTATAAAACGAGGAATACTACAGTTCTCGCTACAAATCTACTATAGATGCATGGTTCATCTGGATTTTTGATAAAGCCAAATTCTTTGACCGTCTCATCAAAGCAGATGTTCCAACTCCGCGATGCCTGCTTTAGTCCATAGATGGACTTAAGCAACTTGCACACCTTTCCGCTGCTCCCACTCTGAATGAAACCCTCTGGCTGGTCCATATAGACACACTCCTCTAAATTTCCATTTAGAAAAGCTGTCTTTACGTCCATTTGCCAAATCTCATAATCGTGGAAAGCAGCAATGGCAAGAAGGATCCGAATGGATTTCAGCATGGCTACTGGAGAGAAGGTTTCGTCATAGTCCAAGCCAGGTCTTTGACGAAAACCCTTTGCTACCAGCCTAGCTTTATAAGTCTCAACCTGTCCATCTACACCAATCTTCCTTTTGAAGATCCACTTGCATCCTACGGGTTTTACCCCGTCTGGAGCAATGTCCAACGTCCATACCTTGTTGGTGTACATGGACTCCATTTCGGTCCGCATTGCATCCAGCCATTTCACTGAGTCAACGCTCTGAACGGCCTGCTGGAAGCTAGTAGGCTCATCATAATCTATGATGCAATCCTCTCTATCCCCGTCTATGAGAAAACCGTAGTATCTCTCGGGCGGATGGGACTGTCTACTACTTCTGCGGAGCGGCGTAGGAATGTCCTGTTCTTCCGAACCCTCTGGTTCCACTAAACTTTCAGTAATAGTCCGTGGTTCTGGAATCTCTTCCAGTTCTACTGCGCTCCCACTTATTTCCTTTTCTATGAACTGGTGTTCTAGAAAGTGGGCATGACGAGAAACAAGAACTTTTTGTTCCTCTTCGCAGTAGAAGAAATATCCCTTGGAATTCTTTGGATATCCCACAAACTTGCACAGTACTGAGCGTGCCTCGAGCTTGTCCGCATGCTGCTTTTTGACAAAAGCTGGACTTCCCCATATCTTAATGTGATTAAGATGGGGTCTCTTCCCACACCACATCTCAAATGGCGTAGTAGGCACAGTCTTAGTGGGAACTCGGTTCAAAAGGTATGCGGCTGATTCTAGCGCATATCCCCAGAATGATCCCGGCAACTCAGCGTTACTCATCATGGACCGAACCATATCCAATAGGGTTCGGTTCCGTCTCTCCGATACACCGTTATGTTGCGGAGTGTATGGAGGAGTAAGCTGAGAGAGAATACCATTCTCTTTTAAGTAATTCAGGAATTCGGCACTTAAGTATTCTCCACCTCGATCCGATCTTAGAATTTTAATACTTTTGCCGGTCTGTTTCTCTACTTCATTCTTATACTCCTGGAATTTTCCAAAAGCCTCGGACTTATGTTTCATTAAGAAGACATAACCGTACCTTGAGAAGTCATCCGTAAAAGTAATGAAGTAAGAATGTCCGCTTCGGGCATGTGTAGACATTGGACCGCACACGTCACTGTGTACGAGTCCCAAGAGCTCGCTCGCTCTTACTCCATGTCCAGTAAACGGAGTCTTTGTCATCTTTCCTTTGAGACAGGATTGACAAGTGGCATACGACTGATATTCGAACGCATTCAAATACCCTTCTGTATGTAACTTCGTCAACCTTCTCTCATTGATGTGACCCAATCTACAATGCCATAAGAAAGTCTGATTTATTTCTGGAGACTTTCTTTTGTGTGTATTCTGGACTTTAAAAATCTGTGGTTGGTTTAACACGTATATACCATTACTCAAAGTACCTGACCCAATCAAAACTTGATTAAGGTGAATGTTTACAACATTACTTACAAACGCAAATTCATAACCTTCTTTAGAAACTAAAGATACAGAAATGATATTACAAGTTGCGTTGGGTACAAAAAAGCAATTACGCAAAACCAAAACATGTCCATCTGACATTCCCAGGTGATAGTCCCCCACGGCTTTAGCATCCTTGCTAGCTCCGTTCGCAACTCTGAGGGTCATGTCACCTGCTTTCAAAACACTACGGTTTCTCAACGCCTGCAAAGAATTACAGATATGAGATCCTGATCCGGTATCCAATACCCAGGAAGTAGAGTTTATTGAAAGACAGTTTTCAATAACATACACACCTGAAGCTGAAGCTGCAACCTGCTTCAATTCCTGTGTTCTGGCCTTCCAGGCCCTGCAATCATTCTTCCAGTGTCCTTTCTTATGACAATAGAAGCATTCTTCCTTATCCACAAGCTTTCCCGCTAACTTTGTTGCTTTTGCTTTTCCCTTCGTATCCACTTTACTTACACCGCCCCTTGGTTTTGCGGGGGCCTTCTTCTTCTTTCCCTTGGCTTTCGCCTTGGACCTAGAAGAAGATGATCCTCCTACAAACAAAGTGGATGTATCCCTACCTTTCTGTAGGGTGCCCTCTGCGCTCCTCAGCATGTTGAGGAGCTCTGAAAGTTCAACCTCTTTTTCTTGTAAGTTGAAGTTCAGTATAAACTGGGCGTAAGTGGAAGGAAGGGACTGGAGAACTATATCCGTATATAGCTCACTCTCCAATGTGATCCCTAGGTCAGCGAGCTCCTCAATGTAGCCGATCATCTTTAGCACGTGCTCGGCTACTGATGATCCGACGGCCATTCTTGTCGAGAATAACTTTTTCGACGCTTCGTATCTTGCGATACGAGATTGCTCTCCATACAGTTCTTTTGTATGGAGCAATATGGATTCCATGTCCATATTCTCATGCCTCCTCTGATGTTCGTTGTCCATCGAGGCAAGCAGGAGGCACTTGGCCTTCGCGCTATCAATCTCCCAAGTCTTGCGGATTTCCTTATCCGCGACACTGAAAGTTGGACCAGGGACAGGGGGAGCTTTGGTGGTAAGAAGATACCCCAGCTTGTCATAAGTGATTGCTATCTTGACATTCCTGAGCCAATCTTTGTAGTTTGGCCCGTCAGTTTGTTTTTATCTACGAGTAACTTAAGTCCAGTCATGTTGATTGGTCGCTGCAATTTGGAGAGAAGAGGAAAACACTCAGCATGATGCTCTTGCAAGTTTAGAGTGGTTTTTAGTTTGTCTAAACAGGATGGCTCCCACTGTTTCTCGAATCCCTCCTCAAACCATAAAGGAAGAATTAGTCAGGATCAATCTCACCGTACAATACTTGCTTAACCGTTCGGCCAGGCTGGTGTCGGTACTTCGAGGGAGGTTTTCCAACGCTTTCGCGAAGTTCCTTAATTATAGAACCTCTTTTCCCTGGGGGCGTAGCCCCGCTAATACCTTTCTAGGCACCTACTAGGTTTATAGCATTGATCGTTTAGCGAGAAATTTCCCGAGGAGTAGCATATACTCACAGTAGGATCGGGATCCAAATATCATCGCGTGACGAAACTGAAGGAATCCTACCAGAATCATCACACTCCAAATGGTATGCAAATCTAGCAAGTTTCAGTACTTATGAAACTCCCGATGTGGATTTTTGCCCCATGCTCTTATGACCTTGACTTTGGCCAAAATATCATAAGTCACATGTCAAGTTCTGCCCGTCATTATCCAGGTTAATTTGGATCCATCCGTACCTACCCTTGACTTTGGCCAAAATGGTAGTACGACTGTCCCAAACCAACGCATCTATCTATGCTACACATGAACACCCAATAGCTACCAATCACTGTGCCTTGACTTTGGCCAACATACACAGCTTGAATACTATTGACTATTCATGTGAAACGACGGAGGGCTACGAATGGTTTTGGCAAAACCGTGAACGTAGTGAACTTGATTTGGTCGATGGAACGAGATAGCTTTTAAAAGGAGTGGCTCAAACTCCGTATTTTAAAAGTTTGTTTTGAAAAGAACCGAGTGGTTTTTCGAAAGTGTTCCAACGACTTTAACTTGGTTTATTATCTTGCATTAGTTCTTTTAATGCGTGATATTCTTGCATTAGTTCTTTTAATGCGTCCCATCATTTAATCCTACCATTGCAGAAAACAACCAAAATATGACGTACGCTTATGCCATTCGCATTCGCCACTGGGCCCCGTCATTACCCGTTAGGTTACTTAACTAACGACAGAGCAGGGGCTGGGCTAGCGCGTCTGTAAAACATAAGCAACGCCTAAATAATATCATATATAGATATACTGCAATGATAAACATTTCAGATCACAGATAAATACATTGGATATACTAGGAATCTGTAATTTGTACGAGCCTGTAACAAAAACAGATAACACGGTCGCGGTGAATAGCCAATACCCCACCCAAGACCCCTACGGGTGCGGCAAACTACCCGCCAAGTACCCGAAGCGTAGCAACCTCCCTCATCTCCATGAGTAGGCCACTCGACACTTCGGCATACCCGGTAGTTTGTGCACCCCTCCATGGGTCTATCCTAGGAGCAAAAACAGTAAAAAGAAATTATACAATGACGGCTACAACCCCGACCCGGTTGTACGGCCATACAAATAATTATTACATCAATTTACAAATTTACATGAATTGCAAGAAAAGAAAACTCTCGTCTCACAACCCCCGGCTATTCACCCGCGACAATCCAACATATTTATATACACATTCCAGCACATTACAGATCACAGATTTGTATAACCCCCACTAATCGACATATAGCGATTAGTAGACGTTCAATACAAATATCACATTACAGAAAACCCGTTAGCTTAAGTCTTTTAGAAGTTCGATCAAAAATACGGATTTTCGGGACCCCAAAAAAGAAATTTTCGTTCTGGAAAATCTGGGCAGAAAATATATATTCCAAAAATCCCCAAATACCCCCAGAATAACACTGCACCAAAGATTGACCACGGCCGAGTCAACTCGGCCGCGGATCCGCGGCGGGAGCGTGCTCCCGCCGCGCTTCCGCGGCGCTTTGACTTGGTCGTGGGTCCATCTTTGGTGGTTATTCATAGAAAAGCCTGAGCCGATTTTGGGTGTTAAAATAATCAACTTTTGAACAGTAAAAAATTCGACAGAAACTTGAAATTCTTGGGGTTTGTTTCGGGACTTTTTCGTTGATCGATCTTCTAGTTACTTGCTAACATGCTAGATAGAGTTTAACCTGGCTCTGATACCACTGTAAGTCCATGCTACCTCTCCCGGTACTTTCGGGAAAGCGGAATTTGGTAAATAACAATTTTTACGGAGGTGGTAACATGGACCTATAACCCGGATCTTGGTTAAACATCTATCTAACATCCTAACTAAGAGTTTCTAACTACTGGGTTTGGGGGTTATACCTAGCTTGTCTTGAACTCCTTCGTCTTCAAGCTCTGATGGTGGTCCGATGGCTCCTTCTCGTCGTCTCCGTACGCCGAAGATAGATCCACTTGAAAGCTCCAACCTTTAGCTCCTTCTTCGTTCTTTGAAGAAAACTAGTTCACTTGGTTTGCTAAACCTAGTGAACTAGAATGAGTAGAGAAGAAATAGAATGGGATTTTATCTATGGTTCTTGATTCTCAACTCATGAGAGATATGAACCATAGATTAAAGAGAGGGAGCAAGAGCAAGAGGGTGAGAGCAAAATGGAGAGCTCAAGAACAAGAGAGAGAATGAGCAAGAAAGAATGAGGCTCTCTTTTGTCTCTCACCCTCTCATAATCCAAAGTAATCATAACTCATCATATCAATAAAAGTCTTATGTGATGGTTGAAGCAACCATAACCTTATCATGTCATGCACTCATTTTACTCAAATGAGCAAGCAAGTAAAAGTCTTTGGCATGAAATGATAGCCATGGTTATCATGATGGTCAACTAGTCAAGCCTAGTCAACCGGTCAACAAAGTCAACAAGTCAACAAAAGTCAACAAGTCAACAAAGTCAACAAAAGTCAACAACCAAGTCACCATAATACTTAATTAATATAATAGTTAATCACATATCATATTCTCATTAGGGTTGAGCAAAAAGTCAAAAAGTCAACGGTCAACTGTCAACAACCCTAATGAGAATCCGCTGTCTGTGCCTCCCTGTCAACTGTGCATACACACTCGCATCCGCGTTCCGAGGAACACGAATGCAAACTGGATAAATCCAATCCCATAAGGTACACTAGGATCTGGCTTAAACCAAAGCCCGCTAGTGTAAACTGTCCGGACACTGTACGTGCACAAGTGCACGGATGTGACCGAACCCTGTTGCAAAACCATGCGACCTGTCGCAATACCATGCGACCTCTACTCTTTTGCCTAAAGGCGAAAAGCTTTCTGTGTGGGACTCTAAAGACTCGACACTACGCTGGCAGTGGGTTTAACCACAGACCGCAAGCGGCACTAGCTGTGCGTAACGGTCCCCAGGTAATGCCGACAAGAAGACCGACGAGGCGAAACCCATATGAACTCCTACTGAGCCTGAGTGTGACATTCTCCATACAGTCCGGTCTGTTCGTCTGATACATCGCATGGCGGGCCTAGGGGGCGGTAAACGTCAGTCCCCCAATAGCGGTACAAGTCGTGCCGGAGCGAAGCCCAAAACACCCTGAGATAACACTGGAAACCTACCAGTATATCTCGTTTGCCCTGGCCAGGGACTACTCGTGTAATGGCTCTCCTAGACACAGCGCGATGTCAACCCCCAATACCGGGAGAGACGAATCCTGTCTAACCGTCACTGCCTCAAAGTGCTTCGGGACTGCACCCAACCACCATCTGTTTGCATGACTCCTTTGAGTCGTGGTAGGGTAGTGATCAAAGTACAGTGGGAACACACCCGAGGCGAAGTGACAGTGTCAAGTCAGCGGACTAAGCTGTACTCATGTCACCTGGGAACTGATAACTGACGATAGGTATAAAACCAACTAGTCAGTTCCCGACGAGTCCTGTCCAGTGTACCCGTAACCTAACGGGCACCCGCATACTATCTCAAGTACGACGTACTGACGGCTGTGGGACAGACCGTCTCCCACACTGGGATGAGAAGCGCATGCGCTGGTCTACTCCGGAGTATCGATGCCCTGTCTCGATAGTCCTGCGACCAGGGACCTGCATAAGGATGTGCTTATAGATTACCCAGCCCCACTAGTGTGACAGCCATCACATCGCTGGTAATCAAGCAAAGATCCTAAGGGCTCCACTAATGTGTATAGGCGATATACAAAAATAAACACATGTACACATTGAAGTATAAATAAACCAAGTAGCATACTACTATTTTGAGCAAGATTGTATATACAAGGTGAATATCCCAAGCTTCCATTAAGTAATATACATACTAGTATGATACAGTAATGGCCTCTAGGGCATATACACTAACATCGGGCTTGTGCACATTTTTAATGAAATGGACATGTGGTTTTGGGGTTGTTTTTGAGATGAAGAGAGGGATTGAAGAGGGGGAGAATGGGCTAGGGCAGCAGCAGCAGCAAGGGAGAGTGAGAGAGGAATGAGTGTTGAGGAATGGAGGAGAATGGCTAAGGATTCAAGTCAATGGTCCACCTCTCTCTCTCACCTACCCTCATTTCTTTTCTTTTTCTTTTTCCCTTTTTCTTTAATTCCAAAACCCTTCTCACAAGAATAGTAAATCCTTAGTGAACCATAGCAAGAAATGCACAAGTGTGAGAAAAAGTGATATGTGCAAGTTTTGCACAAAAAGCCAGAAGGTCCGATTAGCGATTTTTAATCGCGATTAGCACTAAATCAGGGTCAAACTAATCACAAAAACTTTAAAATGTCATAATTCTCTAATTTACCCTATTTTAGAATTTTCCATAATTTTTCTAACATTTTTCCTATTTATTTGCATTTAATTATAAATTTAATATTAAAATAATCAATAAAATAATATTAAATTATAAAAATTCCCAAAATTAACATTTTATATTTTTGAGAATGTTACAATTCCGTCTCTCCGATACACCGTTATGCTGTGGAGTGTATGGAGGAGTAAGCTGAGAGAGAATTCCTTTCTCTTTTAGGTAACCTAGGAACTCGGCACTTATGTATTCACCATCGTGATCAGATCTCAGTGTCTTGATACTTTTTCCTGTTTGGTTTTCTACTTCATTCTTATATTCTTGGAATTTCTCAAAAGCCTCGGATTTATGTTTCATCAAAAAAATGAATCCGTACCTAGAGTAATCATCCGTAAAAGTAATAAAATATGAAAAACCACCTCTTGCATGTGTAGACATTGGACCACATGCATCGCTGTGTATGAGTCCTAAGAGCTCGCTCGCTCTTACTCCATATCCAGTGAATGGAGTGTTTGTCATCTTTCCTTTGAGACATGTGTTAGTTATATGTATGCCCTAGAGGCCATTACTGTACATTGGATGTATATTGTAGTGGATGCTGGGACATATATAGGTAGGACTTTCTTGCTCCACATGATAGTACGCTATCTGGTTGCTCTTTATCTTAACATGTATACTTTCTGTCTCTCTGTTACATGTTGATAAAGCCCTTAGGATGTGTACTCGACTTCCAGGGCTATGATGTAGATCATACTAGTGGGGCCTGGGTAGTCCATGAGTACATCCTTCAATGTTTCTAGTCGTGGGAATATCGAGACGGGGCATCGATATTCCAGAGTAGACTAGCGTATATCTTCTCGACCTATGTGATGGGCAATGGATGATCCCATATCCATTGGTGTTTTACATCAGAGATGGTATGCGGGTGCTCAGTGGAGACTGGGTACACTGAACGGACTCGCCGAGAACTCCCATATGGTATTATACCTCACGTCAGATGGCAGTTCTCTGGTGACACTGGTGCAGCTTAGTCTGTTAACCCGAGATCGTCATAGAGTCTTGTGTGTCTCCCACTGTGCTTTGATTTCCACCCTACCACGGCTCTACTGAGTCGTGCAAACAGGTGGTTTTTGGGTACAGTCCCGATTCACATGGAGGCAATGAGCGATAGGAGGGGATTCGTCTCTCCCGGTATTGGGGGTTGATGTTGCGCTATGCACGACTGGCCATAACTGGAAATCCCTGGCCAGGGTTGCAATGATATACTGGTAAGAGTTATCAGTAGTTTCACGATTGTTATGGACCTCACGTCGGCATGACTTATCAAGCTATTGGGGTCTGACGTTTACCACCCCAGGCGAGATATGCGACATATCAGACGAACAGACCGGACTGTACGGTAAGTGTTACTGGTTGGATTCACAGGAGTGTGAGCGGGCTTGCTCGTCGATCTTCTGATCGCTCAATACCCGGGTGGCCGTTACGTTTAGCAGACCGCTTGCGGCTTGTGAGTGTTTGATATGATCATCTCCTGCTGCCGGCGTATTGACGAGTCTTTAGAGTCCTACACAGAGGTTTCCTGGCTCAAGCGAAACGAAATAGGAGCGCATATGAGATATGTACGGGACCGAGAATAATGCATGTATGTGATACCGTATTATATTCTCGCGATGAATGTGTTGAATGGTTGTATGCGATATAACCTAGTTATCGAATCGAAGATTGATTCGATAAGTCGATACATTGGATATTAGTCGGTCATATGCGATATGACCGGATCGTTAAATCAAGTGTTGATTTAATGATTTAATGTATAATTATATATTTGATATATTACTTTACATTAACTAGTATTTGTTCACTTAAGATGGATTTTCTCACTTGATGTGCACGTTGTATATATGATATAGTTTTGTGCACTAGTTTGTATCATGTTTGATGATACATGCAAAAAAGGGTGTGTATGATTAAACCATGGTTATGTTAATGGTTAGGATTTTGATTTACTTATTTATTTATTCTCTTTATTTATTTTGGCAAGAATAAAATGGTGGCTAGCTTTGTTTCTTTCTTGAAACTTCATGAAGTTTTGAAGCTTTGACCATTTTGTTTCTTAGCCTTAACCTAACCATTAAACCTAACCCTAGTTTATTCTCTACACTTAACCATGTTTACTATATGATAAGAATCACTTTATTTTTAATTTTCAATATAATTCTTATCATATTCTTTTCTTCTTCTTCTTTTCTTCTTCAAGATGAAGAAAACCTTTGCTACCTACAATGGTGAAATGAGAAAAAGAGTGAGAAATCCAATTCTAAAGTGAACCCACTTCCTATTTCTTCATCCTCTACCACTTGCCATGTAGTATAGGGTGTTTTCTTCACAAGTTTCATGACTTGGTGAAGTTGGAACTTGATCTTGAGTTGCCTCGACGTAGATCATCTTCGGCATCGAAGTCGACGACCTATCCCGATCATTTCTTCGACGAAACCATCGCTAGAGTCCGGGATCCGATGATTGCAGTGGAGGGTCGTCAACACGGAGCTGTGGAGGTGGAGGACCGGATCTACAAAGGTTGTATTTTCGTTCACTTTATTGTAAAGTTGATTACTTGCATTGCATCGCCTATACCTCTAGTTACGATCTTGCTTAGGGTCACTTGGCACATAGAATTTTTTTGAATTGGCTATGTTTGATCACTTGTGGAACCTCATGGGTGTGCCTAGGAACCCTACAGTGGTATCAGAGCCCAGCTAGAGCCTTAGGCGATGAGTAGACGGAGTTTGAAGTCCGATCGAACCGAAACCCTATTGCAAAATCCACTCTCTGTACATTTTTGTAAATTGTGGATTTTTGTGAATTAAAAATTTCCAGAAAATTCAGCAGGCTTTTTCATGAATTACGGTGAAGCATGTGAGGGTAACTCGACCACATGGCTGCGGAACCGCGGCATGAGCATGGCATCTGCGGCGGTTCCGCGGCCATATAGGAGCGTCTTGTCTTTTTCTTTGCACAGTAATTCCTATCCGTTAGTGCTGAGTTTTATGGGAATTTTTAAATTATACTCAAGAGTTGAGTTTTCTGGGTTGTATTGAGAGTTTACAGATTTGATCGGATTATCTAATTTTGTCTATGTGTTTTTTCGGATAACTTTAGAATATGTTAAAAAGTTCAACCGGATAAAAATACCCACTTTTTTCCCTGCCGGGAAATTTCCAAGTGTTGGACTTTTCCATAGTTTAATGACGTTCTAAGTAGTGCAAGTAACGCGATGGTCCCTCTAGAAGACAACAAACCTTAACTCGATTATGTGACCGTCTTGAACTGTCCTTTGAACCTTAGGGTTTGGGGCAGTACGGCGTGCCACATGTGAGGCGTTGTCTTGACCCTTCTACGGCTGGACCGTTGGTACTGAGGCATGAAGTGAATGTTTTTGAACTTATTTCATGTGTTGAGCTGTTTCGGGAAAACTTGGGTGTTTGATTGTTCGATCGGAAAGTTTAACATTTTCTAATTATCTGGAATGTGATACAATAATTGGAATTCACAAGTAGTTATGAGATAACTGAAAGAATGTTATAAATCTAGCACTTTAGTCTCACTTGATCGGTTTCCACGGAATTTTGATGTGATCAAAAATCCGTCGCAATCACGTAGCGTACGCGGAAACTCGCCGGGTAAACTTAATAAACAGCCTCACCCCATAGCCCCGACCAAGTGACTGTAGGAGAACCCCGTCGCCGAAAGCATCCGTTCGGGTGCTCGCGGCAGCGGTGTTCCGCCTTGGTGCACTTTGTAGGGTTGCTAGGCACGCGCACAAGGGTCTACGAGGCATCAACCATGCCCGATTAAAAATTTAGCCGTGCCGAACAACCCGAATACGGAACTTTAAACTAGAGATTAGGCGAAAAACAACATGCTAAACACTTTAACACTAAGTGAGAGGGATTACAACCTTTGTAGATCCGGTCCTTCACTTCATATGCTCCGTGTTGTGGTCCCTTTGCTGCGATCATCGGGTTCCGGGCTCTCGAGAGGTTCCACGAAGAGAAAAACGCAACCTTTGCTTCCGATCTTCGATATTAAGATGATCTACCTCGAAGTTTCTTTAACACAAGCTAACACTCATGAAATGATGTGAACACCCTCATCTAAATGGCAAGGGAAGATGAGGATGATGAAGTAGGATTTTTGCTCTCTTTATTTATATTTTTCTCACATTTATTCATCACAAAATCAAAACAAGAAACCATTTTCATGCAAAGAAGAAGAAGGAAGAAGATGATGAATAATCAATATCCTTTTGTGATGAATAGGAAAATAATAATATGATAGAATTATGCAACCATGGTTCAAACTAACCCTTGTAGAGATTTTACTAGGGTTAAAGGTTTGGTTAGGGTTTTGGAAATATCTAGCATAATATCATAACAAAGACAAAGAAAGAAAACATCTAGAATCTTCTAGAAAGCCTTAACCCTAATCAAACCCTAACCATGTTTAATCTCTACTAAACAAGTTGCATTATTTATCATATCATGTTACAATATTATATATCACATATACAATATTTATTGCAACAAAATAAAATAATACAATTAACATATATCGCATATATATCAATGTATTACCCGAGTGAGAAAAAGAATCTTTTAGTGAGCAAATATTAGTTAATGTAATTTAATATATCAAATATATTAATATACATTAAATTATCGAATCAACACTTGATCCGACAATCCGGCTATATCGCATATAACCGGCTAATATTTATCCGTACCGATTCATCGAATCAACACTTGATCCGATGACCCGGCTGATATCAAATATCGCGAGAATAGAATACGGTATCACATATCGCATTATCCTCGGTCCCGCACATATCACATATGTGCTCCTACTCCGTTTTGCCTGAGTCAAGAAACCTCTGTGTAGGACTCTAAAGAATCGTCAATACGCCGGCAGTAGGTGATGATCATATCAAACACCCACAAGCTGCAAGCGGTCAGCTAAACGTAACAGCTACCCAGGTATTGAGCGCTCAGAAGATCAACAAGCAAGCCTGTAACTTCTCCTGTGAATCCAAACAGTAACACTCCCGTACAGTCCGGTCTCGTCGTCTGATATGTTGCATATCTCGCCTATGGGTGGTAAACGTCAGACCCTAGTAGCTCAATAAGTCGTGTCGATATGAGGTCTATAACAGTTCGAGAAACTACTGATAACACTTACCAGTAAATCTCAGCAACCCTGGCCAGGGATATCCGATTATAGCCAATCGAACACAGCACAACATCAACTCCCTATACCGAGAGAGACGAATCCCCTCCTAGCGCTCATTGCCTCCATATGATTCGGGACTGTACCCAAAAGCCACCTTTTTGCACGCCCTCTTGGACGTGGTATGATGGAAATCAAAGCACAGTGGGAATCACACAAGACTCTATGACGATCTCGGGTCAACAGACTACTCTGTACTAGTGTCATCGGAGAACTGCCATCTGACGTATGGTATAATACCATCTGGGAGTTCTCGGCGAGTCCGTCCAGTGTACCCAGTCTCCACTGAGCACCCGTACACCATCCTTGATGTCAAACACTGATGGAAATGGGATCATCCATCGCCCATCATATGGGTCAAGATGCGTATACGCTAGTCTACTCTGGTGCATCGATGCCCTGTCTCGATACACCCTCGACTAGGAACAGTTATAGGATGTACTCGTCGACTACCGTGGCCCCACTAGTATGATCTCATCATAGTCCCAGTAGTCGAGTACAGATCCTAAGGGCTTTATCAACATGTAATATAGAGACAATCAGAGTACATGTTAAGATAAAGTACAACCAGATAGCATACTATCATGTCGAGCAAGAAAGTCTTCCCTATATATGTCCCAGCATCCACTACAATATACATCGTATGTACAGTAATGGCCTATAGGGCATACATATAACTAACAATCTCCCACTTGCACTAGGGCCATCTGTTATGGTATCGCATACCCAACAATTAGCTGCGGTTGTAGTATCTCATACTCAACCATCCCGTAAGAGTCTCTACTGGGAAAAAGGCCTTTGTGAGTGGATCCGCGCTGTTGTCCTCTTTGTCTACTCCCCTAACCTCGATCTCCCTGGAGATTAACCATCTCCATGATCAGGTGATACTGCCTAAGAATTATATCTGGATTTCTAATGGGACGGGGGTTCCTTGGCTAAAGCCACAACTCCATTGTCACACAATGGTAGGAACGAAGTTCATCTTATGAACTTATATATATCCAGACTGCCTCTTTGGTAGCATCCTTGGTAATGATGTATCTTGCCTTTAATCGTCTAGTATGTCACGGTATCTAGCTTGGAACTCTTCCAACATACCGTCCCTCCATTGAGGGTATAGACAATGCCTGCGACTGATATTCAGTCATCCTTATCACCCTGGAACCTTTCCAGTGATTCTCCCCAGGATCGATTGATACCATCTCACTACAACTAGTGAGAATCCTAACATCCAATTAGATCTATCTCATAGATCCAAAACCCAGGATTTAGGAGGTATCACTTTGATCCTATATGGAGAATCCTTATGATAAGCGGAGATTAACCGAGCGTAGCATAGGAAACTCCTTCCCTATCAAGAGTATGTTATCCACGTACTCTACGAAGATCACCACCATACTCCCTACTACCTTTTTGTATATACAAGGTTCATCTACCATTTTGATGAAGTCAAACTCTTTGACTACCACATCAAAACAGATGTTCCAACTCCGCGATGCCTGTTTTATCCTATAAAGCATCTTGCACACGTTTCCGCTGCTCCCACTGTCTACGAAGCCATCTGGCTGTGTTCTTACAGACGCTCTCTTCTAAATCATCATTTAGAAAAGTAGTCATGACACCCAACCACCAGATATCGTAGTCATGGTATGTAGCCGTGGCAAGTAGGATCTGGATGGACTTAAGCATAGATCCTTAGAAAAGGTTTCAACACAATCCATACCTGGTCTTATGATGCAAACCTTTAACAAGTCTAGCTTAGAAAGTCTCAACCTTTCCATGTACACCAAGTAATCTTCTCAAGATATACTTGCTCCTGATGGGGATTTAACCCTTCAGATAAAGCAACCAAAGTCCATACTTTGTTGGTGTATAAGGATTCCATCTCTGATCGATAAGCATCCAGCCATTCTTACAGAGTCCCACTCCTGATGGCCAGCTTGAAACTGTTGGAGATAGTGCCCTCATAGTCAATTATTGGATCACAGGTACGTGATTGCAATGATTGCGGAGGACCTATACCGGTAGGACAGTCTTACTCAAGATGATAGTATGCTATCTGGTTTGCCTTTATCAGTCGTGTACATGATCAGGTGACTGATTACATGTTACACTTTGATAGAGCCCTTAGGATCTTGCTTTACCACCAACAGTATGATGGCAATCATATACGTGAGAGTTGGGTGGTTTATATGCATATCCTTAATTGTGGTCCCTAGTCGTGGGAGTTTCGAGACAGGGCATCGATACTCCGGAGTAGACTAGTGTGTACAGTCGAGACCCCGACGAGGGGCGGTGGCCGGTCTCACAAGCCACTGGTGTCAGTTGGATCACCTAAGATGTATACAGGTGCTCATTGGGTTATGAGTACACCGGACAGGACTCGCCGGGAATCTGCTAGTTAGTATTATATCTACCGTCAGATAGCAGTTCCCTGGTGACATGTGTACAGGTTAGTTCATCGACCTGAGGTCGTCATTTGTCTCGTGTGAGTTCCCACTGTGCTTTGATTTCTACCCTACCACGGCTCAAAGGAGTCGTGCAAACAGGTAGCTTTTGGGTACAGTCCCGAGCCATATGGAGGCACGTGAGCGGATCGGCAGGGGATTCGTCTCTCCCGGTATTGGGGGCGAGGTCGTACTGTGTCTAGGAGAGCCATTACACAAAGTCCATGGCCATGGCAGGAGATTTACTGGTAGGTACTCCAGTAGTATCTCAGGGTGTTATTGGGCTACACTCCGACATGACTTATACTGCTATTGGGGGTCTGACGTTGCTAGCCCCCTAGGCAGATATGCGATACTCATAGACGAATGGACCGGACTGTATATACATTGTCACTGTTAGGCTCAGTAGGGTTTCTGGATGAGTTCGTTCATCGGCCTCCCTTGAGTTCGCTCATCAGCCTCCCTTGAGGTCAGTCCATGGGCAGCCGTTACGCATAGCTAGTGCCGCTGACGGTTTGTGGTTAAACCCACTGCCAGGGTACTGACGAGTCATTAGAGTCCCCTACAGAGAGTTTCCCAAGTTCGGGCGAAACGTTGTAGAGGCCGTATGGTTTTATGGCAGGGTTCGGAAAATGCACGTGCGTTTATGCACGTGTCAGTTTTCGGGCAGATGATACTGGTCGGCTTTGGTTTAAGCCGGATCCGAGTATTATATTGAGTAGGTATAATATCTTTGTCTCAGTTGCATTTGTATTCGGTCGTAATACAAATGCGGGTATATTTATACAGTTTCGGGGTTATCCTGAAAGTCGTTTCAGGATAACTTTTGGAAGTTGCCAGTTTCCAGTTTTCTATCAGCCGTCTTTTAACATTTGGTTAAAGGCGGATTTATCTTTTCTTGGATGAGAGTGAGTCATGCTTCTAGAAGGTTCTAGATTTTGGTGACAAGGCTAAGTGACTCATGCTTTGATTTCATAACATTCTTGTTTTCCTTAAGATATTCTTTTGCATTCACATTATGATATTTTCTTAAGGTCACCCTCTTTGCTCCTACGGTCACCTCCTCCTCCATATAAGAGGCCGGCCCCCTCTCTCTCCTCACACTCTCTCTCACTTGATAGTTTTTCATGGTTGTAAAAGGATATGATAGTATTTGGGGTGTATGGAATTTTACAGTTCATTTCATTCCATCACCCAATTCCCTCGGCAACTTCATTAACCGATCGTCCACGGATTTGGACGAAGTGAGACAAAGTCATCTACTCATTCTCTACATCATTCTTGGTCGTCTCTTTTGGCAAACTTGACGATCGAGTTGCCTCGAGTCAGAGGCGGGAGCCCGTTTAAAGAATCGGTGATGTGGTGCCACCTCGACGAGGATATCGGAGATCGACGAGATCGAAGCAGCCGCAACGGAGCGTGGGATGATGGTTAAAGAACGAAGGACTCGGATCGTTCGGTATAACCTTTCTACACTCTTTACAGTTTGTTAGTTTAGCAATAATGGCAGATCCGGGTTAAAGTATACGATAGCGCCAGTTTAAAAGTTTTTGTTCCGCATTTGGCGTCTGTAGACGGCCGGGGCGCTAGCGTAGACTTACAGTGGTATCAGAGCCTAACCATTTTGCTATACTAACTTGTGCTAACGCGTTTAAAACATCGATCCGACCGGAAATCGAAAATTGCAAAATCCAAGCCTAACAGTTTCTGTCAATTTTAAATGGTCTGATAAAATTATTCTGCATGTCTCAGAAATGTGTGCAGGCTTTTCTAAGAACACGTACCAAATTTGGGCACGTGATCCCACAAAGCTGACAAACCCATGGTTTGGCCGCGGATCCGCGGCCACGTGGTGAGCTCGTGCTCCCAAATTTTGTCAGTGGGTTCTTCTCTGGATTTTGTGATTTTTGGTATATATCTTTTTGGCCCAGGTTTTGTTACTATTCACCAGTAAGACGTGGGGCCCACTTTTTGATATTTGGTCGATCGAAATTTAAACATGTTAGTTTACAGTGCTTACATTATATCTCCGACCGGGAATGTCATTTGATCGGTAAACCGCGTTTGATTGCTATAGTTCTTTTAGACGGGTTTGCGAACGTGACATTCGCGTTGATGTTCTGTGTTGTGCTGTGATGTTGCGGATTTGTCGTGGTGGATAGCAGTGTGCAATGGTAGTACAGTTTGTGTTTATTTGTACATTTGATATTGCGGGGCGAGCGTCCAACTTGTGGACTGCCGTCACTGCCTGTTGTATAATATTCTTTTGGGGCACGACCAGGTTGCGGTCGATGTACCTATTGTACTATTTTTCATTACTGTACTAGGTTTTGCCCCGAGACGGAGTGCACGGATAACCGGGTTCTGAGAAGCAACGGGTCCGCATCTCATGGCTTTGAGAGGCAGAGGGGTCCCACTCTAGAATTGGCAGACTATTCGCCGCACTCGTAGGGGGTACAGGTTGACCCAAGGAGGGGTGCCCAAGATTACCGGATTCCGTGGAGTGCTGGGTGGTCCATTCACTATGCTGTAGGGGGCTGCCTCGCTTCAGGTCTTGGCGGGTAACTTGCCGCACCCGTAGGGGTCTAGGTTTCATTGCACAGGCTATCCACACGACAGGGGAACGTCGAGTTTCAGCAGCGGCTCTGTGAAACTCGGGGATCCCAGATTATCTGTATTGTTCTGTGATGCTTATTACTTTTCTGTAATGTTGCATATTATCACGCCTGGAGCGATTATTGTATATTGGTTTATATACTATTAGATGTTGTATATGTTTTACACCCGCGCTAGTCCAGTCCCCGCACTGTCGTTAGTTAAGTAACCTAACGGGTGATGACGGGACCCAGCGACGAATGCAGATGGCATATACGTACATTTTATTTTCATTCTTTTCTGGTGTGATCGATTGATGGGACTGCGTTGATTCTGATCAATGCAAAGTTAAACAAACCTGTATACAGTTGTTGGAACAATTTAAAAGGTGTTATTACAAAGACGTTTTCCTTTTGTTATGCATAGCGGTATTCAGTGGAATATCCTGCACCTCATTCGACGGGGCAAGGGCCGATATCCCTTCACCGGGACTGACCCCTTGGGCAGAAGTTTGCGTCAGCGTAATAACTTCACTATAGTCGATTACAAGTTGCTTTGCATAGCGGTATTCAGTAGAATATCCTGCACCTCATTCCACGAGGAAAGAGCCGAGATCCCTTTACCGGGAGTGACCTCTTTAGCAAAAGGTTTTCGCCACTATATTTTAAAAAGCTATCAGGTTCCTTCAGCGATATCAAGTTCACTACGCTAAAGGTTTTTCGCCAAAAACCAGCCGTAGCCCTCCGTCACTTCTTTTGGGTATTTAGTAGTATTCAAGCTATGCATTTTAGCCAAAGTTAAGGCATAGTGTTTGGTAGCTGCTGGGTATTCAATTGTTGCATAGATAGATGAGTTAGTTTGGGACAGTCGTTCTGCCGATTGGCCAAAGTCAGGGGCATGTGCGGGTGGGTTCAAATTGACAAGATAGTGACGGGTAGAACTTGGCATGTGACTTATGACACTTTAACCAAAGCCAAGGTTATAAGAGCATGGGGCAAAAATCATATCGGGAGTTTCTAAAGAAACTGAAACTTGCCAAGTATGCGCATACCTTCTGGAGTATGAGTAACGTGGATGCATTCCATCACGTTATCATGCGATGAGAGTTGGATCCTGATTCCCACTGATGAGTTGGTTTACTCTTCGGGTGATCCCGATTGTTTCTTCTTTAGGTTTGGAGGAGAATTTGACAGGACAGTGGGAGGTTTCCGGATTAGATAAATTGATGACCATTCTGATCTAGGTTAGAGTGCACGCAGAGTGTTTCTTTTCTCTCTCTCTTTGGTAGCGACTTTTGACCGACCCTAGACTATGACTCAGTGACCAGGTTGACCGAACCTTCTTAAAATACTGGCTTTTCGATTGTCTATGTTGCATAAGTCATTGCCACTCCTTCTTTTACCCTTTGAATTTCTCAGAACACCCGTATTACTACGGATATCCACTTCCATTGGATAGATCCATCGTATGGTTATATACGAACTCGAAGGGACTTCTTCGGGGATGGATCCAGGTTCAGGAGAAATAGAATTGGTTTATTCAGTTGTCTTTTATTATCACCTTCTCTCAGGTTGCGAGAGCTCCTTGGTTTAGGAGAGTACACCTATTACGCTTATTGGATAGTCTTATTCCAAACCATAGGCTGGTGCCGAAAGGTAGGGAATGAAGAAAACCAATTAGCCTAAGTAGGGTGTGCAGAAGGTAATATGTAAAGACAAAATAAAGGGATTAGAAAGAGGGCAAAGTAAATTGCGACTGATATCATTCACGACCAAAACCGCGTACTTCATCGCCACTCCTATTTCACCTTTAAAAGAATAAGGTATTATTCAGTTGTCTTTTATCGTCACGTTCTCTCGAGATGCGAGTACTCCTTGGTTTAGGAGGGTACACCTATTATGCTTACTGGATAGTCTTCTTCCAAACCATAGGCTGGTGCCGAACGGTAGGGAAGGAAGAAAACCATTTAGCCTAACGATGGTGTACAGAAGGTAACGACTAAAGACAAATAAAGGGATTTGGAGAGATGGCAATAAAATATACGGTTGAAGTCATGAATTGGATTATGGAAGAGGCATTGCTATGAATACCAGGATACCCCTAAGAAACATTTTCATGTTTCAGTGCATTGTTAAAGAAAAACTGTTTTCCCGATTAGACACTTACTCCAAGGGTATGTATTTACCAGGTTTCATTCTCATATCTGTATGGTTTTACAGATGATGAGTGGGAGTAAGATATTGGGAATTAGGTGATCATCCTCATTATATCGGAATTCGTTGTAATTGGTGATATTTGAGGAAATCGCCAGGGTACAGTTTTCAACCTACGACGCACATGTTTTGAGTTGTTTAAACTCAGCGGACTTATACAGAGTATTGTATGTTGTCCAGTGTCCATCAGGACAAAGGGGTAGGTCCTCGTACTATGTTCTGTTTACTTATAACTTCTCTAGTATTTAGACAAGTGTTTCGTAGAAATACAAGGTCTAAGTTTTGAGAAGATATGGGTATAAGAATAAAGTAGAGAACCAGGTGTCACAAGTATCGGGATTCTTCAAAGAGATCGAAGATGTAGATTCTTGTGATTGGTATTCAGATGATAGTGATGGTTTTGAGAAACGTGTTTCTCTTTCAGGTTACTCATAATTGGATGGATTCCTAAGTTGAGTAATGCTGATTAGCCTCTTTTCCATTAAGTAGAAATGCACTGGAGACAGCTGCATACATTGAATATGGTTCCAATTAAATAAGTGCCAAAGTTTCTATATTGGATATAGAATAGTTCGTACCTTAAAAGATATTAAGGTACGGGGAGCTGTCCAGCTTATGCTCAAAACCAGACTCTGGATAACTCAGGGCACGTTTCTGTAATGGCTGTTTGTGGGTTGACCCTGGCTATGACGAGGGTTGATATTCTACCATTTGGAAGATCAATAGTGATATTGTTCTTGACTCGCCACAGTTTTAGTAAAAATGGATCTTTTTCAGAAAACAGTAGTGGGAGTATGGTAGAACTGGAAGTGATTCCAGAACCGCGAACGATTACGGAAAATTTAATAGGACCTATACATTCAATCAGGTTTGACATTCCAATAGCCACTCCGTAGGTATGGTAGGTAACCTTAGACGCCCGAGAGGTACTTCGGTAGCCTCAGAGACGGTGACAGGGAGGTTCTTATCTACCAAGACTTGACACTACTGTTGTTCCAGGATATGAGACCCGGTAGGAGGGTTGTCGTAGTCAGTGGGAGCAGAGGAAGCATAGTGGGCAAGATGCTTATATCTATTTATAGACTTGAGCAGTTATAGCGGAGATAGATCATCTAATTTTGATGTGACAGTCATGGGTTTGACTTCAATCAGAATAAGGGATGGATCTGTTAAGAAGGTAGTACGGTGTGATGTCATGGTATCTGGATGACATACACAGAGTAGGAAGTAAAATTCCTATACTACGATCGGTTGAACTGTGGTCGTCACACAGTTGTTTCTCCAGACAAGATATGGATATAATATTTGACATTCTGGTTTCTAGATCTATGGTTTTAGATCTGGATTTGGGTAGTTTCCCAATGTGGGTACTTTGACAGATATTCTAATGGTTTTTGGAATAGTTGACTCCTAGCATGGTGGTGTACCTGCAGGTGATGGAGTCACCCTCTCTAAAGGTGTCGTATAGACTAAAGGGGAGAGGGATGTGCATGATTGGCAGATCACTTGCTTAGGCAATTGAGTCAATCATGAGATGTCAAGTACCACACCAAATGTTGGTTTTGCACTAGATGCAATAAGTTTGTATTAATCCAATCCTGGAGAAACATAAGGAAGTAGTTTTAGAACATAAGTACATGTTCTATGGATTTGATGACGGCAGCCTCCTTCAGGAGACGGTTATCATTCCAGGCTTCAAAGGTGACATGGTTGACAGAGTGATTGTCAGAGTTATAGTTTTTCCCTCTGACGAAGAGGGGCAATATTATGGACAGATGGTCCAAGAGGATACTGTAGGTGGCTTGGTGCCGGATACTGATTAGGTTCAGTGATCGATACAGTCTAAGAAGTTTGGATTTGGAGTTCATTTATGAACGAGGTCTCATCAGATATCCAGACATATTCTAAGACAGGTATTACTCGATTCGGGAGATGGCTTTCTCCGCGAACTTGAGATTAAGAGAGATATAGGAAGAAACTTCTAGGCGGATCCACTCACTGAGGCTATTTCTCGAACACAATAGTTTTACAAACGGGCTTTGTGAACTGATTAGTAGAGGAGTTGGGTGTTGGTTTCACACGGGCTGTGAGTACGCAACATCGCAATAATTAGCCTTGAGTGCAAGTGGGAGATTGTTGGAGATAGTGCCCTCATAGTCAATTATTGGATCACAGGTACGTGATTGCAAAGATTGCGGAGGACCTATACCGGTAGGACAGTCTTACTCAAGATGATAGTATGCTATCTGGTTTGCCTTTATCAGTCGTGTACATGATCAGGTGACTGATTACATGTTACACTTTGATAGAGCCCTTAGGATCTTGCTTTACCACCAACAGTATGATGGCGATCATATACGTGAGAGTTGGGTGGTTTATATGCATATCCTTAATTGTGGTCCCTAGTCGTGGGAGTTTCGAGACAGGGCATCGATACTCCGGAGTAGACTAGTGTGTACAGTCGAGACCCCGACGAGGGGCGGTGGCCGGTCTCACAAGCCACTGGTGTCAGTTGGATCACCTAAGATGTATACAGGTGCTTATTGGGTTATGAGTACACCGGACAGGACTCGCCGGGAATCTGCTAGTTAGTATTATATCTACCGTCAGATAGCAGTTCCCTGGTGACATGTGTACAGGTTAGTTCATCGACCTGAGGTCGTCATTTGTCTCGTGTGAGTTCCCACTGTGCTTTGATTTCTACCCTACCACGGCTCAAAGGAGTCGTGCAAACAGTTGCTTTTGGGTACAGTCCCGAGCCATATGGAGGCACGTGAGCGGATCGGCAGGGGATTCGTCTCTCCCGGTATTGGGGCGAGGTCGTACTGTGTCTAGGAGAGCCATTACACAAAGTCCATGGCCATGGCAGGAGATTTACTGGTAGGTACTCCAGTAGTATCTCAGGGTGTTATTGGGCTACACTCCGACACGACTTATACTGCTATTATGGGTCTGACGTTGCTAGCCCCCTAGGCAGATATGCGATACTCATAGACGAACGGACCGGACTGTATATACATTGTCATTGTTAGGCTCAGTAGGGTTTCTGGATGAGTTCGTTCATCGGCCTCCCTTGAGTTCGCTCATCAGCCTCCCTTGAGGTCAGTCCATGGGCAGCCGTTACGCATAGCTAGTGCCGTGGACGGTTTGTGGTTAAAGCCACCGCCAGGGTACTGACGAGTCATTAGAGTCCCCCACAGACAGTTTCCCAAGTTCGGGCGAAACGTTGTAGAGGCCGTATGGTTTTATGGCAGGGTTCGAAAATGCACGTGCGTTTACGCACGTGTCAGTTTTCGGGCAGATGATACTGGTCGGCTTTGGTTTAAGCCGGATCCGAGTATTATATT